>CM072818.1:15349225-15714225 GCA_036937905.1 Salvia rosmarinus
TTTTATTTATCGAATATTTTGAGCTCACGAGCTTATTCGAGCTTTAATCGAACCCAAATAAATTTTCTAAATTTAGATATATGTTTAGAATATTGATTATTTTATTTTAAAAATAAACTATTTTATCTATAATAACATAATATATTTATTGATTTCTTATAACAAATAAAAATAGTTAGAGATTTAATACAATAATTACTAATTAGAAAGAAAATAATTATATCTAGTTAATAATTTTATATTTTCAAAGTAAATCAATTAACGAACTTGTTCACGAGCTAACGAACCGAATACTATCATGCTCAAGCTTGATTTGTTTAGCTAACGAGTTTCACTAAACAAACTCGAACGAGCTTTTATCGAGTGAAGCTCCAAATAGCTCACGAATAACTTGACTCATTTACTGCCCTAATTATTCATGGAGATAACTTTCATACAGAGAATTTTCATATGTATATTACGAAAGCGGGCATTTTACGACACGTTTGTTTTTTTAGACGGTGAATTACGTGTTTACAGGAAAAGACAAGCGTGAATTATAAGATTGGATTTCAGCAAAATTATTACATCACTCAGGATCTGGACAATTTTCAGCAGACATCATCTCATTTAATTTAATTTTAAAACATTAGCATAACTTTTTACCTACACGATTTGTATTTTATTTTTTGGATAATTGGCAATTTGTGAACAAGAATATTGTGATTGTTTAGTGATCTTTTATATAAGACACCGTTTGGTGATTATTTAATATTGGAAGACTACAAGTTGTTGGGCCACACCATAAATAATAGTGGTTAACATTTATATTACGTTAAAAGCAGTTCGGTGCGATATATTTTAATTGATTTCAATTGCATTTTGTTAAAATAATTATATATTAATTATGGTGAAGAAGGATAATTAGATTTTGCTAATATATAATTAAATTTATTAATTTTAATTATAATTTTAATTCAAAATTAGAATTTATTAATTCAAAATCATGGTTTATTAATTCATAATTGAGGTTTATTAATTCATAATTAATGTTTTTAATTCACAAGTAGGGTTTATTAATTCAAAGTTATGGTTTATTAATTCATAATTAGGGTTTATTAATTTCAATTAGGGTTTATTAATTCAAAGTTAGGGTTTATTATTTTAAATTAGGATTTATTAATTCAAAATTATGGTTTATTAATTCATAATTAGGGTTTATTAATTTCAATTAGGGTTTATTAATTCAAAGTTAGGGTTTATTATTTTAAATTAGGGTTTATTAATTCAAAATATGGTTTATTAATTCAAAATTAGGATTTATTATTTCACGATTAGGATTTATTATTTCACAATTAGAGTTTACTAATTCAAAATTAAGATATATTAATTTAAAATTATTATTTATTAATTTAAAATTAAATTTTATTAAACTAGTTAAATTAAAATTAATTAATTAAAGTTAATTAATTAAGGGGTGGTCTCACCTGTGCTGCGCATGCACAGGAGACCATCCCTTTAACAAATTGCATGCATGCATATTAGAATGTTTGTATGTATCATTAATCAATCTTCAAAGCAATAAATCACTTTTGGGATTGCTTTTTTTTGCGATCAAAACTTTTTCATATACCTATTTTGCTATTTCAATTTTCTTCTTTTCTATTTTGTCATTTCAACTTATTTTCTTATTGTGCTACCTCAACTAATTTTTTCTTTTTTTGTTTTTATATTTTGTCTTTAATGTTTCAAAATTCAAACATCATTGAAAAATTAACGAAAGTAGTTAAAATTTCAAAAGAAAAACATATATTAAGCTTGTTATTTAGGAAAAAGTATGTAAACTTCATTAAATATAATAACGACCATTTTCGTTTCTATATTTTCCAATTTTGGAGCTCTTAAACTGCTGAAAATGGATATCAACCGCAATGCTTGAACTTTTAATCTTTTATTAATTTTAATATTACGGTACAATTTTAAGCTTTTTTCTGCATGCTATGTTTAAGAATTTAATACTTCTATTTTTCTCTCAAACTACAACTAATTCAAAAGAATGTTCATAAATATAAGGTGCCGGCTGGTATGCAGGAATGGAATGATGATTCATGCGTTCATTCCCATTCCGATGGCTGGTAAGATTTTTACGTCAGGAATCACCATTCCCGAAGGAATGCTTATTACCATGAACATGAGATTAGTCATTCATCCCCTCCCCCATGGTATTAGCTATTCCCATGAATATGGGATTAGCCAAATTTATTTATTTATTCTGAAAAATTATTTTTATTTATTTTTTAACTAGTAAAATTAATAATAATAAAACAATAATAATATTTATGATAATAAATAAATAGTAGTTATTAATAATAAATAATTTAATATAATAATAGTGATAAAAAATATAGTTATTAATAATATTAACACAATAAATACAATAAATAATTATATTAAAATAATAATAATAATAAATACTATTAGAAATTAATAATAATATTGACATAAAAATAATATTTAATACCAATAAACATTATATTAAAATATTATTATTAATTAATTAATTATGATAATAAATAAATAGTAGTTATTAATAATAAATAATTATAATATAATAATAGTGATAAAAATTATAGTAATTAATAACATAACATAATAAATAACAATTAATACAATAAATAATTATATTATTAATTACTAACATAATAAATAACAATTAATACAATAAATAATAATAATAATAATAATAATAATAATAATAAATACTAGTAATAATAATATTAATAATATTCCTAAGTAGTAATAATAAAATAATATTCCTAAGTAATTATATTAAAATAATATTATTATTAATATTAGTTAATTAATAAATAGTAAAAATATTCCTAACTAATAATAATAATAATAATAATTAATTAGTAATAACAATTAATTATTATTATTATTGATATTATTATTATTAATTAGTATTAATAATATTCCTAAATATTAATACTAATAATTATTATTATTATTATTATTATTATTATTATTGTTATTATTATTATTATTATTATTATGATAATAATAACATAAATTATAAAATCATAATTATTTTATTTGTTTTATTTCATTCCTATTAGTTCATTCCTCATATATACTGGTATAGAATCACATATTTCATTCCATTCCATTCATACCATCATTCCATTCCAAAGTCCATTCCATTCCTATCCAATTTCATTCCTGCGTACCAGCCGTCACCTAAGTCCTTCATTGGTCGATTAAGTTATTATTAAAAAAAAACATGCATTAACAGTGACGTTGTACCATAAGAAATTTGTAATAATTTTTCAATTATATATACTGTTACAAAGAATGCAAAGTAGAATTTTGCAGAAAAAAAAAGAGAGAAAGAAAAGAATGCAAAATTAGATTATCAACGATAAACCTGCATCTGTTAAAGACTCCCCTTTAATAATTAAGAAAAAAGGTCATTTAACGATTTCTTTCTGAAAAATAGTTCAGCCACAATTTATCAACAATTTCACAACTAATTATAATTAGGGGTGCTTAAACGGGTATCGGGTATCGGTTAACCGATAACCGAAACCGAAAAAGTCGGTTATCGGTTAATCGATAACCGATTTTTTCGGTTTCAGTTCGGGTATCGGTTACCCATTGCAAGTGATGTTCGGTTATCGGGTATAACCGATTAACCGACGGTTATACCCGATTAACCGAAATTAATTAATTAATTAATTAATTAATTTAATTATTAAGTAAACATTATTTAATTTAATATTATAATTTCTGTAATATTTGAAATAATCTCGGTTAATTTCGGTTATTTTCGGTTTAATTCGGTTATTTTCGGTTAATTTTTGTATTTTGTATATTTTTTTATTTTTTTAAAAAAATTTAATTTTAATTTCGATTAACCGATAACCGAACCGACTAACCGAACCGATTAACCGATTGGTATCGGTTACGGTTATCTATTTTGGGTGATTTCGGTTTCGGTTAACCGAAATTTCGGTTTCGGTTAACTGAAACCGAACCGAATCTCACCCCTAATTATAATTAACATGTTCATACATAAAAGGGAAAATGAAATAAAATTGTAAGTAAAATAAATTAAAGCCATTAATTTGTAATTAACTCTCAATTCGTTTTATCTTAGATAGTCATTATTTACTATACATACTTTTAGATTCCATAACATGGAGTTAGAAGCTGAAAGATAATTATTAGCATTTGTCATAGAAGAATTAATTAACTACTAAAGGAGAGCATCTTAAGTATTCCATCGGAAACATATTTAAGCACGATTAATTAGAAAGTAATTATTTTGACATTAAATGTATAATTGGTAAAGAGGAGAGCGTATTTAATTAAGTTTTTTAGCTCAGTTGCAAGTTCTTTTGCAGTTTCGGTTACACTTAACAATCTATCTTTCATAATAAAAAGATTGATGGTTGGATATCAATAAATTATTCGTTACCAATTGTGTGAAAGTAAAAGGAAAATGGTAGAAAAGAGGTAAAGTTGAAAATTTGATGTTTTCAAATCTGTATAGTTTGTCTCTTTAATCTTTATTATATTTAAATAGTAATTAATTATAAAATTAGTTCTTTGGACAATTAAAGCATAGTTATAAATGAATGAAAGAAAGAAACCTGTGTGTGTGTTGGCCTAGTGGTAGAGTGGTTAATGCCCGAGACCAAAAGTCTCGGATTCGAGTCCACCGTTGCACAACCTTTAAAAATTTCTGTAATAATTGACAAAAAATAAAAAGAAAAAGAAAGAAACCTAAACATAGGTCGAGGCTTGCGGTCTTGCTTCATTAAAATTTTTTGGTTAGAAACTCAAATGGAAAATATTGGAGTAGAAAAAAGAGTACCTAGAATCGTTTTGAAATAAGTAAAAATAAGATACCAATTTGGGGAACAAAATGTTTTTATGCGACAATCCGATGGTAAAATATGTTTTTGTAGTCAAAATGTCACGGATTCAAACCCCACTAATCCTCTATGGGTCTTAGCACCGAAAGTAACGACTATTCTTCATATATTTTTTTAAGTAATCATGAGCTAATGGCTTATCGAAGTCATCATGGAGAACTGACTAGGAATAATATGAGATCATAAAGATTGATTTAGTGGTCAATCATTTGAAAAGATGAAATGAATAATAAGAATGAGTTAGGGATTTTAAGCAACCTAGCAGCCTGGTCCACCTTTGTTAAAATTATTAGTAATGAAATTCAAATGTCACGGAACAAGACTGTTTACTGAACTTGGGCAAAATTAGCGTGTGTTGCCCTAGTGGTAGAGTAATGCTCGAGGCCAAAGGTCTCGGGTTCGAGTTCACCGTAACACAGCCTTTACAATTTCGTATTAAATTTACCAAAAAAAGAACTTGGGCAAAATTTAATAATTTCACAAGTATTTTTAATTATGATTACTGTACTGGTTGATCTTTAATATACAAAACGTTTTCCTTACTTTTTAATATTCCATTGTCAATCGCTGTAGGTGGAGTATTTACCTTGAAACTCTGACCGCTAAGCCCAGGAACACAAGGAATATCACTTATTTATATTAAATTTACCAAACATACAATGTAAGTTATTTTTAAAATATTATGTCTAGATTATTTCTTAAATATTAGGTGTATACCAACATAAATTTTGTAAATTAAAAGAATAAATTTCCATTATTGGTAAGTGCTTGATTAGCGAATATGGCCAAAAATCATGTATAGTATAATGGAAAATAGTATAATGGTTTTCATAATGATAATACATAAGTAATTCACAGTTCGACCCAGTGGTAATACTATGCTTTATTTTCTAATAAAATATACAGATGTCCTCAAAATATGTCCATGTGAATCTTTAGTGTGAGTTTTAATAAAAATTATTGAGTATTTTGTAAAGGGCCTAAGAGTCGTACATTAGGATAATATTAAATTAATTAGTAGCGGATCATTAGTAGTAAAGTATGTAAATAAATAATGCGTTGTTGAGGGTAATAAATAGAGATAGTGGTGGACCATGAGTGGTAAAATATGTAAATAAAGAATGTTGTTGAAAATAATAAGTAAGAGATATTTTATGAGATAATTTTCATAAATGAAAAAGAAACAAATTTGGGAGACGTACCAAAAAGAAAAATTATAAATAAATTTTGGGTACGAAAGGAGTATATTTTAAATATATTTTTTGTTGGATGAATAAATTTTTTACACACCGCATCATGATGAGTCGAACCGAACCTGAGATCTTGACCTAAGACTAAGAAACACATTTACGAATAAGAAAATAAAAGGAACTGGTATATTATTTTTTCGCTAATCTGGCTAATTCGTTTAATTAACTATAGATATATCCAATAGAGTAAAGAAAATTGACTAATAAGAGTAAAAATAATGTTCTAGGAAATGTTTTGCTGTAAGACTATCAAAAAGGTAGATATTTTTGGGTTTCATTGAGAACAAACTTAGTGATTGGTATGAATAAATGGAGTAGATTATAATGGAATAAATTAGGAATAGAATGATGGTTGGAATGAAATGACATTTCTTATGATTAGTATATTCAATAAATATAGGAATGAAATACCAATTTCTATAATTTTTCATATGAATTAAATAATTTTTATAAAATTGTATTTCTTTGTATTTAATAATATTTTTAAAAAATTATGAAAAATAATATATGAATTTAAATTATGAAATAGATAACCATTTTTTTATTATTTGCTCTTGCTAGTCACATAATTAAATTTATACTAATATTTTGGTATTTCATTTTTTCTTTAACAAAATAAAAATATTAATTTCAGTAAATATTTTTTAGCATTAATTATAAATAATAATAATAATAATAATAATAATAATAATAATAATATTATTATTATTATTATTATTATTATTATTATTATTATTAGAGATGTCAAATGGGTGGCTAGGTCACCGACTGCCCCATCAGGATTTTACGAAAAATGAGTCTAGTCGAGTCAGCACGAAAATCTATCAGGTCAGATAAATTGTGGCATAACCAAGCACAAAACGTCATTTTTAGTACAATTTTTTTTATGAGACTAGCCTGGACCGGATGAGCTTTTGACAGTTATGGATAGGTCTGATCCCGCCAAAATTCCATCTGGTCTATATTTATTAAGCCCAACAATCCCAAAATCGGGGTGGACCCCATTTCACATCTAAAAATATTTATTCAAATATATTTTTTACATATAAAATAATATTATTGCTCATAATTATATATAAAAATATTATAATTAATTGTTTTGCTCAATGAGAATGATAAACCCAGGAATTGTTAATGGCATGACTATCCCCATCTTATTGGGAATAAGGATTTCCTCCAAGTGGTGATTCTCATGGAAAGATAAACCAATCATATGATTGAAAATAAACATGAAATAACTATTTCATTCTTATCCATTCCACCACACACCAATCACCTCCTTATATAAATACATATATAACTTCTCAATTAAGAAAATCCAATATATATATATATATATAATACTAATAATTTTATGTCCATTTGGAGATATCTAAGTGGTACAATCTCCTTTGTATAAAAGAGAGGTTTATGGTCCAATCATCACCGCTCTTTATTTTCCCAAATAAAAAAAAAGTATATTAATAATTATATTTATATATTTTTTGTAACGAGATGTGTGTATTCGATAATTTTATCTTATTATATGAAGAAATCCGATTGGCTAAGTTGAGATAATAGTAAATCGGCCAAGTTGAGATAATAGTAAATTATCATATAATTGAGATTGTTTACCGTTCGTGTTAATTTAAAACGCATCATTGAATATACAATTTTTTTTGGTAATTTAATACAGAAATTTTAAATGCTGCATCACGGTGGACTCAAACCCGAGACATTTGGCCTCGGGCATTAACCATTCTATCACTAGACCAACACACACACGAATATACAATTTTTGATGTCACGTAGAATACATTACAAGCAATGAAGCAACTGTATAGTTGCGTGGCCAAACAAGTATTTCTTTCTTTCTTTTTCTTTTTCAAAAGCAAACATAAGCATTTATGGGAAAGCAATTATAGAGAGCTATAGAGGGTGTCCACATATATGTCGACTTGCCTTAGAAGTTGAGTGGTATAATAAAAAGTAAAAGAAGTTGGAAAATCGTCAAGAAAAAGAACATTGGTGGTTGCTACCCCCATTTATTGATAGCTTGAAGAGGATGAAATTCCCATCCCATCATACAAAACAAAAAGAAGAAAATCATAAAAGAAAACTCAAATAATGCCTTATGATATTCTGTCCCATAACGTTTTTGTGTCACGCTCGTGGACTATTACTAAATTCATAATTTTGATAATATTTATTAAATAAATGAAAGTTAATATAATTTAATGAATTCTAAATAACATTCATTTAGGGGTGAGCATTCTGAGTGATCCGAACTCGAATATACATGATTGGTTGGGCTACTTTTTGCTTTTATTGAAAACAGATTGTAAAGTCAAAGCGAATTTAGTAGTAATTGCGAACTTGCGATCACTTTCACAACAATGCTTGGATCGAAATGGGAACTTGTCAGCTCTGCTTGGGCTGTGTCTTCTATCGTTAAGTTCTTCGTTTAGTTCTTCTTCCGCTTTCTGAAGAGTCTTTGTCCACGTATTGTTCTCTTGATTGTCAAGCCTTTCTTTTATATGAAATAGTTGTTGGAAAAAGTGTACAGAAACAGTATAGAACTTGCTGAGCATATTACAACTCGAAACAGAAAGGTAGAAGTAGGAGATCAAACAACAATTGAACTAAACAGAATTGAAATACAAATCAAAGTGAACTGTATACTAATGCCGAGTCGAGGAGTCCTCTTTCCGCAAGACGAGATACGCTCTGGTAGTGCTCTCGGTTCTGGCGTATCATCCCCAAAGATAAAATGGCAGCGTCTCGAAGGTGGCAGCACCGCAGACCAACGAGCTCCGACGAACTGGAATGAGGCTAGGACAAAGCTTGGACACGATCTAAGTATGCAGAGAGTTTGGAATTCTGGAATTCAGATGTGCAGTAGGTGGCTTATGCTGGGGAGACATGTCCTATTTATAGGCGTCATCCCCCTCATGGGGAGCATGCTGGAGTCAACACCCTCATTGATGTCGGGTGTTACGAAGTTATGTCCCCCATTGAGTGCAGAGGGGTTACGCGACGGTTTCTGGAGACAAGGTGGGAGTTACATCCACGTTTCCCGCAGAGCCATCATGTCGGAACATTACTGACAGTTACGAAGAATCTGGACAACGCGTGCATCCAGGTTCATTGGACGTATCCGAACGTCTCTTCAAGTGCACAATAAGCCCAACGGATTGGGCCACACGAGTTGGGCCTCGGACCAACTCCATCTTTGAGCTCGATCAAATATTGATCCAAAATATACGGGTAATGGGTCACGGAACCAGGCCCACGAAACAAGCCACGAATAAGCCCAAAGACCAAGATCCACGATCCACGGAACACGAAACCGGGCGGGGCGGGCGGGACACGGCCCGGATCCGGCTCGACGGCGCGCGTGTGGACTTTCACGACCCATCACTTGTGCACATAATTATACTAAGTATTCAATGAACCACTTATATACACAATTAATGAAGGTTCATTAATCAATGTGGGATAAGGATTAATTAATCCATGCTTATCCCCTTAAGCACATAACTTCATGTTTAAGTGACCAACTTTAATCCATTATTTCTCACTCACCGGAAATCGGATTTGAGAATGTGAAAACACCACGATCATCTACTCGAAACGTAGATCGATCATATGCCGTTTAATTTCACAAAATTAAACGTTACGTCACTCAAAATCTTGGTCAAAGTAGCTTCCTGGCAACTCGACCACATATATAATAAATATATATTTATTCACTTATTTCCAACAATCTCCCACATGAGTGGAAATAGCCATATGCATGTATGCAGACACAGCTCAGTACTCAAGAGATGTTAAAATATTTGGACAGGTGGTTTATAGCCTTGAACCTTCCATAGTCAGTACCATCGAGTACACAGGCGGATTAGTGGACACGATGCCTTGAACTATTCCCCCACAACATGCACTAAGACAATGGTATTAACACTTTAACACCTCAACCTCATCCGTTCTCACGTTTGATTCCATTTTGGCCATGGACATCTACTTTGGATTCATAAGTGTTCTGTTTGAAGCGGCCTCACTTTGCACTTACATAGGTGATTCTTTACCGAGTATCTTGTCATACTCAACCTTCTCGAGGTATCTTAGAATCATTAAGAGTCAACAACTCAACCTCACCACTAGGTAAGTTTTCCAACACTCGTTTGCTTTCTAGGGAATAGACTAACTTGAGTGTTTACACACGAACTCCTATAGCTTAGTTCTCCCATTGAACCAAGTTCTTGGGATCTCCAGTCATCATGGTTGGGTTACCACTATGATTGTTCTTAAGATGTGGATTTTAATCTCATTCCATCTAGCAACTTGATCATTTGATCTCGGTTCAACCCTTTGGTTAACGTATCTGCCAGATTATCTATTGACTTGACATAGTCAATTGAGATAACACCGCTTGAGATCAAATGTCTCACGGTATTATGTCGTCGACGTATATGTCGAGACTTGCCATTATACAAACCACTTTTGGCCCTTCCAATAGCCTCTTGGCTATCATAGTGAATCATCACTGGTGGCACAGGTTTAGACCAACATGGAATATCTTCCAAAAAATTACGGAGCCACTCGGCTTCCTCAGCAGCTTTATCCAAAGCTATGAATTCTGATTCCATGGTGGATCGAGCTATACATGTTTGTTTCGTGGATCTTCAAGAAACAAAGACCTTCAAGAAACAAAGACTCTCCCAATCGTAAACACGCACTCCACTTGTAGAAAGTGAATCTTTCGTGTCGGATATCCAATTGGCATCACGGTACCCTTCAAGCACCGGGGATATCTCGTGAAATCTGACCCATGATTTTGAGTATACTTCAAGTACCTCAAAACTCTCACTAGAGCCTTCCAATGCTCATTGCTTGGATTGCTCGTGTAACGACTCAATTTATTTCTGACTTAAGCTATGTTGGGTCGGGTGCAATTTGTAAGATACATCAAACACCCGATGACCTTAGCATAGTCTTCTTTCCCAACAAGTTCACCCCTGTTCTTACTCAAGTGAACATTGAGCTCCAATGGGGTCTTAACAGGCAAACTATCAAACGCGTTAAATTTCTTAAGCACTTTCTCGACATAGTGAGATTGTGTCAAGACAATTCCGTCTGATCTTCTTAGAATCTTGATTCCAAGAATCACATCAGCTAATCCCATGTCCTTCATGTCAAAATTTCTATTTAACATACGCTTTGTGTCATTAATGACTTGAGTATTGCTACCCATGATCAAAATATCATCTACATACAGACACAATATAACATAACCATTATCAGTGTTCTTAACGTCGACACATTTATCACACTCGTTGATCTTGAAACCATTTGCCAACATTACATTGTCAAATTTTAAGTGCCATTGCAACGGCGCTTATTTCAAACCATATAGAGACTTCACAAGTTTGCATACCTTGCCTTCTTGACCAGGTACTACAAACCCTTCGGGTTGCTCTATATATACCTCATCCTCGAGGTCACCATTCAAAAACGCAGTCTTAACGTCCATTTGATGAATCTCAAGATTGTGCAAAGCAGCAATTGTGAGAAGCACCCTAATAGACGTAATCCTCATCATATGTGAATAGGTATCGAAGAAATCGTACCCCTCTCTTTGTTTAAACCCTTTGACAACCAAACGGGCCTTATACTTTTCAATTGATCTATCTGTCTTATACTTTCTTTTAAGGATCCACTTGCATCCCAAGGGCTTACAACATTCTGGCAAATCAACCAGCACCCAAGTGTGGTTTTGCAGAATGAAATCAATCTCACTTTGAACAGCCTCTCGCCAGAGCATTCCGTCTGGCCGAGTATAGGCTACTTTGATCGATGTTGGTTCTTCGTCTAACATGAACGTAATATAGTCAGGACCAAAATCCTTTGACGTTCTGACTCTACTGTCACGTCTCGGTTCCGACCCCTCTGGATCAGACCTCGATCGCTTATGCGATATCGGTTCTTCCTCCAAAGATTTAGAACTTGAAGCTTCACCATCAGCTCTATTGATAATACTGGCTTCACTTTACCCGTATTTAGCTTTGGACGGAATTTACCGCCCAATTGGGGCTGCATTCCCAAACAACTCGACTCGCCGACAGCGCCTCGTGATGCGACAGGGTTCGGGCACGACGGGGCTCTCATATCTTTGTCTTTACAGGGATAAACACTTTCAAATAATATAGCATTCCTTGATTCAATCGTCGTCCCCACAGTCATATCCGGTACCTCGACGTGGATCGAAACAATAAGCCTGCTGCTCACAGCATACCAATAAAGATACAATCGTCTGTTTTAGGTCCAATTGTAACTTGTTTAGCAAGAGACACCTCAACCTTCACCAAACACTCCCACACTTTGAGATATTTGTATGATGACTTTCTTCCTTTCCACAACTCGTAAGGAGTGACATCCTTACTCTTAAGTGGAATCTTGTTCAGTATATAGTTGGCTGTCAAAACAGCTTCCCCCCACAAGTTCTGGGGAAACCCTGAACTAATCAACAAAGCATTCATCATCTCCTTAAGTGTTCGATTTTTACGTTCAAGAACGCCATTAGACCGAGGTGAATAAGAGGCGTCGTTTGATGTATTATACCACTTTCGTTGCATAATGCTTCAAACGGGCTACATATTCTCCCCCTCTATCACTTCGAACAATCTTAATTCGACAGCTTAGTTAATTCTCGGCTTCGTTCTTGAAGTTTTAAAAGCTTCAATAGCCTCGTCTTTACTTCTTAGAAGGTAAAGATAACAATATCTTGTACAATCATCAATAAACGTGATGAAGTACTTTTATCACCTCTAGTTTGTACAAACTTTAAATCACACACATCGGTGTGAATAAGTTCTAGAGGTTTAGTGTCTGTTCTCACCGAATGAAGCGGTAACTTAGCCATTTGGCTTCCACACAAACCTCACATTTCGTTTGTGTATTAACTTCATTTAACTTTAGTAAATCTAAATTTACTAATCTTTTATTGCATTTAGATTAACATGTCCTAATCTACAATGCCATAAATCGAGCACTCGGTCAGTAAGAGAAGTAGATGCATTTTCATTCATCACAATTTTGGGTACACGACTGACCATTACATTTAGTTTTGAAAGACCCCGGTGAGATAACCCTATCGAACGTTCCAAACTTAGTCAAGACAAACTTGTCCGACTCAAAAACTAGTCTAAAACCCTTATTAACTATAATAGAGCCCGACATTAAGTTCTTGCGAATGTCTGGGACATGCAGCATATCTTTCAATGTGATCTCAATGCCGGACGACATCTTCAGCATCATATCACCAACTCCGGCAACCTCGGACGAAGCTTGGTTCCCCATGTTGAGCTTCTTCCCTCAACAGCTTGTGGGTGGAAAACGCATCTTTTCGCGCAGACGTTCAACAATGTCGTGTCGATGAACCATCCACCTTGATTCTCGACGTGGTTGACTTCTTCGGTCACCACAGCAGTCAAGTCATCCTTTTCCCATTTGTCGAAGTCCTTCTTGACAACGTTGGCAACTTGCTTAGCCTTATTCTTCTTAAGCTGACGACAATCCTTCACCGTGTGGCCATGCTTGCCACAATTGTAACAGTCTCCATCAAACTTACGGGCAACCACCTTCCCTTTGCCTTTGTCATTGACATTGGGACGAACACGTTTGTTGGAGGGACCGCCTCTCTCCAACAGGTTGGCCTTCTCATCGAGCAAGCCTTTCCCTTTTAGATCTTGCTTATTCACGTCAGACTCAATACGCAGTTTGACGATCAAGTCTTCAAGCGTCATATCCTTTCGCTTGTGCTTAAGGTAGACTTTGAAGTCTCTCCACCCGGAGGGTAGCTTCTCAATCACTGTAGAGACGATAAAGCCGTCCGAAACAGTGTGCCCTTCGGCTTGAACCTCGTGTACAATGAGTTGAAACTCTTGCACTTGGTCCATGATCGGTCAAGAATCGACCATCTTGTAGTCCAAATATTTGGCTACAATGAACTTCTTTGTATCTGCATTATCACTACGGTACTTCTTTTCTAACGCATCCCACATACATTTGGATGTCGTTACAACAGCATAAACACTATACAAGCTATTTTCTAAACTACCAAGTATAAAGTTTTTACAAAGATAGTCGCCAGTGCGCCAGTTGTCATATGCTGCTCGGACGTGAAAGTCCGTCACTTCAGCCCCCGGAACAGCGGGCTCATCTTCCATCAAGAAGTTGGCGAAGCCCAACGTCGTGAGGTAGAACAACATCTTTTGCTGCCATCTCTTGAAGTCGGATCCTCCAAACTTCGGCGGCTTCTCGGCGGGGGGCATCATCCTTGCGGTATGAACAGGCGCCGAGATCGATCCATAATCGGATCCACCCGCACCACTTGAAGTGTGCTGGAACATGGAACTCGTATGAGAACCACCGGTGTTAGATCTCGTGGATCCAACAGTCGACCCACTGAAAATTTCCGTCGTCGAGCCAATGGAACCACTAAAAGTGGAACCAAACGTTGAACCACTAAAAGTGGAACCAACAGTCGACCCAAAGGGTCCAATGGTTGACCCCGAATGCATCAAACCAAACATGGCCGTAGCCATTGTACCAGAAGTGGCAGCAGCAGCGGCGGCGGAGGGGCGGCGGCGGCGGCAGCAGAGTCGATGGCAGGAACAGTCGACATCTCCAAGCAAAGGTCTAAGTTTCAAAAGTTTTAATTATTTAAAGTCTAACTCCTCTTGGCAAGTCTTATCTCGTCTTGCGATTGTTGGAAAAAGTGTATAGAAACAGTACAGAACTTGCCGGACGTATTACAACTCGAAACAGAAAGGTAGAAGTAGGAGATCAAACAACAATTGAACTAAACAGAATTGAAATACAAATCAAAGTGAACCGTATACTAATGTCGAGTTGAGGAGTCCTCTTTCCGCAAGACGAGATACGCCCCAGTAGTGCTCTCGGTTCTGGCGTATCGTCCCCAAAGATAAAACGACAGCGTCTCGAAGGTGGCAGCACCGCAGATAAAACGACAGCGTCTCGAAGGTTCAAGTGCACAATAGGCCCAACAGATTGGGCCACATGAGTTGGGCCTCAGACTAACTCCATCTTTGAGCTCGATCAAATATTGATCCAAAATATACGGGCAATGGGTTACGGAACCAGGCCCACGAAACAAGCCACGAATAAGCCCAAAGACCAAGATCCAAGATCCACGATCCACGGAACACGAAACCGGAGCCGAGCCGGGACCTGGGCCCAGGCCCGACGGCGCGCGTGTGGGCTTTTACAGCCCATCACTTGTGCACATAATTATACTAAGTGTTCAATGAACCACTTATATACACAATTAATGAAGGTTCATTAATCAACGTGAGATAATGATTAATTAATCCATGCTTATCCCCTTAAGCACATAACTTCATGTTTAAGTGACCAACTTTGATCCATTATTTCTCACTCACCGGAAATCGGATTTGAGAATGTGAATACACCACGATCATCTACTCGAAACGTAGATCGATCCTATGCCGTTTAATTTCACAAAATTAAATGTTACGTCACTTAAAATCTTGGTCAAAGTAGCTTCCTGGTAACTTGACCACATATATAATAAATATATATTTATTCACTGATTTCCAACAATAGTAGACGCCCGTTTGATAGAAATATCTTTTCATTTCAACTCAGAACCAAATCGAATTAACATGTTAAATCGTATTGGGTATTTGGTTCAATTTGATTTTGTTTGCTTAAACAATTTTTTTTGTTTGGTTGTTATATGTTTATGTTGAAATTTCCTAAATATAAGTACTTGTGCAGATCAAATACGAGCCACACATGAATTCAAAAGTTAATTGGATCGGTAGAGACAACTATTATTAAATGCTTAAACAAGATTGGATAATTCAACCAAATTTAGGGGCACAAATGTAGGAAATAGATAATCTAAGCTATTATTTATTCCTAGCATGATAATAAGCATCAAGTGACATCTCAATTTCTTTAATAAATCAATTTTTAAAATATAAATATGTATTAGAAGTTCAGTTTGATTCAGATTGTAATCCTTTTTTGGCTCAATATGAAACTAAACCAATATAATTTTAGTTTGACAATATCATCCCAAACCAAATTGAGTTGCTTCCCAAACCAAACAAAAACAAATTGAACCGACAATTTTAGTTTGATTCGGTTTGATTCAGATTTTTAGGTTAGGTTTGAATTTTCTCACGACTACGTTCATTACTAAAAGTATATATACTATAATTAGAAAAGTCAATTATTAACTAAAAAATTAAATGTTAAATGTTAGTTACAGTCTATAACTGAAAATAATTAATCCTAATTAATAATTGCTGAAATAAAGGAAAAAATTAATAAATGAAGAGTGCATAAATATGAAAGTGACATCAAAAAAGTGGGATAAATGATTATCTTAATGTGCAAATAATATACAAGTATACGTAAGTAATTGTGTTATAATTTTTTTTAAAAATATACAAGTGTACATAAGCAATTGTGTTATATATTTTACATATAAATTAATGTACTTTACATATAAAGCTAATTAATGCATTCTTGAATTCTAGTAAAAGATAACATTGTTCATCAATATTTCGTAGTCAATAACTTTATACATAAAATGTATAAGTTTTTATGTTCATCAATATTTCGTAGTTAATAACTTTATACATAAAATACATAAGTTTTATGTTCTTATGAAAAAACAGATTTTTATTGGGTCTCTTGCCTATATATATATATATATATATATATATATAGAGAGAGAGAGAGAGAGAGAGAGAGAGAGAGAGATAATGTAAAAATTATTTCTATCACGAGAATGTGAGAATCACAAAAGTTGATGATGCATCGAAAAATAGAATTGTCACCCTCGGTTCGAATCCCATGAATTCTATGAATACATTATAAATACAAGGTAAAAGAAAATCAAAAGGACCCTATTCTTATGTGATTTTCGAAAATTGTAAAGTAAAAGTAAGAGATGAATTTTTGCAGTATTCTCTATAGATTGTTCTCAGTCAATATTGGAGAATTGGCAACTGGGATATAGTCCAGAAGATCAAAGCTGAAGTCTGCCATCGATCTTTTATCCGAGAAATTCACAGGTAAACACGAGTAAACACCAACGTGTTACAATTAATTATATAGATGCATGCTAAGTATATAACCAATGTATAGTGAATTAAACATCCAAGATAGATCATCGGAAGAGGGTAAAATCAGATTTTCCTACAGTATTAAAATCAAAACTCATATGCATGTTTGCGTTTAACTGCATGTATTTTTGTGTTCATTTGAATGCACAGTTCAGTTTAACGATATGCATTGTTTGTTTTCTAAATCACATAACAAATCAAATTACTAATATACCCTTAATGTAACAAAATCAGTGAAAATAAGCTTAAAAATCCAAAAAAAATCTCTATCATAGGATATATGAGATAAGTTGATGAGATTGAGAACTACATACTACCTCAGGCTTCGGTACTATTTGATCCCTCCTATACATATATATAGAGAGTTGATCAAATGTGAACTACATCTTTTTGAGAACTTTACGAACTATGCATAAGACGTGTAAAGATGATGCACACAATTGTATAAAGCTGTGCACAACGAAAACTTTCTAAAATTGTTTTATTGTGCAATAATTTTAGAATATTTTTGTTGTGCACAACTTTATAAATTTTGTTCATCAACTTTTTATGTGTGTGCATAGTTCTCAAGTTCTAAAAAAGATTAGTTCTCCTTGGATCTAACTCATATATATATATATGTGTGTGTGTGGGGGGTGGGTTGGTTATAGAGGAAACTACATCTTAGATAAAAACTAAAAACTAATAACCACCGTTAGATTGAATAAGATCATACGATTCACAATTATTTAATGATAAAAATAGTCAAATTCCTAAATTTTTCGCTATTTGGATATTTCACATTCTATTTTTCGTAGTTCGTGTAATTCATGTTATTGTTCATGTCATCGTAGTTCTTTTGTATGCTATCACATTTCAATTAATTATTATGTTCATATAATTCATGTTGTTGTGCATGTAATCGTATTGATTGTGCATATGTGAACTGTTACCGAAATGAATAAATAAAATCTCTTGATTATAGGGCTAAACGGTTACCATTAAAATCCGAGAATAATAAACGATATATAATTAATATTGATCGTTAGATTATAAAAATGAATGAACAACATTAGTTCTTAGTACTAAAAAAGTTAAAGTTCTCATTTGATCCACTCTCTCTTTTTTATATATATATATATATATATATATATATATATATATATATATATATAGGGGTTGGATCCGGTGAGAACTCATCTTTTGAGAACTTGAGAACTATGCACAACGATAAAAATGATGCACAAGGCGGTATAAAGTTGTGCATAATAAAACTTTCTAAAATTGTTGCACAACAAAATAATTTTAGAAAGTTTTCGTTATGCACAACTTTATACCGCCTTGTGCATCATCTTCAACGCCTTATGCATGGTTCGCAGAGTTCAAAAAAGATGTGGTTCTCATTTGATCCACTCTATATATATATATATATATATATATATATATATATATATATAGGTTGATCCAGTGAGAACTCATCTTTTGAGAACTTGAGAACCATACATAAGACGTTGAAGATAATGCACAAAACAAGATAAAGTTATGCATAACGAAAACTTTCTAAAATTGTTGCATAACAAAATAATTTTAGAAAGTTTTCGTTATGCACAATTTATACTGTTTTGTGCATCATCTTCAACGTCTTATGCATGGTTCGTAGAGTTCGCAAAAAAGATATTGTTCTCATTTGATCCACTATATATATATATATATATATATAAAGAGTGGATCAAATGAGAACTACATATTTTTTGCGAACTATGCATAAGACATGTAAAAGATAATGCACAGAACAGTATGAAGTTGTGCACAATAAAAACTTTCTAAAATTGTTTTGTTGTGCAACAATTTAGAATATATTCATTGTGCATAACATTATAGATTTTGTTTATCAACTTTTTACGTGTGTGTACGATTCTCAAGTTTTCAAAAAAAAAGTTCTCATTGGATCCAACCTATATATATATATATATATAGAGTGAGGTTCAAATAAGAACCAATTTTAACGTGAGAACTAAGAACTACGAAAACAAAATGAATATGCTATGAAAGTTAATGAATACTCTGAAAGTTAATGAATCCAAAAATTGAATTTTCACGAGGTTCGAATCCCATGGAGGCGAAAATTCTATTTTTTTTATTCATTAACTGCAGTTGTATTCATTTACTTTCATAGCATATTCGATTCTCACGTCGCACAATAAAAATGGTTTTACGTTAACCTCCCATATATATATATATATATATATATATATATATATATATATATATATATATATATATATACACACCAAATTTGAATTCATTGCCCATGTATTGTTATCTAATTGTCTGCTGATAATATTTTATCATGAAATCGCCATCAAATTGATTTCCAATTAATTTTAACCAATTGCTGATATTGAGAACTTCCTCTTCAATTATATTATAGATTATAGATAATAGATTAGATAACAAATACTTAGAACTTAGTTTCACCAACAATATAGTTGAATGTGATGTCAACATCCGAGATCGACGAATGTTCGGGAGTTCCTCTTTTCAATCATTTTCCTTCTTCTTGTTGTTGGATATCTCTTTCGTACATATCTTCTCTTTGTTTCTCGGGCCTCTAGTGAGTTACAGATAAAGTTCGAAAATGCCAAATCTTTGATGATTCCATCATCTATGATCGAGTTACGAAAACTTCTGGATATATATCCCACATCTGTACCGAATTCTTTCTAGTTAAAGAATCTCTTTCTAGTTGCTCTGAAACAATTAGGAGATTCTCTAAAATAAATATGGCTTTTGGCGGCAACATATTTGGTACCGATTATGGGGTCGAATCACTACGTTCTAAGAAGAATATTTTAGTATCAATCTCATCGATCTCATACCAAATCCCATCAATCGAATAAATTTTTCGAGAAATACGAGACATCTAAATCATACAAGTAAAGAGATCTATTCATTGATAAGAAAAAGAAAAAACATGAATGAGGTTGGATTGATGATAAAATAGAATCCTGGGTCGTGAACAGTGATTCGATTGATGATGAAAAAAAGAGAATTCTTGGTTCAATTTTCCGCCTTAACGACATAAAAAAAGATTGATCAAATTCTATTGAGTCTGACTCATAATGATCTTTTATCAAAGAATGACTATGGTTATCAAATGATTGAACAACCGGAACAATTTACTTACGATACTTAGTAGACATTCATAAAAAGTATCTATTGAATTATGAGTTCACTACATCCTCTTTAACATAAAAACAGGTATTCCTTGCTCATTATCAGATAATCACTTATTCGACTAATACTTTGTGTTTCCCATCTCATGGTCTCCCTTTTGTTATAACCTAAAACAACCCAACTAATTTGCATTTGGTCCTCCATCTTCTGCTACATAAAGCTTACATTGAGCATGCAGTCTCGCCTTCCACGATCTTTCGAAAGCCCAACAAGAAAAACCTCGTAATCTTTTAGCTCACCACGACAGTCGATACACCAATCATCAAAATTGTTTGTTGCACATTAACAGGTAAATCTAATTGTCAACATCAAACTCATCACATCATCAACAAGAACCAAGAAGAAGAAGAATTAATTCAGCAGCAAACACGTACAATTTACAGAGAACCCAGATTATCTCACACGACAAGCGCTGTTTTAACTCGGATGCAACTTACACTGACTCGATACATCTACACACGAAACGTTACTGACATCTTAGTTAGGTCCAAAATGCCAAAGAAACAAATCGACAAATACGGGCTTCTACAAATTTATAGCATCATGTAGTGGACAAACCCCTTGATGGGGGTGAGAAAATACAAACTGAAGATAAGAGATTGGGAAAACTAATCATTTTAGCATTCTACTAAGCAACTAAGTGTTCATCCATAAGAAAATGGGGGCAAACTTGCCACCTTTAGTTGGACCAGACATGAACAAGACCGTGCCTATTTCCAGTGTAAATCTCGTTTCGGTCTTCGTCGTAGAAGAGAGCAGTGATATCTTCCAGGGCCTCAGCAACGGTGCTGATTCTAGAAGCTTGGATGCGCTTCCTTGAGTTGCACTTCTTCCCCCCACAACTTGCACTGCAGTTGCATTCGTTCGTGGGAAGACTATTGCTAGCTTTTATTTTTGCCAAGCACTTCCCAGTTAAGATATTGCTGATATTGATCGAACCCGCTGCACCAACAGTGTCGAAAAGAGAGTGAGAAACAAGACCAATATAAGGCATTAAATACACATCCCTAGAAATTTTCATGTTAGCTTAGTTGCTATCACATTCCTGATTCCACAAAGGTTAAACCAAAATGCAATGCTTAGTAAAATGGCAAAATTCATATTTGGGTCCTTGTACTTTTTTCTGTAAGCAATGGGACCGTAATAGTACAAGAACCCTATGTACAATACATGGACAGAAGTGCACAGATAAATATCAGCATTAACACAAATGAAGGTATAAGGTCTCAATTTTTAAAAATGAAAGTACATAGACCAAATTTTATTTTTATTCTAAGGTGGAAGATTAGAGACATCTGTTTTCCCTAATAAAGTATACACCATGTAATACAGAACTTAAACAATTATAAACAGAATGATTATGGGTTTATGGAACATACCAATCCCATCAGATAACGGTTCATCAGAATCTGCTTTGCAATACGAAATGATGAGATCCTGATCACTTGTGATATATATGTTGTTAGTGTTGCAATCAGGATGCCATAAAAGGTGATCCTCAAAAGAGGTAACAAGCTCCCCTCTGAAGTTCCAGACAGCAACTGTTCGGTTTCTGAAAGTCAGGAATAATTGGTTCTCGTACAGAAATATGAATGCAGAAGGAGTCATGAACTCGGTCCGGCTAACTTCTGTTATCTCAACATTGCGAACCTACATAGACAGGATATCAGATTTCGAAGGACAAAAACATCACAATTACAATATGCAGCAACTTACATCAACAATCTGGAGATTCTCGTTCTCTTGCTTGACTAGAAGCTTTTCATTGAACTGTTCAATGAAATCAACCTTCTTGTTTCTATGAAGAAGATGGTTAAACGATTTCAAAACAGTCCCATCCTCAATTGAGAGAATCTTCAAGGGGACAGCGCCTTGGGATTTTGTAAATATCAATAGCATGATTCCTGGACTATTGTACAAAACATATGCAACAAAATTAAACATTCATAAAAATACAACAATAACACTATTAGAGGGCAGAAACAACATGCAATAAAGAACTTTTACAACCTTCAATTGTTCCTGAAAGTAATTCACGCAATAGAAGGTCACTTACGTATGCACATAATAGCACAACTGGCATAACAAAATCAGTTTCAAGGGTCTGCTTCAGTTTTCCAATAAAATCCCTAAATCTATCAAATTAAGAAAAAGAAAACATACCTCTACTTATGCAAACACAGAGATGTAGATTCATATCTAAGTGATTAAACCCAGTGTTGTTACAATCAAACGAGGCGGCCATATCTAAGTGATTAAACACATTGTTGTTACAATCAAACGAGGCACCCATATCTAAGTGATTAACCCAGTGTTGTTACAATTAAACGAGGCGGCCCTAAATCACCTCAGCAACAGGTTTTGAGGCTTAAGTCTCATCGGACCGAGGCAGCTGCCTCAAGGCTCCAAGATGGTAATAGTATATTTAGGGTTTCTAGGCCCAATTTTTTGGCTCAGGCTTAACTAAACCCTAAAACCCATTCAGTTTTACCATATATTTAAAAAAAATCTAAAGAAATAAATAGAAAAGAAAGATGCAACGCATTCCATTGCAGTTTTTTTCTCACGCTGGTTGTCCCTACCACTAAACCCTTAAATTTAATGTTTAGCTTGCTATGATACTATCTATTGTTCTATATTGATATTTTAATTATCATGAAGGTTTTTGCCTTTATTCCGAGGCTTAAGCTTTAACAACATTGATTAAACACTTCAAATTGACAATTAAAAGTTCAGCTAGCTCACACAGGCAGGCTACCTCGACTGTTTCGATATAGATAATTATACACACATTCATGGAATCTAACCATCCAGACTCATTTGAGCTTGATGTATCTCTTGCCCTCAATTCATTGCAGATTTCATGTAAGTTGGCTTTGGTTCTGTTTCATACCTATATATGAAGACAGCCTACTACAGTTCAAATAAGATGGACTACAATTTTCACGCAATACCTCTCATAATGCTAAAACATTCTCTAAATATATATATTTATAGACAAGTAGGGATATAAAAATAGAAATTTGACCCGCAACAGACCAACCAATAAAAGACTAATCAGAAAAAAGAAACACATACACAAATGACAAAACCAACATTTACTACTAAGCATACAAAATAAAAGGAACAGCAAATAAATTAAAAAGAACATGCTATCCAGGCTAGGGGAACCAAAAGCAATTCTAGAACTATGTGTGGACCATGTGCATAACGGCAACGCAAGATACAAAATCCAAGCTAGCACCTAGCATTAAAAGAAGCATTCCTCCATATAACTTTTTCAAATCAATATATACAAGAAAATCTTATTAGAAACTATAACATTACCTGATCTTAATCTCCTGGACATTTTTATCTGAAATTGAATATAACATCGTGTAGTTTTTCAAGTCAAAAACCTTGTATATGCTGAAAGAAGACATATCTAGATATCAGAAAAAAAGTGTCAAATGTATCTAATGATCCAGTTATCAGCTAGCAATTACCTGTCTTGTGCGGAGTAGGTAAGAACCTTTCCATTCACATCATCAAATTCAACAAATCCAGGCCACTTCAATGACTCAGACTCGAACAAAGGGAAACCAGCATCAGGTTTGCCCCTTCGTATGTATCTAAAAGATGGGCCATAAATGAGTAATAAAACAAAATGAGAACAAAAAGAAACAGCAAGAAAATTATGAGATGGAAATGGAATTACTCGATCCTTGTTGTTCTGCATTTTAAGGAACTAAAATTATCTGAAGCGTAGACAGAAACAGTGATTAGCGAATCATTGTTTTTGTTGTAGAATAAGCTCCGAATGACTTCATCAGGACAAACATTCAAGAAGCATATCCTCTGGTTAGTCTCTGCATCAAATAGGTAACATATATGAGCCCTTTTAACAGCCAAGAAAAAATTGCACAAGGAGCTTAAATTTCAGTAGTAAATGCACCTCGACTAAATGCTGCACAGACACCAGATTGGGCAAGTGCAAAGACAATATCACGGGCAGCAACTATCTCAATAATTTTTGACCTCTTCTTCAGAAAAGGTAACGACAGAGAACAATATCCCTTGGGATCATGAGTATCATACTCCTCCTGAACCAAAAGATCAAGGTCGGTTAGTTCATTATGTACGTACATAGGCAACATTCTATACATTCTCTCCATGACACTTGAAGATGAACCATACAACCAAAATAATGAGTTCTTAAGGACATCTTTCATTGAGTTGTTGCCTATACTGTGATCAAATTGACACAAATGTTAAAACACCTCCATCAGATTTTTAGAATCAAAATTTCAGAGTATGTAAAGGAGAAATGACATGAACTTGCTCATTCTCTACAAGTGACCAAAAAGAGGGTTTTCATAAGCAAGAAATGCCAAAACTGGCATGTGTCAGCATTCATTTTCAGCACAAGCAGTGAAGAAAGTTTTTGCACCTCAATCAAATTTTGCAAGAAACTAAAGTATATGAGAATAAAGTTTGTGTACTTAAAACAAATAAATGACAGCAATTTGCTCATTCACTATCCATATAAAAATTGTATCTTCAGCATGTCATATGAGCATGGGGTTGCATTCTGTATCCGCCTGATTTGCTCACAAACTCATACTAATACCACACAGATCATTAAATTCGTGTACCAGCTTCTTCGAAGTGGGGTACAAAATTTAATCCATACTTCACAAAGTCATGGAATTGATATCTTCTCTACATTACGTCATTACTAAGCAGAAATACGGACTTCTCAAAAACTGTTTATTTGATTCTTGTCTAATTAGGTCAAAAACATCATCTTCCCTCCTCATACCAAGCAAATACATAGTGCCTCCCAGTGTATCTGTTTCCATCTCAGGCACTGACATGCATCTTTTACTATATCGCACATATCGCAAAATGTAGTAAATCTTGAACTTCAGAAGGAAAGGGGCATGTTTGGAACAACCCCTTCCCAAAAAAGAACACCAATGTTCTAAAGGGCAACAGACTCAGACCTAATGCTTGATCCATGCCTAGGAGGGGCTGAACAGGGATACACAAGGGCTGCCTGAGTTGATGGGTCCCTACAACTACAAGGCTGCCTAAAAGACCTTCTAGTAGAACACTAACCAAAAAATAGATGACATGGCAACCAATATGGATGATGAGAAGAACAATTAGGAACAGAAGCAATAGAATATTTTTTAACAACGGAATGGTTTAAAATAAAGTGAAACTAGACAAAGCCAAAAAATTTAATGGTTACTTAAATTATAACACCTTTGTACAAAATCTAGTTCATGAAAGACCCAGTTATGTGATCTAAAAGTGATAAAGAAGACTAGATCACACTACAATATAAAACTTACGTGCATAGTTTGTTAACTATGTGAGCAGTTTTATGGACATCGCACTCTAAAGAACCATTACATGAACATCTATGTGCAAGTTGGCACCAACTATGTGCTAACATCTTTCATTTTGTCCTCTTCACACAAAAGATAAAACAATACCATCCTTCTTCTAGACAGATCTACATAGATGATCCATATACATGCCTATTCAAGTGAGAAACATAAAAAAGGCGAAATTGAGATAAAAAATGCTTTCAAAATATAAGTGAACACTTCACCAAGCAAGCACTAATTTTATTATGCATCAAAATCTTCATCACAGGCACATATAATCCAGCAAAGTTCAAATCTTCACAGAAAACTACAAACTCTTCAAATATTTAGATGGGCCAAAACCGCAAAAGCCTGCAGAAAATTAAAATTGTCGAAAGATGATAAATTAAATCAACTAAACCTGCAAGCGAATGTTGCGGAATCGTTCCTGAGCATCACTCATGCTAAAAGCACGGTCACCCTTCGAGGAAATCTCCCTTCTCTGCAGCTTCTTAACGCTGTTTACAAAACCATCTAAACCACCGCGCGGGCGCTTCTTGGCCACCACTCGCCGGCCACAGCATGGCCTCGGGCTCGCCGTTATTCTCCGCCCGTCCATGTCTGATTATTACACTAATACACCCCCTCTTTACAAATAAATCTAAACCCTAAAAAAATTAGGCACATACAAATGTATCAGAGCTTGAATTGTAACATCAAACGAAGAAACCCTAAATCTCCGGACCCAGAAAAGATAGTCGATGCTCCTTTAACGCCCAAGGTCCGGAGCGAAATTCAAACGGAAACAAGAGAAAATCACTTTCTCCTATTCTTCACAACTGAGTTTTTCAGTTAATTTTCGCATTTACGCAAATTTGGTGCGTATGAACTCTCTCTCTAATTTCTCTCTATCCCTCCCATGTATTAATCAGGTGAAGGCAATTTGGCAAAGAGTAGAGCTTTTGCTTCGAATCAGGGGCCTAAAATAGAGAAGAGAGAGAAATTTGTCGAATTTTAAAAGCGTTTGACATCCGACTAGAGTTCAAATTCCAGATTGACAACATCCAACGGTGTAATATTTATTTTTATCCAAAAGATTATTTTGAAATTATTATTATTATTATTTGACGTCCCACCAGAGTTCAAATTCCAGATTGACAACATCCGACGGTACAATATTTATTTTTATCCAAAAAATTATTTGAAAATTTTTTTTTTTTATTGTCTGGTGAACTGTAGTAACTCCACACCTTAGTGACTTGCAAATTTTATGAAGAAAACAATGGGCCCAACATGATATTGAGTAGATTTGAACTTAGGTAAGTCCTGACTCCTGAGATTTGAATTTGACAAAAAAGAAATTGGATGGACGGTAGATGACAATGGATCCTGGATTCGGTCCAATTTTTTGGATTCAGATCCATTTTTTAGGATTTGGATTTTCAAAAAATTGGACCTAATGGATCTGGAATGGATCTGGATCCTACTTTCATATTTCTGATCCTGATCCGAGATTTAGTTTTAAATCCGGATCCGATCCGATCCCAATTCACAGATCCATTTAATATATATATATATATATATATATATATATATATATATATATATAATCCCAATTTAAGACTCTTCAAATTTCTTTTTCAAATTCTCCCAAAATAAATATGCTCTAAATTTCATTTCAAATACTCCCAATTATGTATCAATCGATATTCACGACGGTAATGCCACTTACACCACCGACGATCGAGTTGTTTGTTGTTTCCTACTTTATAATAAATTTGTAACTAACGTCTTCCAATATAGTGATAATTGTAAAATTCTAAATAATTATTATAGTATTATTATGTATTTAGATTATTATGGTATTACTGTGAATTATAATTGATTTAGAATTTATTTTAGAAGCAAAAATATATGGATCCGGATCTAGACCCTAGACCATGTGGATCTTATGGATCTGGATCTAATTTTTTTAGACCCAATGGATCTAGATCGGATCCGGACCAAAGTCAAAAAATCGAATTTGGATCTGGACCCAGCCAGATCCGATCCAAATCCGACCCATTGCCATCCCTAGTCACGGATGTACCTCGTCGATGGATAAAATGTACCCCATTTAGACGTGAGTAAAATACTCGAAACTTGAATACTCTGTCACCCAAATTTAATCTTAGAAACCTTCGACACGAGTTTTAATAAAACTTATTGAATATATTATAAATGAAGTAAGGATCCCACAATAATATAATATTAAATTAGTTAGTAGTGAGCCATAAGTGATAAAAGGTGTAAATAAATAAATTGTTAAGGTAAAAAGAGAAATTATGGTGAACCATGAATGGTAAAATATGTAAATAAATAATATTATTGGAGGTAAAATTGGGAAGATAGTTATCATAAAAGATAGGAAGGAAATTGAGAGACATCCCAAAAGAAAAACTATGAAGGAAATTAGGGACGGGGGTGAGTATTTAATTTGAATTAAATTGAAATTTAAAATTTGAATCGATTTTTTTGGATTTTTGATTTAAATCGGATTATTTTTCTAAAATTTGAATTTTCGGATTGGTTCAGATTGATATATTTTAAAACAAAACAAAAATCAAAATATAATTATATTTATATATATATATATATATATATATTATTTAAATGATTAAATCCCATTAAAAAGGGATGAAAGGAATTAAAAATAATGATTAAGATATTAAATAACATCATAAATAATAATAAACATATTCGAATTTTCAGATTTTTTTAGTATTTTTTGGATTTTTCGTTTCGGATCAGATTTGATAATAGAATTTTCAGATTCTTGAATTTTGAATTTTCGGATATATGGTTCGAATCAGATATTTTTCTTGTAAGAATAATTTTCAGATCGGTTCAGATTAGACAAAAATCTGATATGAAATTCAAATGCTCATCCCTAACTCCATTTGTCCCTATCTACGTGACTTATTGTTTTTGAACACATAGATTAAAAATGATTGTATTGTATGTATAAAGTAGTATGATTCATGAAGTGCGAGATATTTTTATATATAAAAATGATTCCTTTTAGTATGAATCAATTAGGGTAAAATAGCCAAAAGATGAGTACGAGCCACTTAGAGCAGGGCAGAGAGAGATGAATTTATTTTGAGGAGAAATGACAATGATTTATTTACTTTATAATGAATAACAAATATTTAGTGAAAAAAATAATTGTCCCCAAAAAATTAACAATCGAGATCCGTCCATACGGAAGTTCTTCTTGTAAGATTTTATATATTTTTCTAGTTTTTTTTATGGTTATTTGCCTTTAAATTACTGAATTTTCACCAAATTCTGATTTTGTATATCAATTTTAAAATCTACATTATAATTATTGGACTTTTGATTTATTCTGATTTTACATACGAATGATTACGATCAAAACTAACGCTAATATGGAGCGTTGAAAAATCTAATTTGACGAAATCGTCCGATGATTAAAACAACATCGTTTTTATTAACCAAAACGATATCGTTTTGGACTGAAACCACACTCATTCAACGTTCCATATTAGCGCTAGTTTTGGCCGGAATCACATTTATGTGCAAAATCAGAACAAATCAAAAGTTCGGTAATTATCACGTAAATTTTAAAGTTGATATGTAAAACCAAAATTTGGTGAAATTTGATAATTTACAAGCAAATAATCCTTTTTTTATGTATCACTTTTTAATTGCAGTTTGTGCTGCATTCTTCATAGTTATAAATACATAATTCGAAATGATATTGAATTGA
The DNA here is from genome assembly GCA_036937905.1 of Salvia rosmarinus. NCBI lineage: Eukaryota > Viridiplantae > Streptophyta > Magnoliopsida > Lamiales > Lamiaceae > Salvia > Salvia rosmarinus. The sequence goes on from CM072818.1 coordinate 15,378,902, forward strand.
AATATAGATTGTATTTGTCTCCGATCTATACTCAATCATTTAAAATATTCATGATTATCTGCTCACATGTTCAAGACTCATATAGGTCCGCGTCCACTTAGATCTAAGCACGGCACATGCATTAGATGGGCTCCAGTTAGTAAACTTTTGGCTCAAAATAGTGTACTTCAAAATTCTAAGTTAATAGGAAAAAGATAAAATAATAGATTGTGTTTGCAATTGAAAAGATTATACTCTACATCCCAATATTCATTACACGTTTTCTTTTTTAGATTGTCTCATTAAGTTGACCTGTTTTCAAAAAAGAAAACACTTTTTTACACTAAAAAGTATCTCGAATTTCGTATCACAACTAATTTATACATAAAACACGGTTATTCTTAATCTAAGTGCAAAAAGAAACGTAGTCATGATTATTGGGACGGATGGAGTATAAAATTACAAACTTCCGTCGTAGCAACCCAAAAGTACTTTTTAGTTTTTCGCACTATTTAAGTCATTAGTTCAATTCTCTAAAACGACCAATTAAGGGATCCATTTTAGTCTAATTTGGCCAATAATTTGGTCTAAATTCAAGAAGAAGAATAAAAGCATTTTGTTTTTCTTACAGAAATGTGACATTCTAAACTTATCAGACTGCACAAAATAATATAAATACTAGTTACTGTGTATTCCGTTGAATTTCAAAGAGGAAAAATAATTTAAAACTCTATTTCAAAGTGATAATATGATAGTTCATTAGAAGAAGTATTACAAGATAAATCAAATTATAATAAAAGAAATAGATCAAGAAGGGAATTTCTTTGTTTTTCTTACATCTCTTTTATCAACAAGAAATCAAAATAAATTAAACAAAATCTATTTTTATAACATTATTAATAAGTTATTTTGAAACTTAGAAAATGAATTTAAATAAAAGTTATTTGAAATTATGTACAATTAACTTTGTAATTACCTTAGAAATCTATCAAAAAATCATCGTATACCAAGTTAGTTTTTTTTAGGCTACCATGTAGTTGTTTTATCATGTGTCATACTATTCTTGTCACATTAAAATTTTGACACCTTTATACTAGTGATTTGTGAGATTGCAATGTATGATGACCATGGCTAAACAAAAGTTTCGAAAGGTATAATCCTTGTTGGTCGTGAACAAGTATATTCAAGTGTATTGGATGGAGAATATATACATTTGTCTAAAACTTTTTCAGTGCCTTGCCAAGTCAAAGTCTTAGGCATCAGCTAGCTGTAGCTTGGCCTTCGAGTAACCTTAGTTACTCCTGGTCAGGGAGTAAGGTAAAGTTCAGATAATTTACACTTGATTGATTTAGAGTGAGCCAGACAAAACAGCAATCCTACTGATAGCTTGGAAACATATAAGTTGGGTAGATATCTAATCAGAATTGTGGAAGTAAGTGGCTTAAGCTTTACTCGTTTGTACTTATAAAAATCTTTCTTAAAACTTATTTAGTTTAGGTCATGTGTTTAGTCAATATTAATGTAGTGACTAGTTGGTTGAACAATTTATGAAATATATGCTGATATGATAGTTGATATCAAAGTGAATATAGAACACTTAGATTTAACATGCTCGAACTAACTTTTCCTACATCGATCCATGGACCTGATCTAATCAGGTGAATCTATTTTACTTTGGAATTTCTTTGTTAGAGAGTACCAGATGCACTGACCACTTTTTTCTCAATTGAAAGAAAACAATTTTTGAGTTAACAGGTTAAGACCTAGACTTCTTCTTCCTGCTTTAAAAGAGTTGACAATGCTCTTACCTGCAATTCCTTCACTACAAACTACTTTTTAACTTCATCTACCTGAAGGGTAGGGTTTGCGTAAGTGTTTCCAAACTAATGAGTGAACTATTACAAGTTAAAATAGTAGTTCTAGTCTTTTGGTACAAAGATATCTGCCTGAAACACATTAGCAAATCTATGTAGAGGTAGAATCTCTCAAGCTGAAACACTTGGAAAATTTTCTGGCTTTGAGTGTTTTTTGTAGCCTTTGAATGCAAAGATAACTTTATTGCTTGTAAGCGCCTGATTTCATGTAATCGACTGAGTTATTGGTTTCAAGGTATTTTATAGAGGCCGGATTCGAAAGAGTCGTTCAAATTCAAACTCTTTTCTTCATTGAAAGATTTGTTGTGGTCATCGTCATTTTATTGTGTAGTTCCATACTTTATTGCAAAGTAGGTACTTCCATGTAGTATATCTGTCGAGTTCTGATTGGTCCATGTCTAGAGACAAATTGAGTTCTTCATGCTAGCTACTTCAATTCTTGATCGGCAACTTCTGATCTGATCCACAAGATATTCTTCTTGTGTTCAGATTCTTTGACTAAGCTACTCTTCTGAATTGCACTTGTCTGAAGCATTGTTCTTGTTGATTTCTTGTACTTGAACTCTTCTAATCTTCCATGTCAATCAGATTGACGTCTTCAACTAAGTTACCCATTAAATAAATACTTTTAAAATAAAACTCTCTAACAAATGAGCTTATTATCAAACGAATACATCAGCACGATTCCATCATTTTTCAAGGGTTTTGAAATCTTAATCAAAACTTATAAATTTTCTTACAATTTCCCCTTCTTAATGATGCCAAAATCTAATATGAGAAGACTGTAACTAGTCTATAAGAATTGAGATTTCAATTGAGCAGCGTTTCGATAACCTTCAAATGTTGGATTATGCATAATTTATATAGAGGGAAATAAGAATAGTGTCTTTGGAGGGATAACCATTCAAATCATTCGACTTATCTTCTGAATTATCTCGTTGAGAATCCTTGTACGTCTTCTGACAAAGGTCACATCATCGTACACTATCGCTCTGCAACTCTAAAAAAGTGGTATGACATGTCAGGATATCCTGCAGATACGCTACTACACATGGTGAGTCAAATACTCAAGGCTTAAATTCTTCCGTGTTTCTTTAGTCGAGTTGACTCCGTGTTTTGTCAACATTAACTTCAGGTAGGGCCAATCGAGACTGCATCTCCTTATCATCAGCAGTTTGGACCCATCTTTTGTCAGCTTAGAACTCCGAGTTAGTATGATGCATTCAGTCAGACGTAGATACTGATAGTCAGCTTGACTATCGATAGCCAGCTTTGACCCCTAGACATTAGTTTTAACTTCTGGCAGTCAACTTTGACTTATGTTACCCAGCTTTAGCTGCTGATAGACAGTTTGTTGCCTGATATGACACTTAGTCATATCCTGCCTCCTTCTCGTCCTTCAACACTGAGTCTTAAGTCTTTGAACTTCAGGCTTCAGTCTTTTAACATCAATCTTCAATCTTAGACTTTACTCCAATAGCTCTGATCTTCAGTATCGCTTGTACTTCAGTCTTCATACATTATTCGACTTTTCGTCAGTCTTCAGTACGTGATCCTTCAATTGAGATATCATTAGTTACAGTGACACTAATACTCCTGTCAGTATGAATGACTCTCAATACTGCTTGAACTCCCTCAGTCTTAGATATGTCCAAGCTGGTAGTTTCGTTGCTGAAACCTGTAACATAAACACCTAATTCGCAAACAAGTCAGTAGCATTAGTTAGTTTAGCAAGGCAATCATCAAAGATTTTGAGATCTAAAACACACAGTTAAGATAGATTAATTCCCGATACACAAGAATTTTCCAATATTTTCGATACTTTACAAAAGGGCACGTATCTATTCGAGAAAAGACACTGCTTGTGCAAACTAGAGGTGAAAAGAATTATTTTATAACATTTATAGACAATTGCATAAGATTTTGCTATGTGTATCTTTTGAGAGCAAAGACGAAGCATTCGAATCTTTCAAAAATTATAAAATTCAAATTGAAAATCAACTAAATACGAAAATTAAGATGATTCAAAGCAATCGAGTTGGTGAGTATGTCGTACCATTTGAAGAATTCTGTCATGAAAACGGTATTACTCATCAAACAATGATATCTTTTTCACCATAATCTAATGATGTTGCCAAACGACAAAATAGAACATTAAAGAAAATAATGAATGTTATGTTAGTTAGCTTGGACTTACCACATAACATATGAGGGGAAACTATTCTTTTGGTAAATAAAATATTAAATAAGTTACCCCAAAAGAAACAAGATAAAATTTCATGTGAACTATGGAAAGGTACTGTCCTACAGATACACGAAAGTGTGGGGTGTCTCGCAAAAGTCGAAATATCAAAATCAAAACAAGTTAAGATACGTCATAAAACGATTGATTGCATCTTCATATGATATGCAAACAATAGTAGTGCATATCGCTTTTTGGTACACAAGTCGGAAATAGCTGACATGAATGAGGGAATGATCATAGAATAAAGAAATGTCATATTTTTTTAAACTAGATTTTCCAAGAAAGAAAAGAATGATGTAAGATCTAAGAAAAATTCTTATGAAGAAAACTTTTCAGAAAATGTTGGATGAAATGTTGGACCAAATATTGACAAAAATGTTGAGCCAACACCCTAACTAAGAGGCTATAAACAGTGAAATTGAATTTATCTTAAACAATCACATTTGGGAGATCGTTGACCTTCCTCTAGGTTGTAAACCTTTAGGATGCAAGTGACTATAAAAAGAAAATTTAACGTCGATGAATCTATTGATAAGTATAAAGCACGTTTGGTAGTCAAAGATTACAAACAAAAAAAGGGCATGACTACTTTGATACATACTCATCTATTACTAGGATTACATCCATAAGAATGACTTTCCATAGCTACGTTGCACAACTTTGAAGTATACCAAATGGATATAAAAATGATATTTCTAAATGGGAATTTAGAAAATGAAATATATATGGAACAACCTGAATGGTTCGTTATCCTCGGATAAGAAAACAAAGTTTGCAAACTTGTTAAGTCTTTATATGGACTTAAACAAGCACCAAAATAGTGGCACAAAAAAATTGACCAAGTGATGATGTCAAATGATTTGAAAATTAATGAATGTAACAAATATGTGTACATTAAAGGTACATTCTATGATTTTATCATTATATGTCTTTATGTTGATGACATGCTCATAATGGATAGTAATCATAATATAATCATGAGTACTAAAGAAATGTTGAAAAGAAAATTTGACATGAAAAACTTGGGGATAGTTGACGTGATTCTAGGAATTAAAATTTATAGAACATCCAATTGAATTGTCTTATTACAATCTCACTATGTTGAGAACGTGCTTAAAAAATTTAAAACTTTTGATCTACCTCCAGCTAAGACACCTGTTGATTTAAATTTATATTTAGCCAAAAATCGAGGAGACCCAGTATTCCAATTGAACTATGCTAGGGTCATTGGAAGTCTAATGTACGTAACAAATTATACAAGACCAGACGTAGCATATCCAATTAAAAAATTGAGTCGGTTCACAAGTAATCTAAATAAGGATCATTAGACTACATTAACTAGAGTTCTAAGATATTTAAAACATACTTTAAACTATAGTTTACAATACACAAGATATCTAGTTGTTTTGGAAAGATACAACAACGTAAATTGGATATCTGACACAAAAGACTCCAAATCCACAAGTGGATGTGTGTTCACCATAGGTGAAGGAGCAGTGTCATGAAAATCTTCTAAGCAAACTTGTATAACTCGATTTACAATTGAATCATAATTCATTGTATTAGACAAAGTTGACGAAGAAGCCGAATGACTAAGAAATTTCTTAAAGGATATCCCCTGTTGGAAAAAAACTAGTGTCTCCCGTTATTGTGTATTGTGATAGCATGTTAGTCATAGGGAGAGCTAAGAATAGCATGTACAACGGTAAGTCTCGACATATTCATCGAAGGCACAATAACGTTAGTCATAGGGAGAGCTAAGAATAGCATGCATAGGGAGAGCTAAGAATAACATGTACAACGGTAAGTCTCGACATATTCATATAAGGCACAACAACGTTAGTCATAGGGAGAGCTAATAATAGCATGACTAACATGCTATCACAATGCACAATAACGGGAGACACTAGTTTTTTTCCAACATGGAATATCCTTTAAGAAATTTCTTAGTCATTCGGCTTCTTCGTCAACTTTGTCTAATACAATGAATTATGATTCCATTATAAATCGAGCTATACAAGTTTGTTTAGAAGATTTTTATGACACTGCTCCTTCACCTATGGTGAACACAAATCCACTTGTGGATTTGGAGTCTTTTGTGTCAGATATCCAATTTGCGTTGTTGTATCTTTCCAAAACAATTGAATATCTTGTATAGTGTAAACTATAGTTTAAAGTATGTTTTAAATATCAATGTTTCTTGATTTCCTCGAGAAAGATAAAGTCTTATAATTTTTAGAAGTTTTTTTGTTTTATCTTTTTAACTTTTTGATGGTGCGGAATATGTTATTTTTGAATATATGAGTAAATTTTGATTTAATTCTATGTGGAATCGGATGGGCCATATCGATATTTCGGAGCAGAAAATGATGTCCGATCGGGACTTTATTTGATATGACATTGATAGTTCATGATTTTAATTAAAATTATTGATAATTTAATATTTTTATAGTGTAAATATTACTTTAAACCCTAAACTATACCAATTTATAAAAAAATATTTTGAACTATTAGAAATATTTATTTAAACCATCAACTATTAGTATTATATCAAAAATGTTTCATATCCATTTTCTTGTCTGAAATCTTGACATGGCTCGCCTGAGCCATATGGAATTAGTTGCATTTTCACTAAGGAATAATATATATAGATGCATGAAATTACGTTACGTCCGACCATATCAAGTCGAAAAATAAATGCGAAATATTTTTAATACAATATTGATAGTTGGTGATTTAAATAAAATATTTATGATAGTTTGAAATTTTTGATAAAGTAAGTATAATTTGGGATTTAAAATTTTATTTTTATAAATTATACTATGTTTTTGAATTTAAAGTGATATTTATACAAAAAAACGTTCAAACTTTTCGTGCTACTAAGGAAAATTCCTAAGATAAAAAAGTAGGCCAATGCCTAATATACATCAGGAAATCAATATAAACTCAGAAAGATAGCTGTAATGGCAGTTGCAGCGGCCGTACAAGTCGGTAATCTTCCCTCCAAATTCCGACGCTTTCTGCCATCACCACCCAAAATCGTCGCCCAAATCAAGCCAAACGCGGCGCCTCCGCCACTATTCGTGTCCACAAGCCCATCCGACGTGAACCTACATCAGCTGAGAGAGCTCTACGCCGTCTGCAACCACTCCTGCCACCGCTTCCCCACAATCGACGCCGCGGGCAGAGTGGAGCCCGTCGACACGCTCAAGCTCCGCACCGCCCTTTCTCACAGCGCTGTCGTCGTCTCTGTCTTTACGAAGCCCGAATTCGTGGCTAGCCAATCTTCTACTTCGGCAAATGCCGCGAGTGGCGGAAATTGGATCGAAAAAGTGGCGCCCGTGAAGCCGGAGAAAGGGCGGCTGATAGGGTTCGGCCGAGCAGTTTCCGATTCGGGACTCACGGCTTCCATCTATGATATCATGGTCAGTGTTGATTTTATTATTTTTATATTTTATAATTACTTTTCTCAGGAAAATTTCTTTTTAGATCTAATATATTAAAATAGTTATTTCTATATTGTAAATAAGAGTTTTTGCAATTTGATTTGGTAAGGTTTACTCCAAAATTAAAATAAATTATAAAATATGGTTTGGTGATTTTATAAAATCCAACCAAATTGTATTAGTATAAAAATAAATCAAACCAAATTATATATTATGGTTTGGTACAATTTGACTAGCGATTTATAATATTTTTTATTTTTCTCGCAAATAAATAAAAACTTAAATATCTAAGGTCCTTTGAAAAAGGATATCATTAATGAACATATAAATTTTCATGAATTGCAAGATCCAACACTTGAATTCATTTTCGATTGCTCAGAGCCATCGGGAAAACCAAGAACAAATAAATTTTAATAATTTTTCATAATAAATATATCTTGTTATTGTATACAATAATCAGACAATCAGAACTTGTTAAAAAGCTTCAAAAACAAATTTAAGAGACATCATATTAGCTTAAGGTTTAGGATTTCTAAATTCTAATTCTAAGTTATTATTGAATTTGTGATTGTCATTATTATTGAATTTGTGATTGTCAAATAACAAATACAACGCTCAAACTTAAAAGTTAAAAGTATACACTTCAGTTTAAAAGTCTCCCTAAAATATGATATATACTTAATTATTAATAATTATTATTATGCTCTTTGTCCCATTTAAGATGATCTCAGATTTATTTTGGATCGCTCCACCCAAGATGATCTGCTTACTTTTTAAAAATAATTATCATTTCAAAATTGTGGGACCTACCTACTTTTTATTACTTTAATCAATTTATATATTTCTCCTAAATAATCACGCCGAAAAGAAATAAACCGTTTTAGATGAGACGGATGGAGTATAAATTACGGTTTACGATTTGATTTGGTTTATATTCTAAAAAACCAAACTTTAGCCGTAAAACATAATTTGCTAAAAATACTAATCAAACCGTGTTTTTGAAACAATAAACCAAATCAAACCAAACCAAATTGCAAATTTATGAACACCTCCTAATTGTAAAAAAAATAAAAAGTAGCCACAAAGATAAAATAGCTATTTTTAGGCTTAAATTACCATTATGTCCTAGTTCATGACTAAGAAACTTCATAGGCAAAATATGACCAACTCAAGAATAAGAAGCTCGTGGTTGTAAATTATTATAATAATAAGGGTAAAATTATACAATTACTACTTTTTTTTCTTTTTTTATCTCAACATTATTTTTTAATCTTTACAATAAAAATGACTATTTTATTAGTTCACTCTTTCTTTTATGTAAATATAGGTATCTTTCACTTTGATGGATAAAAGTTGATTAACAAAAATTATTTAATATAATATAATACTCCCTCCGTCCCTACCAATTGGCACAAAGACTTTTGCACAAATATTAAGAAAAATGGGTTAAGGGTTTAATGGTGTTGGTCCCACAAGATTTAATGTTAATAAAGTAGGAGAGAGAAATAGAATTGGAGAGAGAAAGAGAGAGTAGAATATGGAGAGGCATGATTGGAGAGAGAGAGAAGAGATTAAGGGATTTAATTTTTCTATTTTGGCGTGCGCTAATTGAGTTGAGACATTAATTTGCAAGTGTGCCAATAATTTGGACGGAGGAGTAGTATTTACTTTCCCATTTCTTTGATAAATTTGATGTGGGATGATCAAGCAGAAAGTTTGTATCCTAATAAACCTTATATCAACTACATTATTTATCCATTTTATTTAGAACTATGATTTTTATTTTATTTTTGTCTTTTAAGGAATAGAATTAGGATAAGTTATAAAATTATCATATTAAATTAAGGGGGTGTTTGGCCAAGCTTATTTTAGAGAGCTTATAAACTCTAAGAGCTTATAAGATGTTTCAAGAGCTTATAAGAGGTAATGTCTTAAGTGCTTATAAGTTGTTAAATTGTTTGGATAATTGATCTTATAAGTTAGAGAAAGAATCGTGAGTTAGAGAGAGAAAATCATATTTAAAGAGATAAAATTGACGAAATGTGAAGTTGATAGTGTATGTGTAGGAAATAACGATCTATAATAAGATTATTTTGGTAAATTCATGGTTGCTTATAAGTTTATGAAAAAATAAATTAGGGTTGACCAACTTATTTTTAGGGAGCTTATATGTCGTTGAGCTTATTTTCACAAATTATAAGTCGCTTAGGACCTTATTTTGCCAAACACTTTAACAAATTATAAGCTCTTAAACAACTTATAGGCTGTTTTAAAGAGCTTATAAACTCAGCCAAACACCCTCTAAATGGAGCACATACTAAGCTTATAATCTTCCTCAGCAACAAGGAAAGAAGAAAAAGAATATCAATAGAAAACCAAATTTGCCTATCAAATGTCCAAAATCTTGGCTATTTGCAAACATCATAGGTTGAAGAAACTCCACAATTGTGTGTGTGTGTTGGCCTAGTGGTAGAGTGGTTAATGCCCGAGGCCAAAGGTCTCGGGTTCGAGTCCACCGTGACGCAGCCTTTAAAATTTCTGTATTAAATTGAAAAAAAGAAAAGAAAAGAAACTCCATAATGGGAAAGAAGACTTCTTCTATTAAAAGAGAGAACCATTCCAAAAAAAAGGGAAATATAATGAGAACAACAACAAATGAGAACTATTTCTTCCCAGAAGAAGGTTTTGGGTGTAGGTTTGTGTTTGGTAAATGAGAAAGTGGAGATTGGTAGGTGGAGATTGGTAGAATATTCTAAATGAGATGGAGAACATCAAGAAAATGAATACAAGATTATTTTTAGTCAGGATTTCTTGAATATAAATGACTACTGTATAGTTGTATGCTACGTTTGAGTTTATCAGACTTACTGCAAATCTTGAATCGACATGGCTTCAGTTCTATTGTATGTTCCGGTTTACTAAAATCGATGGCTTCAGGATCAAAGTTTCTCTTCATTCTACTGTTTTTGCTGTTTTGCGAGCAAGTAGTTTGACAAACTTTGGCAAGTTCATATAATCGTATGACAATGTTGTGCAGGTTCACCCTCTTTGTCGCGGAAAAGGAATTGGTCGGATGATTGTTAAGAAGATAATAAGGTAAGTTGTAGTGGTGGAGATGCATAATTCACCTAATATTTCTTGGAAGTATGATTTCCTAGTAATAATCTCTGGTTTTTGTTTTTGTCAGCAACGTTATAATCAAAGTATAAGGTGCCTGAAAACATCCCAATTTTGTTGCAGAATGCTCATTAATAGAGACATATATGATATAGCTGCGCTCTGCAATGATAAAGAAAGGTAAATTCTTGATATTGCCACTATCTTCTACTGCATAGTTTAGTTATTAATCAGTTTGAAAATCAAGCATGTCGCATAAGAAAATCTTCTCGAGCTTCTTAACTCAACTGCTATTACCATTGTTAGGGAAACAATAAAGGGCTGATCAAAAGAGCAATTCATTTAATTAATTTATCATCAAATTTGACAGCCATTTACAATATATATAATACCGAAATAGTATGGTTTTATGTGTATATCCTTTTATGCCGGACGTTATATAGTTGTTGTCTCCTTTTATAGTAAAGATTCTATATTTGATTTATTGAAGCATGCAATCCTTCAAGTATTCTATCATATACATCGTCAACGTAGGGGGTCTTTAATTCAATTTAATTACATATTTGGTTTGAATGATCCGGTTTGTGATTGAAACTTATCACCCCAAATTTGTATTGATTATCAATCATCCATCAATTTTTAATGCAAAATTTCAAAAATATTCTCTTACCAAAACTATTTTTGGTCCTCTTTACCGTTAAAATTTTATATTTTTGCTGCACCACAAGGACAATTTTTATATTATGATATATTTTAGTCATATTTCTTTAATTTATCATACACAAAACCAATCCATTCAAATACAAAAATAAATAATTCAAATAGACCGAGATACTCTATCATATCAATAGTATTTATCACATCTACCAAAACGTCTTGTGCAATATATATATGTAATCTCCACAGGCTATTTCTAAGAGCATGTGGATTTGGAGACGATATGCTGGGATCGACTACGATGATGTATAGTGCTTCTCTCTCTAGCTTTTCCAATGAAGAGGAGATGATAGCTGCAGGTAGAAAGCTGCTGCTAGTTCCTCCTGCAAGAGAATTTAAGCAAAAGTAAATAAATATATCTATCGATTATTTACTATGGTTTCTGATGACAATTCTTGCCCTTCCTCATTCTCATGTACATATTTTTTTGCTTTAATTTTAATTTCATAAACCATGTTGCTGTATATTAAAAGGAAAAATAAATTAGTTTTTTAATTTAAAACATGAACAAATGGATATAGTTGGTGTATGATTAATTCTGAATGGCAACAGAATAACAAATTTAGCATGTGGTATCAAAATATGAATCTAACAAAAACATGTACTACACCATAACCCTTCGCAAATGTTGGATGATCTAAAATTAGTTAAGTTTAATTACGAATTTAAATTTAATTTTTAGGGTTAACTGCCAATTTTATTACATATTTTCGTTAAATTTGTTATTGCATTAAGCTTTTCAAATGTTACAATTACAACACAACTTTCAATTTGTAAAATTATAACACTTCCAGACTTTTTCTCTGGCGAGTGGCATATGATGTGTTCGATCTAAAGTCCACAAGAATGTCATATTTCAATGTGCACAACCAATTCACAACATAAAAATATAATTGAACATGTTGGACTGTCAATTGACTGAAGAAAATGAGAGTTGTTATAATTACAAAATTTTGAAGGATTGTGGTGTAATGCATCATCTGTTGTAACTACAAATTTGATGAAAAAAAATTATGTTAAATCCAAAAATTAATTCTATCATGATAAAATGAAGGGGGGAAATGCACATATAGTCATTTGAGATAAAATTTTGAGTTACACATATAAAATCTGTGTTTCATAGCCATTTTTTGAAAACGACAATAATGGGTCCAAACTTTTTTTTTTTAATTAATACATAAATTTTAAAGGCTGCATTACGGTGGACTCGAACCTTAGACCTTTAGCCTCGGACATTAACCACTCTACCACTAGATCAACACACACACAATAATGGGTCCGAACTTATTGAAAGCATATGTTACTTTATTTTAAGGGGCGAATACGATAGTATCCATATGGACCATATCTCATAGGATACATGTGAAAGTATCCGGATCGGATAAAACCATGCGAAATCAGTAGATTTATATTAAATAGACATATATACCCTTAGATGTTGACAAAGTTATCTTGGTTTTCTATGTAAATGACGATAGTTGTTCAGTTTCTTGCTGACAAATTTACTGAAGACACCTTGAAGAAAGAAGAAACCTGATGCCCAGGAGCAATCCGAAAGGAATTATGCTCGGAATCGATCGGTTTCCTTTAAGTATCATTCCGAGAGAATAACGGTCGGATTTTGTGGAATAGCTCGGATTTTGGATTTCAGACGGATTCACACGAAATGCATATTACCGGTCGGATTCTGGACATGTATAGAATCTGCGACATCCATACCGATCGGATTCGATCGGTTTTTTTTTCTTTCTAAATTAGTTCAATATAGTTTTGTTTGTTTTCGTTTGATTTGTAAGTGCATGAGTTAACTTCAATTGAGTTCTTTCTCAAATTATTGTACCATCTGCAATAAATTCATTTCATTCACGTGAAATTGAATTTATAATGTACCTGAATCGTGTATTGCTACAATAAGTCCGTACAATAATTAGTCTAAATTTACGGTTGCTTCAGTAACCCCGTACAATAATTAGCTTGAATTTACTGTTGCTACAGTAACTTCATACAATAATCAGTCTGAATCGTCTGTTGCCACAGTAACTGGGTAAAATTCACATGAATGCTCACAGAACACCCATCATTTGTTGTTGTTTTCCTTCTATAAAATTTCACATAAATCTCATAACTTTATCTTCTAATCTCATAACTGCATCTTCCAATTGAAGTGAAGCTACTTATAGGGAAAAACGAGAAAACATACATAGGTAATTTGATTCATTTATTGTGATGATTTGAAATTATATTTTGATTGAGAATTTTATTTTAATTAATTTATTTATTTATTTCTTTACGTAGGTGGACAATTGGAAATTCATTATTGTGAATTATGGTGGAGAGTTTGATAGTGATTGTATGTATATTGGCGGGTGTCAATAAATTACCCAAATTTCAGATCGTTATCTTTACAGCCTCATATACTACATCAACCATGTATTGCAGTTCAATGAATCGAGCATTAATTATCAATTTATTTTATTTATCCACATCTCTATATGATCGGATAATAAAATCATTGTTAACCGATGATGAAGTGTTTGCTCGATTGTGCATGTCTAAAGAATATCCACGTGTTTATGTAGTTCACAACACTACAAACATTGCGAGTTGATCAAACCAGAGAGACAAACCATTCGATCCACACGGAGATGCAAGAAAAATCGTTTCAAAATGTTCGAAGTATGATTTCTGGTGATTGGTTTTCTGAATCCCAAAGGCTCGCTACGGAGCATGGTACTGGGATAATAAGGCCAACAACTCATATTCAAAATGATGATGTTGATGGAGAAGACGAAGAAGAATAATATGAACCTGAAACCGAAGATCTTGAAGAGACCGACTCAGATGCCTCCGACGATAATCCCGAACAATCAATTTTAAATAATACATTTATTAGTTTTGCAGGATGGATCCTAAGAGAAAGCGGACTTCCCAAACTATTATCGTTGAATCATCAAAGCACTTATCCAGAATATGTCATCCAACCCGATCTTGAAGAACTAACTAATTGGTTAGTTCCGGTCATTCCGCTTAATGCTGCCGTCTCACTTGTTGCTCGTGAAATGGACAGGACGAGGGATGAAGAATTGAGTAATAATTCATATTACTATAGCAAAGATTACATCTATCTTGTTGTTGGTGTGTGGCATAGCAAAGATTACATCGAACAATTGTCACGCCCACGAGTCCACAAGCACTCTGGGATCTACAGATAATGGCATCCCGTAAAGTATAATAATATGTGCAACGCAAAGGTATAAACTACCATCCTCATCATCTATGTGTAGGCTCCGGTGACAAAAACGTTCTACTAAATCCGCAACAGATATATGGTCATAATGACAGAAAGCTCTAATCACATGTTGCAACCGGTGCTCTCTACTAAGATTAAATGGCGAGCTTCCAAAACTTAAACTAGCTACAAGTGCATAGTCATGAACAGTAAAACAAAGTCTTTGTCCATTCATATGAAACCATAGTAGATCATCACATGTCATAATCTGTCGGGAAATTACGTGGTGCAAGCCATGATATTTTTCGTGACAGGCTTCCAGTCAAGTAAGTGACCAAAACACCCACTAGTAAACATATCCAGTAATACTTGACCACCAACTTCAAATAATCTAGTCCTAATTATATCCAAGTAATTAATCCGATAATATCTGTTAATTTGAACTTCAACATTTATCATCTTGGGTCTCAAATAATTATCATTACCCTAACAATAAAAATAATACAAATTATACAAATATCACAAAATCAAACAAATCATAATCTAAATCAAACAAATATCATAAAAATAAAAAGTATAATAATGACATAATTATAAATCACACAAAATATATTTAATTATAAAAACTATAATTAAATAGCATATTTAATCATAATAGCAGACTATATAAATTATATTTAATCATAAAAAAGCAATGGACCAAATCATACATATTTATCATAATAGCATATTAAATCTTATTTAATTATAAAAAGGCAACGAAACAAATCATACACGCTTATCATAATAGCATATTTAATCATATTATCGGCATATTTAATCATACACATTTATCATAATAGCATGTTATTGGCATATTTAATCGTATAAAACAGAG
This sequence comes from Salvia rosmarinus, assembly GCA_036937905.1. Taxonomy (NCBI): domain Eukaryota; kingdom Viridiplantae; phylum Streptophyta; class Magnoliopsida; order Lamiales; family Lamiaceae; genus Salvia; species Salvia rosmarinus. Next base: position 15,394,386 of record CM072818.1, read on the forward strand.
GAATCCGGTCGGTTAGAAAGAATCTGACCGATCGAAACTGATCGGATTCCTTGTAGACGATCGGATTCTTATCTAATTATCGGTCGGTTTTGCACATTATAGGTCGGATTCCATGTAAACTCGAATATAATGGAGAGCGAGTTTGCCGGTAACGTACCTCTTGAGAAGCCAAGGTGCGATTCCGACGATGGAATGGTAATGAGCTCGAGTTTTCTGGCGAGAGGGAGAGAAAAATAAGGAATTTGAGAGGGAAAGTGAGATCTGAGAGTGAGAGAAAAATAGAGATAGTGTGGAATCTGAAAGATAAAAACTCGGATATTAAATATTGAACTATCTGACCGAATTCGATCGCAAAAAATGAATCCGATCGACGATCAGAATCCGTGTACAAGAGAAGAATTTCGATCTTCTAATATGGACGAAATTTGAAATTGTTCAACTGGAATATTGTCTCATAAATGTACACTTTTTTCCGCTTTTAGTCATTCGCTCATTAGATTATGTTGTTTCAGGGTATAATGGGTATCCTTTTCTGATTTTGCATGTTTTTATAATATTTAGATATATCCACATTTTATTTATGAGATTTGTGTAATTACATACATTCCCACTTATTTTAAAATTTGGTCAAACGCGAGAGAATTCAAGTGTGAGAAGAAACACAATTGTTGGCAGCCAAAAATATTGTGAAATCGACCATAAGTGAAACCAAACTGTCTCGTTGGCACAATCTATTAATTATATATTCTATTACATGTTAGAGACACCACATTCATCCTCAATCATATATGGCATCACTACAAATTTTTATTTTTATTTTATTTTTCTAAATGTTTCAATATGTGCCTTCTCAATATATATAATTGATTGTATAACTAAGTAGGGGTGACTATTTGGGTATCGGGTAGTCGGGTACCCGATACCCGACCCAAAATTTCTCGGGTATCGGGTACCCAATTACTCGAAAATCGGGTGTAGGGGTCGGGGTCGGGTATGGCTTTTAGGTGAGGTCGGGTATCGTATACCCGATACCCGATTTTTTAAAATATTTATATTTGATATATTTTTATATATTTAAATATATAATTAATATATTGAAATTAATATATTGTAATATAGTTTTATTATTCTTAATTTTAATATGTGAAATTTATAAATGATAACTTAATATTAAAAATAACATATACCCTTAAATACATGATATGCTATTATAACTTGGCAAATGAGAGTATATAGCTAACATTATATATCTGGCACAACACTTTTGCACAAATATTAAGAAAAAAAATTATGTACAAAATAGAAATAGAATAAATAAATAAACACAAAGACAACCTAAAAAAATACTATATGTACAAAAATAGAAATAAAATAAATAAATAAAACACCATGGGAATATCTATATATATAGCTAACATAGTTATTAGTAACATGACAACATATATATAGATTTGTATACAAATATAAAAAAAATAAATAAATAAATACAAAAAACAAAACAAAAAGTGCATCTAGGAAGAATTTTATTATTATTTAATAGTATTAATTCTAATAAACTAATACTTACAATAAATATATAGATTTATATATAAAATAAAAAAAAAAAAAACTAAGTCGGGTACCAAAATACCCGATTTACAAATCGGGTCGAGGTCGGGTAGCATATTTTAGGCATAATCGGGATCGGGTACCCGATTTTTTCGGGTAGGGTACCCGACCAGACCCGATTAGCCACCCCTATAACTAAGGTATGTAATCTAGCAATTAATAACTATTAATTATTCTTTATATTATACGTTATATATTTCCACAAATTTCATATTAGACATATAATTAAGACCGATAGTTAATGTAAATATTTATTGGATTATATGATGAAGTAATATTGCATATAATATTCTTAAAAAGTAATTCATTATAACTGCAAACAAAAAAAAAAACATTACCTCAAATTAAATTGCACCTAATTGACTTAATATCTACAAACAATAATTTAATTATAGTTTACAGAAATTTAATTATGTTAATTAGTAAATCATTCTACAATTATCTTTCAATTTCCTATGATTATATCATAAATATCATTTTTTGTATCATTACATATTCTTATCACCATACTAATCCAATTTTTTTTTTATCATATTTCAGAATTCGAAAATCTACCACTTTAAAACTAATAGAATAATTATAAGAAAATTAGTTATTACATGATTAAAAATTGCCACAAATTTTCTTACTTAACCAATTATCATTCAATTCTTTGTAAAATCATAATAGGTTGATAAAATGTTCAATGATTCTCACCCATCACATATGCTAGGTACTTTTGGTTGCGATTTTCTCAATTATTTCGTACATATTGTTCTATATAAACACATATTAAATTGAATTATTATGTCATTTAAAACCTATATCACGATTAGTACTTTATCAAATTAGAAAATAATATTTATTTTATGCCAATGTATCAACAATGACAAGTTGAAATATGTGTCGATAATGTCCAGCACTAATAAAATTACTAGAATTGACAATCTATCATGTCGACACGATATGACATGAAACGATAAGACCAAACTCAAATATTTTTTTCGTTACGAATTTGCTCGACATGACCAAGAACATGCCACAATTTTATTTAAACATGAACATGACACAAGCACAACATAAACACTTATATATATGATCCAAAAGTATCACCATGATATAAGGATTCCTGTTTGCTTTGCGATTGAATATATGATTTTAAGAATTGATGGATTTATTGATATTTATATTGTTTATTATTTAAACAAGAACATGACACGAGCACGACATATAAACTTATATATTAGATCCAGAAATATCGCAATGATATAAAGACTGTTTGCTTTCTATAACAATTTTAAATTTAAACATGTTTGGGTAATTAGTGGCTATTAGTATATGGATTTGGGACATGAACAAATAGTAAAATCAATTTTTAGTTGAGTTTGGGACAATTACAAGTACGTATTCCAAATATATACCTCTATAATTCGGTAATTAGCAGATACTATTATACGGATTGGTATGGAAATGAGTAACACCAATTACTGTAACAACTTATATATACAAATTTAAACGGGTTTGGATATTTATGAGTATCAGTATAAGAGTTTGAGATAAGAACACGTGGTAATGACATATTTTGTCGGTTTTGGAACGAACAAATGTATATATATTCTGGAGGGGTCCAGATGGTATTACTATACCAGGCAACTTATACTTTTAAATTTGAATGAGTTCAGTTAATTAGTGGAATTACTATACGATTTTGAGAAGAGAATTTATAGTAAAATAACTTTTTAATCGAACTTGAAATGGGTACAAGTATATACATTCTATATAATGTGATTGCATATCGAATGTATCACCTTAATTTGTGCACCTGCGAAGCATGCATCTCCAATATCATTTATTCTTATTTATCTTGGATACTAATTTTGTACTTTCTAAACTCTTATATTCTAATTTTTATTAATTTTATATATCCAATATTTTCTTAATTAAAGAGTATGGAATTTCCTTAATTACTTCTCATTCATTTTTTTTATTTAGAATCATGCATAATTTTTTCATGAGACTTCATTAATTGAAAATCTAAATAAAAATCATTTATATGCTTGAATAATTAGTTGGTATTAATATACGAGTTTGAGACGAAAATCAATAGTAAAATCAATTTTTAATTCGATTTAAGACAAATACAAGTATATAAATTCTAAATTAAGACTAAACATTAATCAACATGCCCAAGGAGATTTTTTTATTTTCTAAATTTTTATTGTTTATACTATTTATTATTAATGTTTAGTTACTATTCAAGTTTTTTATTGAGACAAATAACCAATATTTGTAACAACTTATAAAATTATATGAGTTTAAAATAAGAACGAGTAATAATTTTTTAATCATATTCGTTAGAGTACGAGCATAAAGATCAACCTTTAAACATATAAGTGAAAAATCAAGAAAATCTCCCTTAACCTATTTTTTATTATAATTTTATTTGATTTTGAAAACTTCTTACGATGAGTTGTAGAAATATAATCACTTAAAAAAAAGTATAGACTTATTTTTAAATTTATATTTTTAATTCTAACAAAAATGATTTCCCGTCGAAACTCGACGGGTTACACACTAGTTGTTTTAAATACATTGTTTGGCACGATTGTTTTTAACTATATGGTTGATACGGTTGTTTTACTTCTTTCTAATCCACGCTTGGCACGATTGCAATTTGATATATATTTTTTCTGTTTTTCCACTTTCTTCATTTTTCTAAAACTATCTAGTTTTCATTTTTTTTTCATTTTAATTTTATTCATACAATTTGATAGTTAATTATATATGTATATATATACATATATATAATACAATTAATACAATTATAAAGATAAAACTCTTTATTTTAATATTACGTATAACTTGACATTTATTACAAATGAAAAAAGCAGTTATTACTCGAATGTTTTAACACATACAAAAATTTATACTTACACCTTTCACTAAAATATTAATTAACGTCCAACAACCTTTTTATAATTTGGAACAAGACAAAATTACAAAATTCATAGTTACTTTTTTTGCTCATGTCAGTGAAAATTAATGTGCATGTCGGGTAATGATCCTTTTTTCATTTATAAAAGTCGAAGTGAGGTATTCTTTATTAGAGATATCATTCGGGACGATCCCCCTCGGGTTTGGATCAAGTCATTTGGATCGTGGGGTTATTCAATTTAGTTAATTTGGATTGATATTTTTTGAGTTTAAAAATGTTTATTAATTCTAAACTTAAATTCTAAGTTTTATGTTAATTCATCGAATCAATCGGGTCAAAAAAACTAAGGAAAAAATAAACTATATATTATTTTTATTGATAATGATATATTTATAACAAATATTTATATTAAAGTTAAGTAAACTATATATTATTTTTATTGATAATGATATATTTATAACAAATATTATATATTAAATGTTGGAGTAAAAGTACAAAGAAGTGAAAAATAAGTATAACTTTTGAATATTAAATCAAAATATATTCCATAGTTTTTTTTTTAAATCTTACTATACTAACTTTCAAGAGCAAATAATGAAATTTGAAAATCATATACCGAGAAAAATTTCAATTAATCAGGGGACCCACTCGGGTTGTCGGATAATATGGTTCGGGCTATTCAGGTTGATATTTTTTCGGATTAAAAATTATCAATCCTAACCCTATTAGGTTATTGGTCTATTCAGATCAACCCATGTGTTTCGGGGCTAGATTGATATCCCCATCCTTTACCCATACAACATGGGCATTTTCATCTTTTACTCTTTTAAGCGACTATGAAACTTGTACTTCATCCATTCGTTCCCAAAATATATTTATGATAATATTTGGTGTCGGTTTAATAAAAGTTGAGTATTTTATGAGTGTAATAAGAACCTCACATTAGTATAGTATTAAATTAATTATTGGTGGATCATAGGTGGTAAAATATGTAAATAAGTAGTATTATTAAGGGTAATAAGTAGAGATAGTGATGGACCATGAGTGATAAATATATAAATAAAAAGTATTATTGAAGATAATAAGTAGAATGTATTTTATGAGTAGTTTCCATAAATAGAAATGAAACAAAATTTGCGAATATACCAAAAAGAAAAACTAGGAACTAGAGAAATATGTTAGATTAGTTGGTGCAAATAATATAATGTTATATATAGCCACTGAAAATAATATCAGAATGTATTACTTAATAACTATTGGAGATAATATAATATGTATAGTTGTCAAATGTCAATCGACTAGATAATTGGTGGCGTTGTATAATAAATCAATACCTTATGAATATAAAAGTGTACGTGCATTGTAGAAATTATTACCAAAAAAATAACTCTTATATTTAAATCGTAAATAATATTCTCTTTGTTCACGATAAATTTATCATAATTGTTATATTCGATGTCCATGAAAAATATATCAATCCTTCTTATTATTTAACTTCAAAACTACTCATTATTTATCAAAAAATAATTCATATCATTCACACCTAACACATGGTAGGACCATTTTTCACTCAAACAACACCTACCAATAATTGTATTAAAACTAGTATAGTCTACAAATGATACACTTATTGTGGTCGGAAGGAATAATTTTTGTTAGTGTTAAAATTGTAAATTCTATGTGCATTGTTAAGGGGGTGTTTGGTTGAGCTTATAAGCTCTTTAAAACAGTTTATAGGTTATTTAAGAGCTTATAAGCTCAATCAATATGTTTGACAAATTAAGTTGTTAGAGAGCTCATAAGTTTTCAAAATAAGCTCTAAGAGCTTATAAGCTCTATTAAATAAAAACTCCAAAATCTAACTTATTTTTAATGATATTATAAGTTACAACAAAATTACAAAAATAACCCTGATATACACTACTACAAATATACATTTTCTCTACACCTCATAGACTACGCTTTTTCTTAAAAATCGTAGTCTATAGGTATAAACTACGCTTTTTTATCAAAACCGTAGTCTATGAGTGAATTTTTTTGAAATATAGACTACGCTATACTTAATATGCGTAGTCTTTATGAAGTATTGACTACGCTTAACAAAAGCGTAGTGTATGTGCTTTTTTTGACACCCAATATGTAATATCCCAAGAAATTAACGCCTACTTACGATAAGTATAATTCAGTAAAATTTCTAAGCAACGGAGCTTAGGATAAAATTTCATTATTAATGGAATAATTTAACGAGGTAATTACGATATTACTACGATCATTTTGAGATGATTCGATAGTTAACGTTTTGAGACGCTTCAAACGTTAACGCTAGAGATGAATAGAAAATGATATTAATGATCAAGGAATTATAGTATTTAAATTCCTATGATTATTATATGTAATTAAAGTATTGTTTAACATTAAAACAATGCTAAAGCATTAAGGATTCGATAGTGATTAAATGTTAATTTTGAAAACCCTAATTCAAAATTAGGGTTTTCTTATACAAAATGATACCAATAAATTTTCCTATGATATAATTTATTATCTAAACCATATGTTATGATATATATACCTATAAATAACATGAAAATAAAATATGTATCAATTGAGACTAATAAAAGTCGAAACCTTATGTTATAAATAACATATTGCACATCACTTTGGTATACACTTTGTTAAGTTACATCTTAATTATATAAATTGTATCTATGTTACATACTAACATAGTATAATCAAGGAAGATATAATATACATGGAAGAATGTATCTTAACTCATATATAGTATCTAGTATAACAACATTTAAATACAAAAATAAAAATTACTCATTTGTACATCAAAGAGCCGCCGGCTCTTGCTCCAAAAATGCATGGCTTGAAGTGGTTAATGGCCAACATAGTGTAAGAAGTACTAAATTTACCTCATGATTCAATAGTGAGTCATAATCCATTAACTACACAAAGCTTCTATTTCCTTCCATTTGCATGTGAGAACCGATGGGATTAAGGGGTATAAGGGAGGTGAATTTCAGTTTTTATTCTCACAATCACACCACCCAAGTTTTGGAAAAAAATACACAACCATTTCCTCTCCAAAAGCAAGAGAAGGCCGAGAGTGAGAGAGACACAAAGGGGTAGGATTCATTTTCTTTCTCTCATTCCACACTCACTCAAGTCTTGAACACCAAACACCAACACTCTTCTTTCTCTTTCAAAGCCATTTTCCTCTCCAAAATTCTGAAAAATCGAAGCCCTCCCTTTGAAAAGCCTTGAAAATTCTCTTCTATCTTCACCAAAGCTTAGCCTATAACCATTTTACTAAATATTCCTACCATAGAAAGGTGAGGAAGTGAGCAAGGTTTCAATTATACATGAGTTTTCTATGAAAAATTCAAAGCTAAGCTAAGGAAAATATAAATGTTCTTAGTGTTCTTGGTTGTGAAAAATTTCTAATGCTTATGTTCTTGGTGATTGTTGATGGTAATATTTATTTTATGCATGTTAAATTTGACTTATAAATAGGTAAGTGTTCTTGATTTCAAATTGTTATGCATGTATGTTTAATTTCAAAAATTTGCTAACACTATGCTAAGTTATGCATCAATAATGTGTAGCATAATGAATAGAAGCATAGATCATATTTAGAAAATTAATTTGAAGATGTTATGAAATTTATATGATGATCGAAAATTATTAGAATTTATTTGAGTATGAATTATTGATATATGGTGTTATAAGAGTTCATAGCAATTTATTAGGAATTTTAAAAAAATCTTATGCTATATTTTGGAAAATTACCGAAAATTATAAAAATTCTATGTTGATGTGTAATTTTTATTCAAGGCATGCAATGACATATAGTTAATCTAGGACCTAAACTATGTACTCTATGATTTTACTAGAATTTTTGGGAATTAATTGTTCAAATTCTTCAAAAAGGCCGAGAGCTTCAAGGCTCAATTTGATGATGATTAATTTGTTTTTAATGAAAACTATGATGTAATATTGTTATACTACAATGTATAAGCATGGTGTAATTTTGTTAGAATTTTATGAAAATGTTTGGTGCATGTGTGTTAAGAATCGAAACCATGAACCTTGATTTGTTAATGTAAAAATTAAGTATGATGGACTATATGTTATAATATGTTATGGATTAATGTTGGGACTATATACTAAATAATTAGATTTTTCAAGAATTGTTTGGACAAGTTTGAAGAAACCGTGAATTTGAAATTAATTAAGTAATATACAAAAATTTTCTATAGTTAATTAATACATATTATTAATACTATGATAATATAGTACACTATGTAAAATTAGAAGAAAATTTGAAAGATAATTGAATATCATTTTATTAAATAGCCGAGAGCTATACTAAAGGTATTAAGGATTTTTAAATCCTTAAATGTTAATAATATAATAATAATAAGAATTTAGCAAAATAAATCAATTAGAAATTGATTTATATGAAATTAAAGATTAAAATATAAATTAGTAAAGAATTTACTAATAAAAGTAAAAAATTTTGACTTTTGAAATCAACGTATGAAATACGTTCGATAAATACGCTAATACGCCAGAAACGTATTAATTGAATAATGAAGTCTCGTTGGTAAGAAAAGATTTCAGAATCGAAATCGTTAAATCGAAAAACGAGAAATACGTTGAACCTTTACCAAAAAGGTTAAATGGTAATTGTCGAACATATCTCGCTTCGTCGAAATACGAGAAATGTTAATTACGCGATTGAACGCGTATCAATTCGTTATGAATTCAATTTAGATCGATATAGAATATCGAAGTTTATGCTAGACTTTAAAAGTCTCGAAAACGTGAACGACGTACTCAAACATCGTTTTGCGAAGTGTGGACGACGACGACGGCCGGACGTTGAAGAATAATCAAGATAAAGGCGATCGAATAGTCCGGTGGGCTTTACTATACTTTTAAGTGATAAAATGTTGAGTGAGAAATTTTATGTTATCGATATCAAGAAATGATGTTAAAATGTTTAAGCAATTACCGCCAAAATGTTTATGTTTTATGTATGTATCCTTTGATTGCAATAATGTGAATGTGTTGGGTAGCTCCCAACTTATGAATGAAATCGATATCGGATCTTATGCCGGAAGGCTTATACCTGGCTAAGATTAACGTGTACACCTAATGGTGACTGTGAGCTGTAAGGACAATTCACGACCGGTCACGGCGACGTAGGAGGCCTTCTACGGCGTTAATGATAATGATATGAAGAAAGGATAAGGATATGGATCATACATGCAAGTAAAATGCTCGCCAAGCAAATGTTTATGAACCGATGAATATTTTTAGTAAGCATAAGGTATTTCAAATAAAACCCTTATGTCTTACTATAATGTGGCGTAGTAATTTAAATACGATAAAATGTTTTGACATGAGTCCATTGAGTACATTCTTGTACTCACCGCATGTTTGTTTTAAATGTGCAGTTGAGGTTGAAAATGTTGATGGAGGGTGTTGAGAAGTCGGACTACTTTTGATAAGTTTATGTATGTTAAGTTAGAAACTGGGTACACGTCGTCATACGTGTATTCACATGACTTCACTGCAGTTTGAACAATGTTTCTACGAATGTATGATATTAATCATTAAAGTCCTTCGTGTCATTATATTTCTTTTGGTTCTGCTGGTTCACCACCGTATACTATGTTATTTTGCATATAGTATACATCCTCATTAATATTTTATGAACCCTAAGTACTATTCCTTCAATTGTTCCCTTCATCCGCTTTAGGGTTGGGGTCGTGACAGAGTGGTATCGAGCAGTCTCTTTGAAACCAAACTTTTCTTTCAAAAGTTGAGTCTAGATTGAGTCACTAGACTTCTAGAAATCGGTGACTATACTCAACACTCCATCACATTCACCAACCGGACAATGTAAATGATTTTCTTTTAGATTCATGCAATGAAAAGTTTAAATGATGAACCAGATTGGAATCATTAGTGAAGGAAAAGGAGAAGAATGTTATGATATTTGATTGAAAAATAAGCTACGAGAATGAAATTTTCAAAACTTATTATCTTTGAAATAAATGAAAACTATGAATAAGAAAGATTTCAAACTTGATTTTGAAATCAAAAAGCAGTTATGATAAGTAAACAAAATTTTGGATAAATGTATATGTCTGATTGGAAATTAGATGATCAATGTTGAAAGGATGAATACAAATGGATATACATGTATGAATTGATTATGTTATCATTTAAACTATGAATCTCAAAAATCAACTATGACAAATGATATGTTATCTTGAAAAGAACATAGTCGATATAAGAAGTATGATCACATATAGTAAAAGAACGTAGAAGTACGAATTTCATTCCCGTGTAAGAATAAGAGAATGACATGACCAACAAAAAGGAATGATAATTACGAGCTTTGAGGAGAAAAGACGAATGCGAAGGATGAAGTACGATCTCAATGTATGGAATGAACGACGTCGACGCCATGATTACGACTACGACTTCTACTTCGACATCGGCAACGGCATGCACGACCTCGGTGTCGGCATTACCTCGTATCTTGTCACGAGCATGTAAATTTTCTGCATTGCGCAGTAATTTTGTTTTAGCTCGTTCTCTTTCGTTAGGACTCCGATTTGCACATGGTTTTCACCTGAGGAACCCTGAAACACTGAACTTCATTTGTTATGAAGGACTGAAACTCTATTTCTTTCTCCAGAATTCACGAGAGTCTTTAGAAAGTTAGTTTGAGTTGTAGACTAGTATAAAGATCTTATAATATACCATAAACCTTGGAGCGTTAAATAATAAGTTTTCCAGTAGGATAAGAAAACTACGATATGTGTTTCCCTATAACATTTATCTGTTCAGCAGATATGTTTGGGTTGTCTATCTACTTTGTAGATTGTCCAATTATCCTAGTTAATTAAACAAATACGTTTAAGTTATCTTATCTGTTTATCAGATAATGTTTAGTTCGACTTATGTTAGTTTTGTCTATGGCGGATGGAGGAATGCGTTATATGGCTAGAAGAAGGATTGGACCAAACCCTACCCCAAGAAACCGTGCGCCTATATCGAGAAAGTCGGATGTGTTGTGGAGAAGACTTAGGGAATTCCTAATGTACTATCTCCGATTATGGAGAAATGCTCAAGCATATGGTGTGATGACTATGACGGTATCAAACGCCTTTTGACCATACTTCCATGTGACCGGGAGGACTACGCACAGAAGTGTCCGGGACTATATTTATCGCACAATGAGGAGGTTATGATCCGTTGGTGATTTACCCGCATTCATCGACCATTCGAGTTATGTTTTTTCAGATGGGGTTGCCCGAAAGGACCTTACCTTCCTCCGAGGAGTATACATGGCGCGACGACACGCCGGAGTGGTTATATACCGAGGTTCCACGACAGTTAATCCGGTGATACCGATATCTGCTCGATGAGGCGCACTCGCCCAGTGGATAGGGCTGCACGTCCGGTTGCACCGGGGCGCCTGCTTTTCCACCGTTATCTTTTGGACATCCTCTACATCCACCACTTACACCCTTACCGCCGATGGCGCCTCCCACCTCCAGCAGAGCCCCACCGTCAGACAATGAGGATGAGAGTGACCGACACTCAGGATGCTTACAGTCCGGTACGTGTTTGTTATAGTCCGATACGTGCAGATTACAGTCCAGTACGTGAGGACTATGGTCCGATGCGTGACATACCCATGATAGGAGTTAATGAGGCAGGACCATCCGGAGTACATGCGAGAGATGATGATTCCGAAGAAGAAGAAGATCCTGAAGAAGACGAGTGAAATCCCGGACGAGTTTTATGGACATAGAATAGGGTAGTATGTATATAGTATGGTCGTTTATGTAATAGTGGAAAGGAAAACTTGATGTTTTGTAATAATATGTAAGCCAGTATGTATGTAATTTCCTTTATGATGACTGTTTGATCGAAACGACTTTTTTATGGTAAAAATTTTATGATATATATATGAATGACCCTGAAATAAGGGCTTTTTGCAGCAAAGATGTGTATGGTAAAAATGAATTATTGTAATATAGTTGTTTTACAAAAGGGCTATGTGATGATGTTATGTATGTTAATTTGTAAAAATAATACGCGATGCTAATATAATGTCTTGTATAACAGAATGCCACCTAGAAGAGATCCTGATCAGGGGATGAGAGGTAGAGGAAGAGGAAGAGGTAGAGGAAGAGGTAGAGGAAGAGGTAGAATCCCAATTCAAGAACCGTAAAATATACCACAACCACCCCACCGATCGTAGGGTGAAGAGCTCTTTCAGACGTAACCCACTGCCTTTAACGGTAAAGGAACTCCAGATGATGCGGAGCAATGGATAAGAAAATGGAACGGATTTTGATTTTCACGATGCACACTCAGAGCGACTATCGTGCATTGCTTTTCAACTTCATCGACTCGCCGACTTTTGGTGGGAGGCCAAGAAAAACTTTACACCGAACAATTGAATGAGTTTACTTGGGAAGAATTCAAAGAGGAAATGTATGACAAATATATTCAAGAGTTACGTAAAAGGAAGGAACTTGAATTCTTTGTTTTGAAGCAAGAAAAGATGATCAGAATAGATTATGATCGCACTTTCGCGATATGTCAAGGTATGCCCGGATCAAGTGAACATGATTTAAAGATGTCGAGAAATTTAGATCGGGTTTAAGGCCGAGATAAGAATGTCTCGCCATCATGGAGATTTGACATATCTGAGGCTCTTCGACGAGCTGATATTGAGGCAAAGAATGCCGACGACAAATCGGCATTTACTCAAACGCAGTAATACGTGAGATAAAGGAAAAGGAAATGGGAGGCGAATTATGGTAACAGAATCGGGAAGTTCTGAAAATATGAGTAATAAACGGCAGTGGCAAGGGAGTGTAATATCTCCGTGATGGGGATGGAAAAGGCGCTTTGTCCTCCAACGAGAGGACCACAAGAGCAGGTAAGAGCTTTACCTTGCCCAAAGTGCGTAAGATGCACAAAGGAATGTGCATGGCGGGTAGCGGAAACTGTTTTAAATGCGGAGTAAGTGGCCATTATGCTAATAACTGCCCAGGGACACGCTTGGAAACAGCGATAAGGCCAAATCAACCCGGCAATGCTCAGCCGCTCAGGGCAATGCAGTTTCAACCCCAACCTCAATAAGATGTACAATCGCAACAAAGGGCAAGAACCCCAACGACGAAGGCAGCAACCTCAACGACAACGTCCCCAACAACAGCCACGACAGCAGCAACAGAATCAGCAAGTACAAGTGCCACGTCAACCTCAGCCAGCCCAGGCTAGGGCATATGCTTTACATCGAAGACAGAATGAACAAAACCAAGGAAATTTGGCAGGTATGGGGATTCTTCTCAACGTACCAGTTATATTGTTATTCGATACGGGTGCTTCACATTCCTTTATAGCAAGAGCATGTGTTGATAAATTGAAACTTAGATCTGAAAAGGCAAATCAGGACATGAGAATATCTTCACCTATAGGAGGGATTGTGATCATACGCATGTTTGCTCGAACCTAGAGTTGAACTTAGGATCACTTAAGGTTCGCGAATAATCAACGTGATACCCATGGGTGACGAGATATAATCTTAGGAATGGATTGGCTAGCTAAAATCATTCCACGATTCTTTGCAAAGAAAGGAAAATTTCATTTCATTTTCCGCCAAGAAGCTACATACTTCCACCAATTAGCATGGGTAAGAAAGTCCCGATCAGGTCAAGACCAAGGCAAGAAGAATGATAAACAAAAAGGAGCCACACGTATCTTGTTTACTTGAACGGAGAGGATAAGACAAAGGTGAAAATGGAAAACATAGAGATTGTTCGAGAATTTCCAGATGTTTTTCCTGAAAATCTACCAGGATTACCTCCTGATAGACAATTAGAATTCACCATCGACCTGGAACCCGGATCGGCTCCAGTATCGAAGGCACCCTATAGAATGGCTCCGAAGGAATTGGAAGAATTGAAGATCCAAATACAAGAATTGTTGGACCTAGGTTTTATCAGACCTAGTGTTTCACCTTGGGGAGCGCCTGTTTTATTCGTCAAAAAGAAAGACGGTTCTTTAAGGATGTGTATAGATTATCGAGAGTTGAACAAGATGACACTCAAGAACAAATACCCTTTGCCAAGGATTGACGATTTGTTTGATCAATTAAGAGGAGCAAGCGTATTTTCAAAGATTGATCTCAAGTCAGGTTATCATCAACTCAAGGTACGGCCGGAAGATATATCTAAGACTGCATTCCGAACAAGATATGGCCACTACGAATTCATAGTTATGCCGTTCGGATTAACAAATGCACCGGCTGTATTTATGGACCTCATGAACAGAGTGTTTCATCCGTACTTAGACAAATTTGTCTTAGTCTTCATAGATGATATTCTCATCTATTCAAAGAACGAGGAGGACCATAAAGAACATCTAAGAACAGTGTTACAAACCTTATGGTTGAAAGGCTTTTTGCTAAGTTTAGCAAGTGCGAGTTCTGGCTGAAGGAAGTAATGTTCCTTGGACACATTGTGTCTGCAGATGGAATTAAGGTAGATCCAGCCAAGGTAGAAGCAGTACAAGAATGGAAATCGCCAAGGACCCAGAATGAGATTAGAAGTTTCCTAGGACTAGCTGGTTACTATCGGAGGTTCATTGAGGGATTCTCCAAGATTGCGAGACCAATAACTCAGCTACTCCGGAAAGGAATCAAGTTTAATTGGACAGAGGATTGTGAGGCGAGTTTTCAAAAGCTGAAGGAGAAGTTAACAAGTGCACCAGTGCTAGCAGTTCCAGAATCGGATAAGGGATATGTCGTTTATACTGATGCTTCTAAGAATGGACTGGGTTGTGTCCTGATGCAAGAAGGGAAAGTGATAGCATATGCATCCCGACAACTCAGACCACATGAATTGAACTACCCAACCCATGACCTGGAATTAGCCGCAGTAGTTCATGCATTGAAGATTTGGAGACATCACCTTTATGGAGTGAGATGTGAGATCTTTACAGATCACAAGAGTTTGAAATATTTCTTCGAGCAAAGAGATCTAAACATGAGGCAAAGAAGATGGCTTGAACTGGTAAAAGACTACGACTGTGGTATTAACTATCACTCGGGTAAGGCGAATGTAGTAGCTGATGCCCTAAGTCGTAAAAATCGGACCAAACTAGGATGTCTCCTTACGAAGGAAGAAAAACTTGTTGAAGAGTTTAAAAGAATGAAAATTGAGTTGATTGAACAACTGTGGACGATCATGAACTGTATCGCTACACTCATCATGACATCGGATTTAAGAAAAGAATCGAGAAACAAAGGATTGAGGAAAAGTTAGAAAAGATAAGAGAAAAGGTAAGGATCAAGGACTAAGGAATTTCGTGAAGCATCGACAATGCTTTATTGTTTGAAGGAAGAATATGTGTTCCGCATAACGCCGAACTTTGAAACGAAATACTAAGAGAAGCTCACGATACACCTTATATCGCCCACCTGTGCAACACTAAGATGTACCAAGATCTAAGAGAAAAGTTCTGGTGGGAAGGCATGAAACGAGATGTAGCCTCTTTCGTAGAACGTTGTCTTGTTTGTCAACAAGTAAAAGCATTACACCAACGTCCTTACGGAAAGTTACAGCCATTGGGAATACCCGAGTGGAAATGGGATGAAATAACGATGGATTTCGTTACGGGTTTACCAAAGTCAAAAAGGGGAAACACTGCTATATGGGTAATAATTGATAGACTTACAAAATGTGCTCATTTTCTGCCAATCCAGATTACTCATGGATCAGATAAATTAGCCCAGTTATACGTAAAAGAAATTATACGACTACATGGAGTACCAAAATCTATTACCTCTGATAGAGACTCCAAGTTCACTTCGAGATTCTGGGTTAGTTTGCAAAAGGAATTAGGCACAAAGTTGAATTTCAAAGACAAAGATTTCACCCATGATCGATGGGCGATCGTAAAGAACGATTCGTACACTAGAAGATATGTTGAGAGCGATAGTGTTGGATCGAGGTGCAAAATGGGAAGATGTATTACCCTTATCGAGTTTGCTTTACAATAATAGTTACCAAGCGACGATTAATATGGCCCCATATGAAGCTTTGTATGGAAAGAAATGTAGATCACCGCCATCTTGGGATGAAGTGGGTGAAAGAAAGATCATAGGGCTCAAGCAATAAGTGAAATGATCGAAATCGTCCGACAAATTAGTAAAGAATAAAAGAAGCTCAAGATAGACAAAGTCTTACGACGACGCCGCAGATCCGAGCTATGTTTTGAAAGTGGAGATAAGGTATTCCTTAAAGTTTCTCCATCAAAAGGGATCATCAGATTTGGAGTAAAAGGTAAACTGAAACCCCGTTTTATAGGACCTTATGAGATCCTAGAAAGAATAGGCCCAGTAGCCTATAAGTTAGCTCTTCCGCCAAATCTGGGGAATGTACACAATGTTTTCCACGTGTCACAACTACGAAAGTATGTACACGATCCGAAACACGTGATCCATCAAGACGACGTGATCCTCAATCCAGATATGAGCTATGAAGAAGAACCTACGGCGATTTTAGACCGTAAAATTCAACAATTACGAAACAAGTCCATTCCGCTAGTTAAAATATGTGGACACATCATGGATGTGAAGAGGCCACATGGGAGATTGAGGATACTATGAAAGAACAATACCCCAGATTATTTTTCTAAGGTATGCAAATTTCGGACTAAATTTCTTTTAAGGGGTAGAATGTAATATCCCCAAGAAATTAACGCCTACTTACGATAAGTATAATTGTAAAATTCTCTAAGCAACGGAGCTTAGGATAAAATTTCATTATTAATGGAATAATTTAACGAGGTAATTACGATATTACTACGATCATTTTGAGATGATTCGATAGTTAACGTTTGAGACGTTTCAAACGTTAACGCTAGAGATGAATAGAAAATGATATTAATGATCAAGGAATTATAGTATTTAAATTCCTATGATTATTATATGTAATTAAAGTATTGTTTAACATTAAAACAATGCTAAAGCATTAAGGATTCGATAGTGATTAAATGTTATTTTTGAAAACCCTAATTCAAAATTAGGGTTTTCTTATACAAAATGATACCAATAAATTTTCCTATGATATAATTTATTATCTAAACCATATGTTATGATATATATACCTATAAATAACATGAAAATAAAATATGTATCAATTGAGACTAATAAAAGTCGAAACCTTATGTTATAAATAACATATTGCACATCACTTTGGTATACACTTTGTTAAGTTACATCTTAATTATATAAATTGTATCTATGTTACATACTAACATAGTATAATCAAGGAAGATATAATATACATGGAAGAATGTATCTTAACTCATATATAGTATCTAGTATAACAACATTTAAATACAAAAATAAAAATTACTCATTTGACATCAAAGAGCACTGCTCTTGCTCCAAAATGCATGGCTTGAAGTGGTTAATGGCCAACATAGTGTAAGAAGTACTAAATTTACCTCATGATTCAATAGTGAGTCATAATCCATTAACTACACAAAGCTTCTATTTCCTTCCATTTGCATGTGAGAACCGATGGGATTAAGGGGTATAAGGAGGTGAATTTCAGTTTTATTCTCACAATCACACCACCCAAGTTTTGGAAAAATACACAACCATTTCCTCTCCAAAAGCAAGAGAAGGCCGAGTGAGAGAGACACAAAGGGGTAGGATTCATTTTCTTTCTCTCATTCCACACTCACTCAAGTCTTGAACACCAAACACCAACAGTCTTCTTTCTCTTTCAAAGCCATTTTCCTCTCCAAAATTCTAAAAAAATCGAAAGCCCCTCCCTTTGAAAAGCCTTGAAAATTCTCTTCTATCTTCACCAAAGCTTAGCCTATAACCATTTTACTATATATTCCTACCTTAGAAAGGTGAGGAAGTGAGCAAGGTTTCAATTATACATGAGTTTTCTATGAAAAATTCGAAAGCTAAGCTAAGGAAAATATAAATGTTCTTAGTGTTCTTGGTTGTGAAAAATTTCTAATGCTTATGTTCTTGGTGATTGTTGATGGTAATATTTAGTTTATGCATGTTAAATTTGACTTATAAATAGGTAAGTGTTCTTGATTTCAAATTGTTATGCATGTATGTTTAATTTCAAAAATTTGCTAACACTATGCTAAGTTATGCATCAATAATGTGTAGCATAATGAATAGAAGCATAGATCATATTTAGAAAATTAATTTGAAGATGTTATGAAATTTATATGATGATCGAAAATTATTAGAATTTATTTGAGTATGAATTATTGATATATGGTGTTATAAGAGTTCATAGCAATTTATTAGAATTTTAAAAATCTTATGCTATATTTTGAAAATTACGAAAATTATAAAAATTTCTATGTTGATGTGTAATTTTATTCAAGGCATGCAATGACATATAGTTAATCTAGACCTAAACTATGTACTCTATGATTTTACTAGAATTTTGGGAATTAATTGTTCAAATTCTTCAAAAGGCCGAGAGCTTCAAGGCTCAATTTGATGATGATTAATTTGTTTTAATGAAAACTATGATGTAATATTGTTATACTACAATGTATAAGCATGGTGTAATTTTGTTAGAATTTTATGAAAATGTTTGGTGCATGTGTGTTAAGAATCAAACCATGAACCTTGATTTGTTAATGTAAAAATTAAGTATGATGGACTATATGTTATAATATGTTATGGATTAATGTTGGGACTATATACTAAATAATTAGATTTTTCAAGAATTGTTTGGACAAGTTTGAAGAAACCGTGAATTTGAAATTAATTATAATATACAAAATTTTCTATAGTTAATAATTAATACATATTAGTAATACTATGATAATATAGTACACTATGTAAAATTAGAAGAAAATTTGAAAGATAATTGAATATCATTTTATTAAATAGCCGAGAGCTATACTAAAGGTATTAAGGATTTTAAATCCTTAAATGTTAATAATATAATAATAATAAGAATTTAGCAAAATAAATCAATTAGAAATTGATTTATATGAAATTAAAGATTAAAATATAAATTAGTAAAGAATTTACTAATAAAAGTCAAAATTTTGACTTTGAAATCAACGATGAAATACGCTCGATAAATACGCTAATACGCCAGAAACGTATTAATTGAATAATGAAGTCTCGTTGGTAAGAAAAGATTTCAGAATCGAAATCGTTAAATCGAAAAACGAGAAATACGTTGAACCTTTACCAAAAGGTTAAATGGTAATTGTCGAACATATCTCGCTTCGCCGAAATACGAGAAATGTTAATTACGCGATTGAATCCGGCGTATTCAATTCGTTATGAATTCAATTTAGATCGATATAGAATATCGAAGTTTATGCTAGACTTTAAAAGTCTCAAAACGTGAACGGCGTACTAAACATCGCTTTTGCGTAAAGGTGTGTACCGTCGACGGCCGGACGTTGAAGAATAATCAAGATAAAGGCGATCGAATAGTCCAGGTGGGCTTTACTATACTTTTAAGTGATAAAATGTTGAGTGAGAAATTTTTATGTTACTGATATCAAGAAATGATGTTAAAATGTTTAAGCAATTACTTGCCAAAAATGTTTATGTTTTATGTATGTATCCTATCCTTGATTGCAATAATGTGAATGTGTTGGGTAGCTCCCAACTTATGAATGAAATCGATATCGGATCTTATGCCGGAAGGCTTATACCTGGCTAAGATTAACGTGTACACCTAATGGTGACTGTGAGCTGTAAGGACAATTCACGGCCGGTCACGGCGACGAGGAGGGGGCCTCCTTCTACGGCGTTAATGATAATGATATGAAGAAAGGATAAGGATATGGATCATACATGCAAGTAAAATGCTTGCCAAGCAAATGTTTATGAATCGATGAAATATTTTAGTAAGCATATGGTATTTCAAATAAAACCCTTATGTCTTACTATGATGTGTGAGTAATTTAAATACGATAAAATGTTTTGCATGAGTCCATTGAGTACATTCTTGTACTCACCGCATGTTTGTTTTAAATGTGCAGTTGAAATGCTGAAAATGTTGATGGAGGGTGTTGAGAAGTCGGGACTACTTTTGATAAGTTTATGTATGTTAAGTTAGAAACCTTGGATACACATCGTCATACGTGTATTCACATGACTTCACCGCAGCTTGAACAATGTTTCTGACGAATGATGATATTAATCGTTAAAGTCCTTCGTGTCATTATATTTCTTTTCGTTCTGGTTTCACCACCGTATACTATGTTATTTTGCATATAGTATACATCCTCAGATTATATTTTATGAACCCTAAGTACTATTCCTTCAATTGTTCCCTCAAATCCGTTTTAGGGTTGGGGTCGTGACACAATACACTACAGTTATCAAAAAAACGTAGTCTATGTGCATAAATTTAAAAAAAGGAAATAGGAAAATAATAAAAATAAAACAAAACAATATCTCTCTCCTCTTCGGTTTGTCCTCCGTAATCCCCCATTTTTTTTCATTTTCTTCTTCGTCACCCTCTTTCTTTGATTCCGTAAATCCTTCCTTCACACTTTTTTTTCTTTTTCTTCCTCTCTACATGTCCGCCGCCTCGGTGCCGGAATCCGGCAACCTCGGCAGCCACCATCTCCATCTCGCCTGTTTCTCTCTCTTACTCACCAAACATCCCACTCTCTTTTCTAGAACACTCTAGATTCCCCCATTCTTCACGCCGTCGTCAGAACGCAGCCCCGCGACGCCGCACCGCCGACCATCTCCCTCATTCTCGCTCTCTTCTCCACCCTCTCCCGCCTCTCTTATCTCTTCCTAAAGAAACAGTCCAGTACTCATCCCCCTCTCCTTATGCGCCGCCGGGCTCCAGCGATGTGACCTGGCAGTCTCCTTCTCCTTCTCGTCTCCATCTCCCTGCCTTTATCTCTTTCTAAACCCTCCCCCAAATCAGAACTCCCATAAGACCCAAAACAAAAACCTCCCCCTTCCCCCAATTTTTTTCTCTCCACCGTGAACGAGCAACGGCCACGCCACCCGCCGCCGTTGCCGTTCGTTACAGCCTTCTCTCCCCTTTTCTCTTCGATTTTCCTTCATCCTTCTCCACCGAACACCCGACGACAACCCCGATGCCGCCGTCAACTCCCTTCCTTTCCTCGGCGAAGCGGACAGCAGCAAATTCGCTACCATCGCACCGTCGCCCACCGTCTCACTTTGCCTCCTCTACCTCGGGCCTACAGCCCCGCTCATCTTACTCAAACACAACACAACAACAGCAAAACATGGAGAGTTGCAAATTAATTAACAAAACATATCGATTATTTTTTTTATTTTTTTTTTGTCATCTTTCTCTTGTCATTCTCTCATTCATATCTAAAAGCAAGTATGTTTATATTGCAGGCTGGTTATGTTGGTGAAGATGTTGAATCAATATTATACAAATTACTCATGGTAACCTACTATTTCTTTGTTAGATGCTTGCTAATAAATAGATTATTGTAAATTTATATCAAGCCATGAAAAGGACTTATTTTCATGTTTTGGAGATTAATCGTGAGGTCTGCAAAAAAGAAATTAGAAGTGTTTGTTCATATTTGATTATGCTTTAGTCATATCTGTAATATGAAGCTTAAGAGATGTGGGTTCATCTCTAATTTTCAAGAAACTCAGAGGCTGCTAATATTTTTTATGGTAGCATACATGCAGAGATATCAGCTTGACCAATTTATTCCCTTCTACATATTTGCATATGCTACTGAGTTGGAAAGAAACTGTGTAGTTGGCTATACTTGAAAAATGTCCAAACTCACTTTCTATTTGTAAGCAAATAAAATCAAAGTAATTTTTGTCTGCTTGTATAAATATTTTTCTCAGTAAAGTTTGGGGTATGCATAGTGGTGCATATTCAAGCGCTCATTTTTATGAATGAAGTTGGATGACATTGGTGGAATTGGCTGGGATTAGAAATTATCTTATTATCATCCTTGGTGGGGAGGTAACGGGAAGAGATACATCTGCACTTTGAAGGAAAAGGAAGTCCGTGTTGCCTTCACACTTGCCTATAATTGGTTCTTACTTTTTCAATTTCAAATTTTCTTTGCATGATTGAGACTTACTATTTCATGTTCACATTTGCTTCAAGGCTGCTGAGTTTAATGTGCAAGCCGCATAGCAGGAATAATCTACATAGATGAAGTTGATAAGATAACTAAGAAGGTTCTAATCTTTCCTATGTTTTTCGCTCAGCCTTCTTATTTCGAAAGCAATTCGATTACAATATTTTCCTATCGCTTGATGATAATCGGAAAATATTGTCAACACGTAAGATTGACTCCCTTTAACCGTTTTTTTGATGCTGCCTTTTCCAAGGTTAAGTGTTAATTAACTGTATGAAAATCTGAGCTTAAATAGGTTTAGGTCTTATAGTGTTTGAATTCACATGGTAGTATGCTTGGAAGATGAGATTTTGTTAAGGAAGATGACGAGATTGATGAATTGTACAAGCTGCTTTTGGATTTATGTAATTTAGAATTGGTTGAGATTATCATATCTATGATTGAGTTATAAGCATAAGCGTATGATAAATTGGAGTAACTTTTTCTGATTACTATCCTATTGGATTCTATTTTTGATTAACAGTGGTGGCCATATATCTGTACTATGGTAGATATCATGATTTTGTGCATTAGAGATTAGATAGTAATAATTGATATGTTCACTTGCTTTGGCTGTGTAGTTATCATGATAAATGACATTGAATGTTGTAGTTTTGTCATGCATCAAATTAGAGCTCTATAGAAAGTTTGAACTCTTGTCCCCTAGGGACAGCCCAATGGTTAAGGTGGGTTCTTGTGGCCGAGAGGTCACAGGTTCGAACCCCACCAAACGCCTCTATAGGTTTGAGTCACACACCGGTTTTTCAAGTGTGGTTTACCCGTCTCTGTGGTTTGCGTGCTATTGCACAGACCGTGGGTTTTACCCAAGGTGCACCTTAGGTAGCGGTCGGGTTCCCATGATATCAAAAAAAAAAAGTTTGAACTCAAACAGAACCTTTGAAAGTTATAAGTTTGAGCTTATATTAGCACATTTCAAATTCTAACTATGGCCATTTTCCAAGTGATTGCAACAATCGCTAGAACTTCCAAACTAGGGATGTCAACGGCTATGGAGTTTATTAGGACCGTAACCAATAAATTAGTATTGGTTCGGTCCGAACTGCCCAAGAACACCGGATCCGGACCGGATCCGGACCATCAAGTTATGGTTTCGGATCGGTATTACCCATTGTTAATCGTTACCCGTTGGGTCGCTACACTCAAATCCCCAAAATTTTCAATTTCATATTTCAAATTTCAACGAAGGAAAAATCTTTATTGGATTAAAATATAAAATATATTATAAATAAACATAAACGATTTTGAACATAGTCGTATTTTGATTTTTGAAAATTAACGATATTTTAAATCATATATTCTTTCTTTCTTATATTCTTTCGATTTTGAAAAATTAACGATTTTGATTTTTGAAAAAGAAACGGCATATATTCTTTCTTATCTCATATTGAACAATTAATTTTCAATATTGAACAATTAATTTTCTCGATATTTTGAATAATAATTCACATTGTGTTTAGCTCTAATTAAGAGATTAGATGACCTTTTATAGATAAACGACGTCATGATTCCTTTGATTGTTAACACTAATTGCATACCTAGAATTAGTAATACCTACATCCGCAATTAAGAGACCTAAGCACGTAATTAGTGAGTTGATCTGAAGAATCTTTCAAATGTTTGAGATCAGATTTGGTGTCTCGTATTTCAACTTCGTATTTCATTTGGTATCATAATATACACATGGTTGGACAGGGCTATTTTATAGGTATGGTTTCACATTTTGTTTTCCAATTTGGAATTAAGGACCACGAGCTAATAAAACGAATTTCTTGGAGAGGACCAGCAGCAGTGAAACCTCAGTTCTAGGACCATATGCATGCATGCTTTTTATTCTTCTCAAATATTCAATATTTAATCCATTGATTCGGAAATTTATATAGTAATAATATTACAATTTTATGTAAAGGGCACGGTATGAAGTTCATGATGTAATATGCAGTCACAAGATGTGTTTGTAAATTAATCAATATTTCGTAATTACACTCAAATATAAAATACTCTTACAAAAAAAGTGGATATGTAATGCTCAAATAAAAAAATCGACCGGATCGGACCGAACCGCACAAAATGGGCCGGTCTCGAATCGTCCGGTCCAGCGGTTCTAGAACCGTAACCAAACCGTTATTTTAAAATTTAATGGGCTTTGAACGGTTCCAGATCGGTCCAGGTAAAAACCGCCCGTTGACATCCCTACTTCCAGCAACTCACGTTTCACTAAACTATTTTGTTAGGTCTTTGTGCCATTTAACATGACTTATCATTGTAAATGTTGTATCACTAAACCTATTTAAGCTCAAATTTATCCTATAAACCGAGCTTAAATAGTTTAGGTCTTATAGTGTTTGAATTCACATGACTTATCATTGTACAATGCAATCAGAGAAGCAAACTCCGAAGCTGCGATTATAACCATTCAAATTTATAGGATAAAAGATCTGTCAGTTATAGTTTGTCAATTTTGACATGCGGTGGAACATTTAGCCATAAATGCTTGTATCAAATGTTACTATATGTTTGTATTTACTTGTATCTAACTACTATTAATTGCTTGGAGGGCAATTTTTATGTTTAATGCAATTTTTTTATTTACTTGTATCTAACTACTATTAATTGATTGGGGAACATTTCATTTCTTTAATATAATCATTTTTTTCATACAAGGGTGTTAATATTCTATTTTTGAATTGTTAATAGTTTCAAAATCGGTCTTACTCTCAAGATGACATTGATGAAGTTCGCGTTGAATGGGCAAATCTCATGCTTCTTCACATATAGTATTGTGATGTTTTAGTTGTAAGTTATTGATCTTTTGAATTATTTTGTACTGTGATATGGGAGATACGTTCTTATTGTTTTGTTATGTGATGTGCATAGTATTTTTGTATAGTGATTTTGTAGCTGTAATGAAAACAGATTGTATATTTTTGTATAGTGATTTTGAACGTAATGAAAGTAAGTATATTTTAATCTCATTTGCTATTAGATTGTGCATTATTAATTGTGCAGGTTTTAAATAAAGAAATTAACTACGGTTGAAATTGAAAAACCGTAATACAAAAGATATATTGACTACAGTTTGATAAGTCAACCGTAGTCTTTATTAAATTGACTACGGTTGTAATAGAAAAAGCGTAGTATATAAAATATAAAATTTGGCATAAAAATCGTAGTAAATACAGTCAAAAACCGTAGTAAATACATTTCGACTAAGCATAAAACGCGTAGTGTATGCGAAAATAAGTGTAGTCTAAGCTGATATAGACTACGCATAAAAAGCGTAGTGTATGTGAAATTCAGTGTAGTCTATAGTCGATATAGACTATGCTCAGAAAGCGAGTGTATGTGCGAAATTCAGTAGTCTGTGGGTGATAGACTACGCTAAAAAGCGTAGTTTATCGATTTAAAAGTGTAGTCTATAGTCGAATAGACTACGATAAAAAGCGTAGTGTATGCACGTCTAGTTTTCTCTACACCACTTTTTTCTACGGTCCAAAACGCACATAGGCTACATATATTATGCGTAGTCTATACTGATTTTTCTAGTAGTGATATTTTCTTATTTCTATGTTTACCCTTGTTATCCAAACACTTTAACATTTTATAAGTTTTTAATACATCATATCTTATAAGTTCTTAAAACAACTTATAAGTTGTTAGAGCTTATAAGCTTTCTAAAATAAGCTTAGCCAAACACCCTCTAAATATACGTGAATGCTTAACTAAAATTTGATGAGTGATGACCAACAAAAGAAGAAATGTCCAAGTTTCATATCCGTCTCTAAATTGGGTATTCAAGCTTACATTGTTTGCCAATAAAAGTGATGTCATATGTGTGTATGTGTTGGTCTAGTGATAAAGTGGTTAATGTCCGATACCAAATGTCTCGGATTCGAGTCCACCGTGACGTGATCTTTAAATTTTTGTATTAAATTGATTAAAAAAAAGTGATGTCATATATGGTCCCTTCTCTATTCACTCAAAATCTAAACTATATATAGTGGTATTTTATCATATGGAATCTTCTATAACATTTTTGATATCTTGTTTCACTTCTAATTTTTCTTAGTTTTTAATAGTTTTATTTATCAAATACTCTTTTTCCTTTTATAACTTGATCCTTTGATTGGTAGGGAGTCCGACTTGGAAAAATATCCCGATTTCTTATTGTTTAGACCATCCTAGCCTACTCTTATCTATCCCGCCTAAAGTTTCCAGCGAGAGAGAATCTGAAAATAAAAAATAAATATATGAAGACTATGACTATCCCACCCCTTACTAGGGCTGTATACGAACCGAGCCGAGTCGAACACTGTCAAGCTCGAGCTCGGCTCGTTTAAATTTTTTTCGGCTCGAGTTCGGCTCGAGTTCGAATTCGAGCTTTAAATTGAGCTCGAGCTCGGTTCGTTACAAAATTTTTGAGCTCGCGAGCTACTCGAATTCGGTTCGATAACTACTCGTTTATGAGATATATTCGAACTCGAGTTCGAACTCGAGCTCGAACTCTGCTAGTGTTCGACTTTGCTTTTCGAGCTCGAATTCGGTTTGATAATATGTTATTCGAGATCGAACTCGATATTTTTGTTCATAAGATAACTTAATAAATCATGTTATTATTTTTTTAGTTTTCCAAATCAATATCTCATTATATTAATTAATTGTTCATTTAATGATTTTATTTTATAACACATATGAAAATATATATTAAGGTTTGATAATTAGTTAATTAGTTATATAAGTTAGATGAAAATTTATACCAAAATATATATTTTGTAATTTATTATTTATTTTAATTATTTAAATATATAAATAATTTATTATCAATACTTCATATATATGCTTATTTGTTGCTAAATAATTATAATTAACATATATTTTATAATTTATTATTCATTTTAATTATTTAAATATGTATAAATAATCTATTATTTATACGTCGCGAACATGTTCGAATTAGGTTCGCGAACATGTTCGAATCAAGGTTCGTGAACATGTTCGAATAAGAGTTCGCGAACATGTTCGCGAACCGCTCGCTTGAGTTCGAACCAAACATGTTCGCGAGCCTCACGAGTCGAATATCTCTAAGTCGAGTTCGCTCGATAAACTTATCGAGCTTGATTCGAGGTTCGAGTTCGCTCTGCTTACAAAACGATCGAATTTCGAACGAGCTTTTTCGAGCCGAGTCCCGAGTAGCTAACGAACGGTTTGGTTTGTTTACGCTCTACCCCTTACCATAATGCTATTACAAGTTATTTATGATTGCCATAATCATAATCTTTTAAAGGCATGATTACACATTTACAGGACATATTTCCCAAACTGAATCGCAACTTCCGAAACCAACTATCATCTTATTAGATATATGCATCAAACACTACAAATCAACTCAAGCCTACCATAATCAAATATAATACTTACTACAAAATTGATAATCATTTTTCATTCCATCCAATTTAACCGATAGACACAATAATATATTACAACATGCTCGTTCAGAAAAATCCTAGCTGAATAACTAGTCCTCCCCTTCATCTTCATCTTCCTTAATGTGCATGACAAGTCGGTTCGAATTAGGATAGCCCATTGGACCAAAAAAACGTTGACGATAGGTGCAGTCGTATCTACATCAATACTGTTTTCCTTGTTCTAAAATGGGAAGCGAATGTGAGGGGTTAAATCATGGTGACTCAACGATTAAGAAGCTATGAGCACTTTGCTTAATATCCACAAGGTGAAACTCCCACACTGCGACAGATAAGACTCAATCTTTGATCCTTATTCTAAATTTGCTAGCTCTTAACTAAGTCCATAGGAGCCGTCGTTAGAGAGCCTCTTTTCTCTTTCTTGAGTCGATGACCAAGTGTCTACGCAGCTTTTAATATAGTATCTGCAAATCGGGTTTTGAGCATTGCAACCCGCAGAGCCTTCTTCTCAGACATCTCCATATCATCTTCAGCAGTTGCCGGAATACTTACGCCAATGGAAATTCATCTGTCACACATGGCTTATCCATCTTTTCCTTCTTCGACCTTTGACCATCAACACACATTTCTCGCTTCCGCTTCATCGTCGTAACAGAGTTATCTTCTGCAGATAAGTTCTTCCATATAACCATAGGCAGATCTAGGGGGTAGCTGCACCGGGCTCCAGTCCAGTGCAAGCCCCAAACTTTTTCTTCCGTTTATGTATTATATTAAGTCCAATTTAAAATTAGTCCAGTCCAAAATAATTAAAAAATTAAAACAAAATTGTTATTATTGAATTTTCTTATATTTTTGACCCATGAGAAAAGTCCATAAGAAGGTTATAAGAATGAAAATGGTCAACCACCATTTTTGAAGGGAGAAATTGAAGTAGTCAAAAGTAAAAATTGTGAACCTTTTTTCCTCTCGGATTTTCAGCGCAGCTTCAAAAATTTTCTTTTCTGGGATTGAACCGCTTGATCACTGTGATTTTTGGACAGAAGCTTCACAGCATCCAGACCAACGTTTTGGACGGTGGAGATCGGATTTTGTGTTTCAAAGGTCTGGTTTTGTCAATCTGAATAGAGAAAAATTTCTGGTAATATTTTTCTTGATCTTTGCTCGATTTTGATTCCATACATTGTGTGCCTACTATTTTGAACGCGTATATTGATGCTTTTGGAATACCCTATTTGTCTGAATCATCAAAGGTTCATACAAGTCGGGAAAATTAGCCAAACAAATGTGTCATATTCTTCTTCAGCACTGCATCTGCTCAAGTGTTTGCTGATATTGCTCTCTGCTCATTCAAAGTTGTCAAAGTTCAAGTTCAATCGCAGCTAAATTTTGCCAGTGGTTTGGTTGATGGATTTCCTAAAGTTTACGTTAAAGAAAGGTTTATATTGAAAGAAATTTTATTAAAAATATAAATATAATCTCAATTATTGATGGATTTTGTATATTGAAATCTCGCAAGATAACTTATGAAAACATCGAAATATTTTAGTATTTATAATATCTAATACTCCGAAGTATTTATTTTTAGTCCACCTCATCATCAACTTCTAGTTCCGCCCCTGCATATAACTCTCTTTTTCTCACCAACAAATTGCACTCCATAGTACCACTTCGGTTCCGCCATTAATGCTAATACTATTCTCCAATGATACAAGTAAACGAGATCAATTGCGAGTTCTGCAGAAGAAGAAACCACAGCTCCGCCTTTCAACTCCGATGGCGCTTCCTTTTAATTGTGTTGCCCTATATTTTATTATTAACGACATTTGTACTTTCCTTCGGCGCTAACATCCAATTATCTATTCCAAACCCAACTTAACTTTAAACTCAAATCCAAGCCCGAATCTAACTTTTAACATCTCTACGACCTCTACCTAGAATCTAGCACTGATTTACTTTTTTATGTTTTTGACTATAGAATCTAGCACTGGTTAAAATTAACGGAATTATCTGAAATATTGGTTTAAGATATTACTATCAGATTTGGCCCAACTTTAAACTCACCTAGGCCCATGCTACGTAATCCGTGTTATATGCCCCGGCCCGTTCGTCCCCAAAATTGTTCTTGGAAATAGTTGGTTTGAGTTTTAATAAAAATTAAAGAGTGTCTTATGAATGGAGTAAGGTCTCATATTAGTATAATATTAAATTAATTAGTTATATATAGTGATGTAACATGAGTAATAAAATATATAGATAAATTGTGTTATTGAGGATAATATAATAAGAGATATCAGTGAACCATGATTAGTAAAATATGTTAATAAATGATATGGTTTAGGATAACAATAAAGTTATGCGGTCACATTATGACTGACCATACGTGGATATTTTAGCAATTATCAATATAATTAATTAACAACATAATACTCATTTCGTCCCCCAATTTTCTTCATAATTTTTCTTTTTGTGACGTCCCTCAATTTCCTTTCTATCTATTTATGGGAATTATCTTTCCAACTTTCCTCAAGAATATTCTTTATTTACACCTTTTACCATCCATGACCCACCACTATTTCTCTTTTTTACCCCCAATAACCTATTTATTTACACCTTTTACCACCTATGGCTATGGTCCACCATTAACTAATTTAATATTATATTAATATGGGATCCTTATTCCACTCACAATACATTAAACAACTTTCATTAAAACCCGCACCCAAGATTCCAGGAAGAAATTTTGGGGACGGAGGGAGTAATATTAAATTAATGTGTTAATCATTTTTACATAAATACAATTTTCCACCTATTTTGAAAAGTATTAAATTTATTAATTTTAATTTTTCATT
The DNA here is from genome assembly GCA_036937905.1 of Salvia rosmarinus. Taxonomy (NCBI): domain Eukaryota; kingdom Viridiplantae; phylum Streptophyta; class Magnoliopsida; order Lamiales; family Lamiaceae; genus Salvia; species Salvia rosmarinus. The sequence goes on from CM072818.1 coordinate 15,425,408, forward strand.
CGATAGGGAAAAAATTATAATTCCATAAGATGATTTTAATATAAAACCAATTTTTTGATAAATCAAATATTAAATAAATGATTTTTTTTATTAAATAAAGCTGATTATGGTCGGCCATATTATGGTCGAATAGCATCACTCTTAGGATAATAAGTGGGAAGTATTTTATGAGGTAGCTTTTATAAATGGAAAGAATATAAATTTGGGAGATATACTAAAAAGGAAAACTAGAAACAAGTTTTGAGAAGGAAGAAAGTATATAACAAAAACATATATGTAGGAAACTGGCAAATGAATAACCAATTATGACCAGTTTTACAATCTGATTCAACACCGTTTTCAAAAATTAGCAATCAAATATAAAATTTTATATAGACCGTTTTGCAGTAGGAACTCAATTTATACCTAAACATTATTATATTAAATTTATTTTTCTTAGGATTATATAATGTATTCAAAGAGAAAAAAATATGTATAAATTACAAATCAAAAACAGAATAGTGTTCATTAATATGCACTAAATAGTAATCGGTACATTAAAACATATAAATAATATATAAGATATATAAAAAATAGCAAATATAAAAAAGGTAAGCATATGAGTACCAATATAGCCCAAACAATAATCTATAATAACAAATCCTAAAATTTAAGCTTTTGAAACCCCCCCTCTCATCTCGCTCAAGGTTCCTAATTATATTTATCCCTTTGCACTGCACTGAGGTGTGGTAGAGAATTACTCATACATTTTTCCTTTTTAATGCATTTCTAAATCACTCTTTAGTCTTTATATAACTGAGATTCATGAATAATTAAATTTTAGAAAGTAGGATAGTAGAAGAAATTTGAAATAAAGAAGATATAAGAAAGATAATAATATGATATAACAGAAGAATGTAGAAATCATTTATGCTCTAAAAGTTGAGAACCTAATATCTCACCGATTTAACTTAATTAGTTAATAACCCACAGATTTTTAACTAAATTCTGAAACAGCAGCATAAGTTTTTCACATTTCAAGCGCGTGAAGAGGGCAGTTGGTGGGCAGCACGTGGCCCGCTATTGGGGAGTGCGGAGAACGCGTTTGTGGAGGCTGAACCACATACTGCAGAACAGTTTTCGTCTTTAATTCCTTTTTCTTTCTTTTTTCCCGTAAAATTCTAGTTATAGTAAAATATTCAATACACTTATCAACTTAACGATCATGACAACTTTAATTTGATATAATGCTACGTAAAAATGGATTAAAATGTAAAAGTTATGATAATTTAAGTTTAAAACCTAATTTTTCTTTCCCCTCTCTCTTCTATTTCCAATAAACTGTTTTCTTATATTTCCTCTTACCCCAAAATTGGTTAATAGTTTTTCTTTTTTGTACGTTCCCTAAATTTATTTCTTTTTCATTTATAGAAATTACCCAACAAAATATTTCACACTTATTACTGTCAACGACATATATATTTATATCATTTACCATTCATGACCCATCATTATCTCTCATTCTTATCATCAACAATACTATTTATTTATATTTTTGATTACTTATGGTCCACCACTATCTACAACTAATAAATTTAATACTATACTAATATGAGATTCTTACTTCACTCACAAAACACTTCACAAGTTTTATTAAAACCAGCAACGAAGATTTCCAGCAACAAGTTTTGGGAACGGATGGAGTATTATTCTTTCATTTTCATTTTCTCTTTCTTTTATTTTGGCTGTTCTCTTTTCTAATTTTCGTATTTTTTCTGTTTTTGTTAAGTTTTTTTTTTAATTTAGTTTATCTTTTAAAAAATAGTTTTATTGGCTGTTTATTTTTTCATTGTTGTTTCTTAATTGTATTTAATTTCTGTTTTAATAATTAATTTTTAGAGGCTTCGACTGCTGCATGCAGCTATAGAGGATTTCGAGCTTTTAATAAATAATATTTGTGGGGGTTAAAAATTGAAAAGGACTAGTTGAACCAACTGAGCAGTTTTTATTTTACGTTTTGAATCATTAATTATGTAATTTTATATTTTCTTATTAGTTTCAATTATGTAATTCCAGTGTTAGTTATGTAATTTCAACTATGAAAATGTCTGTAATTTCTAGTTTTAATTATAATTATGAAAATATTTGTATGTTTTAATTAATTTTTTTAATTCAATAAAACAAATATTTTTAAATATATTGTTCAAAAAAGCTGGAACGTTTTAATTTTTATTAGAAGTTAAACTAAATAAATTAGTGTGATTGGCATATAAAGAAAAGCAACGATGCAAAAGTAGGGAACATCTTTTTCCTCCATTATTGGCTTTTCGAAAGAAAAAAGCAGCACAGAGAATGGGGAAGAAGATATGGGTGGAGGTGTGCCTCATCTCTGCTCGAGGCCTGCGGCGATCTTCATCTCTGTGGAAGCTCCAATGGTACGCCGTCGGATGGATCCATTCCGACAACAAGTACTGCACAAAAATCGACGCTTCGGGAACACCCAATCCCCTTTGGAAAACTGGGTTTTCGACGTCGCTTGAATTCGATCCTCCTCAACCAGACCTTCAAGACTTGGCCCTTCACGTTGAAGTTTACAGCAGAGACCCCATATTTCTTCGAGAGAGCCTCTTTGGCTCTGCAACTGTTCTTTTGAAAGAATTTTTGGACAAATATAGCTCGGAATCTCCTGTTGATGAGGTTGGGAGCTTCCAGCTTCGCAAAAGGAACTCGAATAAACCTCTGGGGTTTGTTGATATCTCAATTCGAATCTCACAAGACAGGGAAGAGCCCGGTTCGTCATATTTAGGTACCAACTCTCCCTCTGTATTGTAAATGAATGAAGTTATTTGTGAGTTATTCAGAGCTCTATCCGATAAAACTTGTTTGAATTTTTTAGTGAAAGTCTTTAGCTAAACTAACAATATTTAAGCGTGGTAATATTCGATTCGTCAACTTGTGAACATGATTTAAGTCAAAAATATATAATTATTAACTAGATACAAATTTTATATCTTAGGGATATTTACTATTGATGATTAAGAGCATCCATCACAATCAATCTACATGTCTAACTCTTTTTTAACTCAATTCATCTTAGAGATAAAAATAGTATAAGTTAAACGATTATTTACTAAGATGAATTGAAAGTTTGAATATCCTAAAGCTTTGATAAGTTCTATAATTTAAACATGATTGATTCATGTCCAATTGAAAACGATAAGATTTGGAAATTCCTAATAATGAATAAAGAAAATATTTTATCAAGTATATTATCAATCTTAAATAATAAATGTGCTCTTATAGTGTAAGCACTGTAATGCTATACTACTTGGTAATATGTTCATGTATTAAGTCTAACTTTAATTCTTATACTACTTGATAATAATTGTATTAATGCTATAATGAATACATTATGTTCATGTATTAAGTCTAACTTTAATTCTTGTAAGACTATAAGGAATATATTATGTTCATGTAGATAAACTTCTTTGGACTCGATTAAGTTCGAATAAATTTGTGACTCTCGAAATATTCGCTAAATAAAGCTCAAAGTCAGCTCAATAATAAATGAGCCAGCTTGAGCGCAATTATATTCAGCTCAGCTCACTTCGATTCAAGTACACCCCTCTCTTTCATCTGTTCATTCTTACCATACGCAGGTGCTGATGAAGGGTTCAACTTGGACAATCTTCATGGTGGCATCAAAGAGGGCACTGATCATGGATCTTTGCAGCCATCCAAGCATGACTTGGCTCTAGGCAAATCCCAGCAGCCAGAAACCAGCTATCAGATGCCGATTCCTCTGAACTACTCCCACTACCCTCCGGCAGCCAGCGGAGCAAGTTATCAGCCACGACCACCACTACCACCACCACCACCACCCCCATCGAATGTGGGATACATTCCTAATTTCTTCCCCATGACAAGCAACTACACTCCTAGTAGCTACATGAACATGCCAACTGCGGCGGCGCGTGGGGTCGGACCTGGCTTCAGAATGGGAGTAGGCGCAGGAGCGTTTGCCGCAGGTGCAGTCATATTTGGAGATGATTTCATGTCTGCTGCTTCACGAGATGCAAGCGATATCATGACAACTTATCCTCCTTTCTAGCATATCTTTCACTCCTGTTGCTTTTAACTTATTGGAATGTTTCTATTAAATGATTCAATCCTATGGAAACAGTTTATGAATAGCTCTTCTGCGAATGTGATATGATCTAACTACTACACAACTACTGAAATTCGACTTCTAATAAATAAGATTAATGAGTTTGCATGAGAAGAGCTATTATATTACATCGATAATGACATGATTATATGAACTCCATTAGATATCACTAATAACAAACAAGCTAGCAGCATGCTCTTTTAATATAAACTGCATAGCTGAATGAATTCCAACCTCTAAGTCGCTGCCTGCAGGCGAGGCTCTTCTGCGACGCCAAAGACTCTTTGCAGGAATTTATCTACGACAGAGAGAAATTCTTCGGGCTTTTCTTCTTGGGGCAAGTGGCCACAGTTCTTGATTAATTCAAAGGAAGATCCTGGTATAGCTCGTGACAGCCTTTCAGAGTTCCAAGATGGGACAAGCCTATCCGTGTCGCCCGTTACTATCAGAACTGCATATTAAGTAGGCATGATGATCAAAATCATATTATGCCATCAACTATATATATAATTTATGCAATTACATCACATTCAGGGTTCACCTTTGCAAATGATCTCAAAAAGTAAATCAGACTAAGTACCAAGAAGTAGTAGGTTAATGTTTCTAAAATATGAAGATTAAGCAGGCTAAGAGAGTAGTTATTTTTTAAACCTGGACATGAGATTTCACCGAGCCTCTTGTCCTTTGATATGGACGTGGAATCTGTTAACATCGCGACTGTGTATTCCGCGAGTGCCCTGTCCCAGCCCTTGACCCTTAACGGCTGCCAATTTGAGAAGAAATAGGCTTTGCTCAACAATGAAAAGAAATTAGGAATCATCCATTCTTTAAGAAAACAAGTACCGAGTAAGTACTCACCTTCGTATAGCCTTGTAAGACATCATCAGACACTTGTTTCGAATCATACCACGCAGAGCGAACGGCTTGTGTGCCAAATTTATCGATTATCATCCTTATCTGAAACATTTTATAGTACATAAAAACAAGACTATATGATTGCTACATATGAGTGAAAAAGTTGATTACCAAAATTACACCAAATGTAGAGCGCAAGATTGCTGAAAGAGCTTTCTGATAAAGAGAGTTCATCATGTCTCCCATCCCTCTGATCACATACATTATTGCCTCTGATATATATTTAGTGAGCCCTAATAACAGACTGCCAAGCCTAAAAAGAGGATTGCCCTTCTTGTTCGAGTCTGAGCTTTTTCCTTGATTCTGATCATCAGCTCCATTTTGATTTTCTTTGACAGCACTCTTCATAGTAAATGGTGCAAGAATTGCTGGGGCAACAAGGATTAGAGCAGCCACACGCTCGGGTGCCTCAAAATACGAATCTAGAGCCACAAGTGCACCAGCAGAATGCCTGCCAATCTTCAAGTGTTGGTGTAAACAATAACATTCCACAAATTTCTTACCACAAAAATAATTTTATGTAGTTTTACTTCGTTTGATTGTTTCTAACACAGTAAAGATGAGTAGAAGCTAGCATTGCATCTATTCGACAAAATATAAAAGACAAAATCATAACATACCCCACTAGGATGGCCTTATCAGCAGCCAAGAAGTCGATGAAATACATTGTTGCCAATGCAGAGAAAATCATCGAGTATGGATTCAAGGGTCTTGAATCCTGACTACCAGATGATGGCTGCTTAACAGGAGTCACCCTAGAAGTCAATCCGAAGGCCGGCCTATCAAAAGCAAGAACTTTTGAACCTGCTACCGTTGCCAAAGGTTTCATGACTCGGCTCCATGAATAGACTGAGGCCCCAAAGCCATGCAACAAAATCATAGGATAACTAACCCTTTTCCTATTGTTAGAGGAATATTGTGGAGTCAATCCCTCCTTCTGCAAAGTATCATCTGATAACTCTGCATCACAAATCTTGTGGTGTATTTGCACCCCATTAAATGTACAGAAACAACTGTCGGAATCAGCTAAACTAGTTGGATCCTCTATCTCATCCTGATCTATTCCAGCAATTCTTTTTGTTTTTGGCGTTGGTTTTGCTCCCTGCTGTCGCTCTGTGAAAAATGAGGAGAAAAATTAAGAAACCCTAAGGTCGAGCAACAGCAACTAGCTAGGTTTCTCTCAAATGGACAACAATTTGGTACAAGTCACCATAATTTGCTACCCCAACACTAATGGAGCTCCAAACCACTCCATCGGTATAATCAATTTCATCAAACAGCAACATAAAATTATAATTGATCATCACTTACCCAAAAGTAAACAGATAAGAGTGAAACACACGTAATTAAGAAATCCTAAGGTTGAGTAACATTAAGTAGGTTTCTCTTTCATCATCTTCAAATGGTCAACAATTTGGTACAAGTCACCATAATATGCTACCCTACAACACTAATGGAACTCCAAACCACTTTACCACTACTCTATTATCAATTTCATCAAAAATAGCAACATAAATTAAAATTAATCATCACTTACCCGAAACTAAGAGTGAAACACTCACGCACACATACACACACAATAGGGTCTGAAATTACGAAACTATTTTACCGGAATAATCACCACCGAGTGGGGGAGCAGAAGCAGCAGCTCTAACAACAAACTTATCCTCAGAAATGGGATTTTGGGAGGTAAAAGAGTAAGAAACATGGTGAGGAATTTGGTGCAGTGATTTTGGCTTCTGTAATTTCGGTGGGCTACCAACAGGAAACTGCCCGTGTACCCCACAAATATTCATCAACTATGTGTAGAGTGAGATAGAGAAATTGACAATTTGAGCAGAATCCGAACTCAGAATTGGTGCATTATACAGCACATTGGCGAGGTAGATTGTGTTATCGCTTCCACGACGAACGACTTTCAGGTTATTTGTAATACCCTTAGAAATTAAAACTTTGATTTACTAATTTATTTATTTAAATCGAGATTTGAATTTGAAGAAGAATTATTAAATTTTATAATCGTTGACGTTCGATTTTATTTTCGAAGCAGAAAATTTAAACAAACGTTATAACAAATACTGATTATAAATCGAGTTAGATATTTTTATATGGGATAAATGGTCTAGTCAAACCACATCATTTTTATTCCTCAGAATATTCCACTTTACCCTACTTTACTCTACGTTTTCCCACATACTTATTTGTTCAACCTTCACAACATCAGTACCAAATTTTACCTCACACTTTCACTCTCATAACCTACATCCCATTTCACTTATCCTTCACAACCAATTACATTTTCAAACAAGGAGAAAGAAACCATCTCCCACCCTTGCATAAAAGCGGTAATGTTTTCCTCATCATCTCCTTTGTCTTTCAAATTTACACAAACTTACGATACTGTGATTTTAACCACTCTCATTTCATCCACTTCAAGAAAAGAAAACAAAGATTACATATAAGACATTACGTGTTCCAAACAATTCCATCTCCGAAAACTTTATACCGCTCAATAAATGTATAAGCTTGTAGATGAGATAAATGCGTGAAACTGAAACTGGATAAATTACAAAGTATTAACAAACAATCTCTTCTTAACTACATAAGAATTTAAGAAAGTCGACGGTAGAATCTAGGTTGTGGACGGCATAAACAATGCCATCGTGGAGATTCTCCGTCCGGACAGAGACAATGCGTGGTGGCCGTAGCACGGTGGAGACGGCGACAGCTTTGCCGAGAAGAGGAGGCGTGTGGCGTGTGGGTCGGAGTGAGATCCGCGAGGAGAGGAGGTCATCTGCGACGACGCGTGGGTAGATCGAAGCGAATGGGTGTTCGATTTTTTTTCCGATCATGTGCATATATGTATGTGTGAGTGTGCGTGCACATATATTTGAGAGAACGTGATGTGGATGAGGTTGTGCAAGCATGACACGCGCGCACTCACTTGACGACGGCGCGTCCGGCCGGAGACGGCGGCGGTGCATGTGTGTTCGAGATGAAGGAGGATAGAGAGGTTCATGTATGTGAGTGTTGCATCGGTTCACCAAGAAATCGAGAGAGGATGCTTGGTTGCGGCGACGACACTGTTCGCCGATCAGGATTTACGACGCGGCCGTACGAGACGCAAGGCGGCGTGGCGATAGGGCTTGTGTGTGTGTTGAGTGTGAGAGACGAGAGAGTGTGAATTGGAAGGGAGGTGGGGCTGCTAGGTTCCAATTAATTATGGTAATGGGCTTTGCTTTCATCAATGAAAATAACATGATGTTGGGCTCATACTGGTCTTGGGCGATTTTAATTTGTTAAAATGGTGATTGGTCGATACTATTTTCTCCTCAATTTTTGATGGGCGAAAATTTAATGGGGATGGGCTTAGTTAGTTTAAGTCGTTGGGTTGGAAAATTTATATCTTTGGACTTGAGAGAATGGGCTATGGATGAAATTAAATAAATATGGGCTTTATTTAAATTAATGAAGGACTCTTGAATTAATTGCTATGGGTTTTAATTAAATTGAAGATGAGCTTAGTCTTATTTTAAATATTGGACTAAGTATATAAATGGATAATGAACTTGAATTAATTACTTCTAGAATCCATTAAATTAAATTAGGGTTGAATTAATTCCATATTAATTAAATATGAGATTTAATTCTAATAATTAAATTTTGAGATTACTTAATTAATTAAATAATAATCTAAATATAAATTATTTAAAGTGAGTTAATTAAATTCATTAGATTGGATAAAGTCTAATTTTTAGAAATTGAATAACATAATTAATTAATTATGTTAAAGGATAATTTGAGAATTATTCTTTTTAAGTGATTTACTTATATAATGAGATGGACCTTATGTAAATTGTTACAAATGTGTGATTGGAAATAAATCCTAATTAGTGGATATCTAAGATGAATTAAATTAATTTGATTGATTAATCAAATATTATTAGACTTTTTGATTGATCCATTTAATTAAGCTTTAATTATGGATCTATTTAATTAAATTAGAGATTTAATTAAATATTAATGAGTTGATTATGTCAAGTAGATGCTTGAGAAAATATTATTTAAGCAACTTTAATTTATAGAACGTTTATTAGAAGATGATTGACTCATAAGAAACCTTTATTGATTGTGTACTATAGATATGAGTTCCTCTGATAGAATATGTGGGACGTGTGAGGCGAGAAACACGGCGAGGAAATGTTAGTAACGAATGAGGTATTGGAGCTCAAAATCGTTGATACGCGTTAACAAACGACGAAGATTAGTTATGAACTTAGGATTCATAAATTATACTGAAACGACGTGGAGAAACATCGATGGAAAGGAAGAATACAACGTCGAAGTGTCATTTATCGTCATGGCGAGACGAACCTAATAGACGATATATAGATTGTTAACTGAGTCGTATCGATAACGAAAATCCTAAAATCCAGAAACTCTAAGACTTAAAAGATATCGAGTTGTCGAATCTTAATAATGCTTACAAAAAGAAACGAATGACGTATTAAATTATATTTCTTACGTTGACAAGGTCCAGCGTGGACGTAAACCAAAACAACAGAAGATCGCTAGCAGGTATTCCAAGAAGGACAATTCTTGAGGTGGGCTCTCTTGAAACAAAATGACATGTCTATCTCAAAGCATGATTTACAAAAGCTTTATGAAATATTATCACATGAACTGTTATTGACTGCCAAATATTTTTATGTTTTGTTGTGGTCATATCTGAGGTTGGTTAATCCAACGTGGAATGAGAATTAATTGGTATATCCAATGTGGTATGTGATGAGTTGGTCCACCAACGTTAAAAAAGGGTAACGATCGGATCCGACTTAGTTGAGGACTAACTCGGATTGTGTATACGTGTGACTGTGTGTTAAGGTTAGCTACCTCGACCGGTCACGGTGACTATGTGTAGTGGCCACTCCATAGTCGCGAATGATGAATGAATGAATGATCGATATGGAACAACGTGGATGAAATAGTCCGGCGGACACTTTTGGAAAACGATAAAATGTTTGATAGGCATGAGTCTTTAACTAAAATCCTCATGCGCTATTGTGGGCGATTAATAACTTTTGAAAAGAAAATGTTTTCGTGAATGAGTCCACCGAGTACTTTTGTACTTAGCCCCGCATCTCGTTTTTTATGTGCAGGTTGAGCAGAGATTGATGATGAGTGCGAGGTGGTGCAGAGTGGCAGGTGTTTGTTGTTATTTTGAAAGGATTTCTAGAACCTTGAGCATGCATCGTCATATGTATGTTCACACGTTTATTGCTGCCAAACTCTGATGTCATTATTGTGTTCTTTTGACTATGACTGCTATTTACTTTCGCTGTTGAACTTGAGGTCGTACCTCGTTCCTTGAAATTGCACCCTAATTGGGTTATATATTGGATGTTAAACCTGTCTGATAAGTCCTTATGTGACTTGGAATTATATTTGAAATAGGCTATCCATTTCAACTCATGCATTATGAGTAGCTTGATGGTCATTCGTATTGGTTTAATTATATATATCCGCTGCATATATCATACCAGTGACGATCCATATGATCCGTACTACTTTGAAAAGTCGGGTCGTCACAAAGTGGTATCAGAGCACTTGTTCGCTCTGAACCCTAGAAACCCTTTCCTTGGATCTTAAATTGAAAGTTGAGTCTTGAAACTGTTGGTATTTGACTGCCACTGCACTGCACTCCATCGTCGTCCTGCTCAACGAGGAAGAAGGTAACTATCTCAATTGGAAGTTGTTTAGAAATTGTGGAAGTTGCTTTGAAATGGTGAAAGTTGTTTTGAAATGATGGAAGTTATGAAATGTGAAATGGACTTACAAAAGTCGCATTGTTTTGAAGGTTGAAATATGTTTGAAAGGAGAAAAGTTTCAAAATTTCAAATGGAGTTGTTGTTTCCAATGATTTTGAAAAAAAGAATGATTTAAATTGTTATTTTCAAAATAACTGGTTGTAGATTGAAAAGAGTTGAAAACTCTGGGAGATTGATAAAGAAATGATATGAGAATACCTGTTTATCGCTATATATGTTATGAGTTGTGTTTACTCCTATATGCAAAGCATGCTAGAGGCATAATGTAAATGCGTATGTTTCCTCATGAGAACATAGACTCTTAAGATGCATGATCCCTATTGCGCCGAACTTAGTATGAGAACATAAGGTATCCCCGATTGAACGGAATACTAAGGAAGAACAAGAACGTAGAAATTATAAGAATCTCGATTCGGACGGATCTGAGGATGACAACGCGACGAGTCTATGATGACGAAGCGGTTGCTTAACTTGAGGTTCGCACTGCTATGAATCACAACCTCTCTATGTGAAGGAATTTCGAACACTATATGTGCTATTTCTATCGTGGCGATAACGAAGAATCAAAGTATAACGTTAAGAAAGTATGTGTAAAAAAAAATATAGAATTTTGAGTATTGCGGGAATGCATATGATCGAATGTTATGATTCGAATGGAAATAAGGAATTCATAACCCAATGAGAAATGGTGACCACTTAGCCTTTACCCGAAGGCTAGACATTGAAAGTCTGTTCTATCCTAAGAGACCATACAGTCTCTTTCCAATGACCAAACTATGAAAGTAGTTTCAAAAGAACTTAGGAATATAGGATATAAGATTATGGTTCGGACAATTTATACGATTAGACGCTTTTATCCTGTAGAGCCACACATGAGGAGGTTGTACGTTCCTACCGTTCCTACTAGATGTGCCAAGTAGACGACGTCGGCAAGTTCTTAGCTCACTTCGTGCGTCACTAGGCGCTGCACATGCCGTGGTACATCATACCACGACGGCGTACTCGATCGGTTCTTGAGGCGCTACCCGATTCGCGCGGGTATGCCGCGAGATATCACCGAATACATATATAAATCGTTGAGAGCTTGATCTTGAGGCGACTTGTTCCGTTCCGTCGACCACAGAACTACGTATTCATGGTATAAGGAGCTGCACCTTGGATCGTATCTCCCGAGCGAGAATATACCTGGCATGATGAGAATCCTGAGTGGCTTCATCCGGAAGTGCCTCACTTGGCATCTGATAGACTTGTATTCTTGCCTGGCTTTGGCAGGAACATATTCGAGGCTGGATCTTCTCGTCCTCGACAAATCACTTTTCTGGTCCTACCGCTAGTAGGATTCGAGCCCCGTCATTGCTCGCCCAGACCACCTCTATTGATCACTCCATGCCAGCACCCACCTTTACCTACCAGCATTTCCCAGTGCAACCGCCACCCATACGGACCCATGTACCATGATACTGTAGAGATTGACGAATCACGTGGCTTAACTGCATGCGCCGTGAGAGAAGCTTGTGCCCATCTTACTGCTTCTCCGTTTCCAGCCAATGCCTATGAGGAGATCATGGCTGAGATCCGCCGAGACTTAGCTGCTATGGAAGAAGCTAGAGTCATTATAATCCGAGAGACCGTGATTCCCACATTCAATGCCGAGGTCAAAGAGGGTAGGACAGAGAAAGATCACAAGAGGATGCACTCACGACAATGAAATAAAGGAAATTGATAGTACCCATACTTCCGGTCCTGACTCCGACACACTGAGCCCTATTTATACCCTGGGCGATTATGGATCTAGTTCTTAAGACTAGATAGTGTTTTGTTTATATACTTTTGTATATCTTGTGATTCATGCGGAAACGATAAGTCGTTTCGACATGAACCCTTATTTTGATGACTTGGTGGCGTTTATATTTTTACGCACCGTGATTAGAGAATGCGTGGAGGATCTTGATATTAGTTTTGGGAAAATCATACTCCGTACCTGGCCCTATTTTGTAAATCTCAAAAGCACTGATGAAAATCCTCGTAGAGGCATTTGATTTGATATGATGATAGCTCATCGAGAGCCATTGGTTTTGATGTCGTATTATGTGATGTTCGACGATGTGCTAGACTTACGCGTATGGTTATATAATACATACCGCGCTAATACATTTATGATCCTGATGGATGGTATAAGAAGATATTTGATTGCGTATATTTAAGAATGATAGAATGCTGTTGAGAATGAGAAACCACGAGGTTACAGCCGAAGGAGATGACACCCCTCTACCACCAACACCGGCAAGAAGGATTGAGGAGCTAATCCTTAGATAGAATCCGCCAACCTTCAATGGGACTGGGAATCCCGTGAATGTGGAACTATGGATTCGTGTGTTGTAGCAAACCTTCAATTTCCTTCACTGCACCTCTCAAGAACGCTTGTCATGCGTTGCTTTGCAAATATTTGGTGCCGATTTACGGTGGGAGGTAAAGAAAAACCTTATATGAAGAGGAACTAGAAGCTTACACCTGGGAAGAGTTCAAGGAGAAAGTGTACGAGAAGTATATTCCTAAGAGCTACCGTAAGAAGAAAGAACACGAGTTCTACAATCTACGACAAGGAAAGACCACGATCACAGATTACGACCATGCATTCTGCGAGATGTCGCGGTATGCGTCTCAGCTGGTTTACACTGACGAAAAGAGAGCTGAAAAGTTCTGAAATAGACTCCGTGATACGATCTCGCCAATCAGTTGGAAATTGATGCGAATATGTAGTCCAGAATCAAATGCGAAAACGAACGACAAATAGATATGATGGAAAATCCAATACATTGAAGTCGACCCTCTAAGAGCCGCAGGTAATACTTGACCTACGACCCAAAGTGCAATTCACCTCAACAACACGGGAGCGATGAATGACACACGAACGAGGGATGGATGCCTCGTCAATAAGTCGATAATTGAATTTCTTGGCAAACCAGGCTGAAAATTTAACTGCTTTGCTCGAGCTCTTGTAATTGGTTCACTGGGAACACGAACCAAGTCGAAAATCAACGAACTTTAGTTTGCATCACTCTATCATGAGATCAGAGTGTCACTAGTCGGTCATGGAAATCTGACCTATCGTGAGGCCCTTAATAGAGCAGTGGACATTGAGGCTACTTTACCTGAGAATAGGATTGTCCCTGTACATCCACCGAATCACCAAGGAGATCGGGGAAAGAGAAAGTGGGAAGGACCCCACTAAGGGCAAGGATCCAACGTTGGCCAGGCCAACAGGAGGCCATGGCAAGGGAATAACGTGTCATCTGGGCACGGGCAAGGAAATGGACGCCCGATGGTGCCGCACCTGGCTGGGGAAACCAGAAATTCGTAAGGCTCCCTGCGTGCCCAGGGTGCCATAGGAGTCACAAGGAGGTGTGCGCATTCACCAATGAGGGATGTTTCAATTGTGGCCAGAAGGGTCACTACTCTAAGGACTGCCCTGCGATGCGCCAAGGGGGAAACGACCGCCCCAATGTGCCCAATCGAGTCCAGCCAATCTGGGCTATCCAAGCAACCGTTCCAGCAACAAACCCCGGTCCAGTACTTCCAGCCGAATCAGTGACCATATCAACTACACAGACAGCGACAACAACAATGGCGGCGGTAATGACATGATGCCGTCATTAACTCCAACAACAACAAAAGAATAAAGAACGCAAAGAATGACAACAACATCATCAACAACAGCAATCGCCCCAGCAAGCTAGGGCCTACGCCTCAACCAGGAAAGAAAATTCCCGCAGGAGCCGCCAAGGAACTAAGGAAACTTGGCCGGTATGGGAATACTCCTCCAATTGTCTGTTAGCCTACTGTTTGATACTGGCGCCTCGCATTCTTTTATTGCCGAAGCATGCGTAGAGAACTTTGGATTTGATCCTAAACGCGCTGAACAAATCATGAGAATTCCTTCTCCAGTAGGAGGCATAAAAAAAAACGGTAACCCACACATGCTCGAACCTAGAACTTGGACTAGGTTTACTTTAGGTCATGACAGATAATCTTCACGTCATACATATGATTGATGTGGATATAATCCTAGAGATGGATTGGTTAACCGAACATAATACGACTATCCCTTGCAATGAAATGAAGATTTCTTTCCAACATCTCGGAAAGAAACCTATAGACTTTCACGGGATCTACATGGGAAGAAGAGTCCCAATTATATCCGCACTGCAAGCAAGGACGTTGATGAACAAGACCGAGAACCATGCCTACCTCGTCTATCTCTAGGAGGAAGACTAGAATGAGAGAATGATAGAAGACGTCCCGATCGTGAAGGAGTATCCCGATGTGTATCCAGATGAACTATCGGGATTACCGCCAAACCGATAGATCGAGTTCACGATCGACCTTGAACCAGGTTCTGTTCCTGTGTCGAGAGCCCCATACAGGATGGCACCGAAGCAACTTGAGGAATTGAAAATCCAACTGCAAGAACTCTTGGAGTTGGGTTTCATTAGACCCAGTGTGTCTCCATGGAGAGCACCTGTCCTTTTGTGAAGAGAAATGATGGTACACTGAGAATGTGCATAGACTATCGAGAGTTAAACAAGATAACTCTTAAGAATAAGTATCCTTTGCCCCGAATTGACGATCTGTTTGATCAGCTTAAGGGAGCAGGAGTCTTTTCAAATATAGATCTAAAGTCGGGATACCATCATCTAAGGATTAGACCAGAGAATATACCTAAAACGGCTTTCCGTACAAGGTATGGTCATTACGAATACATCATTATGCCATTTGGACTTACAAATACCCCGACAGTATTTATGGATATCATGAATAGGGCATTTCACCCATACTTAGACAAATTTGTCTTAGTATTCATAGACGATATCCTAATATACTCCAAGAATAACCAAGAACGCGAAGAGCACTAGAGGACTGTGCTGCAAACGTTAAGGCAAGAGCAACTCTTCGCCAAGTTTAGCAAGCGTGAGTTTTGGTTAGGCGAAGTGACATTTTTAGGTCACATTGTGTCCGCAGGAGGAATCAACGTAGACCCACCGAAGATCGATACAGTTCGAGAATGGGAGTCACCAAAAGAACCGAATGAAATTGAGACTTTAGGACTTACGGCTACTATCGAAGATTTATCGATGGATTTTCAACGATAGCCCGACCCATGACCCAATTGTTGGGGAAAAGGAATCAAGTACACTTGGACCGCCGAGTGTGAGGCCAGTTTCCAGAGATTGAAGGAAGGTGCGACAACAACACCGTACTCGCGATGCAGAAGCAGATAAGGAGTACACGATCAATGCAGACGCTTCGAAGAATGGGCTAGGATGTGTTCTGATGCAAGAAGGCAGAGTTATTGCTTATGCTTCAAGGCAATTACGCCTACATGGGTTGAACTATCCCACGACACGGAATTAGCGGTGGTCGTACATGCCTTAAAGATTTGGAATACCATCTCTATGGAGTTAGATGTGAGATCTATATCGACCATAAAAGCCTGAAGTATTTCTTTGAGCAGAAAGATCTTAACATGAGGCAACGCAGATGGTTAGAGCTGATGAAAGATTACGACTGTGGCATCAACTACCACCCAGGCAAGGCTAATGTTGTAGCCGATGCCTTGAGTCGCAAATCTCACCCTAGTTTGGGATGCCTCCTCAGTCATGAGGAGACGCTTATAAACGAATTTCAGAGGATTAATATCGAAGTTATAGAGCCGCCTGAGACGATAGAAGGCTGTATTGCAAAGTTGATTGCAATCCCAGATTTAAGAGCTCGAATCTTGGAAGCTCAGAAGAAGAGCAATGAGCTGGAGGAAGTACGAGCCAAAATCAAGAATAATGACCACAAGAATTTTTGAGTAGCAACATATGATGTTTTGCTATATGATGGCAGAGTGTGTATTTTCTAAAAGACAAAGGGCTTAAGAGTGAGATCTTGAGAGAAGCCCATGAGACGTCTTACATCGCACATCCCAGAAGCACCAAAATGCACCAAGACATCAAGGAGAAATTTGGTGGGATGGAATAAAGCGAGACGTAGCTTCATTCGTAGAGCGTTGTTTGACGTGCCAACAAGTGAAAGCACTCCACCAATGACCGTATGGAACCTTACAACCGCTGGACATACCAGAATAGAAATGAGAGGATATAGCCATGGATTTTATACCGGGCTACCCAAATCACTAAAAGAAAATACCGCTAATTGGATTATCATCGATCGTTGACCAAGAGCACGTATTTCTTACCGATCCTAATAACATATGGATCAGGTATATTAGCACAATTGTATGTTCGATGAATCATAAATTTGCAAGGAGTTCTAAAAACTATCGCGTCTGTTAGAGATTCAAAATTTACATCCAGATTCTAGATGAGCTCACAAAGGGAATTGAGAACCCAATTGCATTTCAGTACCACATTCCACCCACAAACGGAAAGACAATCCGGGAGGACCATCCAAACGCTTGAAGATATATTGAGGACTATTGTCCTGGACAGATGAGAAAATTTGGAACAAGTGTTACCACTAGCGGAATTCGCATACAACAACACTTATCAAGCAATTATTGGAATGACCCCGTACGAAACGCCTTATGAAAAAAAATGTCGATCACCACTTTACTGGGATGAAGTGGGAGAAAGAAAAGTATTAAGACCTGACTCTGTGGGAGAGATGATCGAAATTGTGAGACAGATCCGCTAACGAATTAAAGAAGCCTAAGACCGACAGAAGTCGTACGCCGACAAATGTCACACAGAACTATATTTTGATGTAGGAAACAGTTTTCTTGAAGATTTTCCCATGAAAAGGGATCGTGATATTCGGAATCAAAGGGAAGCTGCGATCACATTTTCTAGAACGCTATGAAATATTGGAAAGGATAGTACCAATAGCTTACAGACTGGCATTACAGCCAAGCTTTGGGAACGTGCACAACGTGCTCCACGTTTCACAACTCATGAGATACATACATGACCCCAACCTTGTAATACCGCTGATAGATATTGTCCTCGACGACAATATGAGTTATTTAGAATTATCTACGAAAATTTTGGACCGACATATCCAAAAACAAAAGAACAAGGAAATACCATTAGAAAAATTTTTATGGTGACACTATAGACAAGAAGAAACAACTTGAGAATTAGAATCTGTTATGAATGAGAAATACCCAGATCTTTTCCAAGGTTAGCAAATTTCGGGACGAAATTTATTATAAGGGGGATGGTATGTAATACCCCGAGAAATTAAAACTTTGATTTACTAATTTATTTAGCTAAATCGAGATTTGAATTTAGAGCGATTATTAAATTTTATAATCGTTGACGTTTCGATTTTATTTTCGAACGAGAAAATTTAAACAAATGTCGAAGAACGAATACAGTTATAAATCGAGTTAGATATTTTATATGGGATAAATGGTCTAGTCAAACCACATCATTTTTATTCCTCGTAATATTCCACTTTACCTACTTTACTCTACGTTTTCCCACATACTTATTTGTTCAACCTTCACAACATCGGTGCCAAATTTTACCTCACACTTTCACTCTCATAACCTACATCCCATTTCACTTATCCTTCACAACCAATTACATTTTCAAACAAGAGAAAAGCAAACCATCTCCTACCTTGCACAAAACGGTAATGTTTTCCTCATCATCTCCTTTGTCTTTCAAATTTACACAAACTTATGATACCTTGTGATTTCCAGAACCAGTCTCATTTCATCCACTTCAAGAAAAGAAAAACAGCATTACATATAAGACATTACAGGTTCCAAACAATTCCATCTCCGAAAACTTTATACCAGTTCAATAAATGTATAAGCTTGTAGATGAGATAAATGCGTGAAACTGAAACTGGATAAATTACAAAGTATTAACAAACAATCTCTTCTTAACTACATAAGAATTTAAGAAAGTCGACGGTAGAATCTAGGTTGTGGACGGCATAAACAGCGGCCACCGTGGAGATTCTCTGTCCGGACAGAGACGGCGCTGCGTGGTGGCCGTAGCACGGGTCGGAGACGGCGACAGCTTTGCCGAGAGAAAGAGAGGCGCTGTGTGCGCGTGTGGGTCTGAGTGAGATAAGCGAGGAGAGGAGGTCGTCTGCGACGCGGCGTGGGTAGATCGAAGGGGAATGGGTGTTCGATTTTTTTTTCCAGATCTGTGTGCGTATATGTGTATGTGTGAGTGTGCGTGCACATATATTTGAGAGAACGTGATGTGGATGAGGTTGTGCAAGCGGCGGCGGCGCAGCTCACGGACGACGGCGTGCCGACCGGAGATGGCGGCGGCAGTGCGTGTGTGTTCGAGATGAAGGAGGGATAGAGAGGTTCATGTATGTGAGTGTTGCATCGGTTCACCAAGAAATCAAGAGAGACGATGCGCTGGTTGCGGCGGCGACGACACG
Organism: Salvia rosmarinus; assembly: GCA_036937905.1. Classification (NCBI taxonomy): domain Eukaryota; kingdom Viridiplantae; phylum Streptophyta; class Magnoliopsida; order Lamiales; family Lamiaceae; genus Salvia; species Salvia rosmarinus. Next base: position 15,444,710 of record CM072818.1, read on the forward strand.
GTTCGTCGATCGGTGACGACAACGCGGCCGGCCGGAGACGAAGGCAGCGTGGCAGATAGGGCTTGTGTGTGTGTCGAGTGTGAGAGACGAGAGAGAGTGTGAATTGGAAGGGGAGGCGGCTGGGGCTGCTAGGGTTCCAATTAATTATGGTAATGGGCTTTGCTTTCATTGGGCCGAAAATAACATGATGTTGGGCTATGGTCTTGGGCGATTTTAATTTTTGGGCTAAATTGAAAATGGGCGAATTAAAATGGTGATTGGCTGATACTATTTTCTCCCTCAATTTTTCAGTGGGCCGAAAATTTAATGGGGATGGGCTTAGTTAGTTTAAGTCATTGGGTTGGAAAATTTATATCTTTGGACTTGAGAGAATGGGCCATGGACTGAAATTAAATAAATATGGGCTTTTATTTAAATTAATGAAGGACTCTTGAATTAATTGCTATGGGTTTTAATTAAATTGAAGATGAGCTTAGTCTTATTTTAAATATTGGACTAAGTATATAAATGGATAATGAACTTGAATTAATTACTTCTAGAATCCATTAAATTAAATTAGGGATTGAATTAATTCCATATTAATTAAATATGAGATTTAATTCTAATAATTAAATTTTGAGATTACTTCTTAATTAATTAAATAATAATCTAAATATAAATTATTTAAAGTGAGTTAATTAAATTCATTAGATTGGATAAAGTCTAATTTTAGAAATTGAATAACATAATTAATTAATTATGTTAAAGGATAATTTGAGAATTATTCTTTTAAGTGATTTACTTATATAATGAGATGGACCTTATGTAAATTGTTACAAATGTGTGATTGGAAATAAATCCTAATTAGTGGATATCTAAGATGAATTAAATTAATTTGATTGATTAATCAAATATTATTAGACTTTTTGATTGATCCATTTAATTAAGCTTTAATTATGGATCTATTTAATTAAATTAGAGATTTAATTAAATATTAATGAGTTGATTATGTCAAGTAGATGCTTGAGAAAATATTATTTAAGCAACTTTAATTTATAGAACGTTTATTAGAAGATGATTGACTCATAAGAAACCTTTATTGATTATGTACTATAGATATGAGTTTCTCTGATAGAATATGTGGGACGTGTGAGGCGAGAAACACGGCGAGGAAATGTTAGTAACGAATGAGGTATTGGAGCTCAAAATCGTTGATACGCGTTAACAAACGACGAAGATTAGTTATGAACTTAGGATTCATAAATTATACGAAACGACGTGGAGAAACATCGATGGAAAGGAAGAATACAACGTCGAAGTGTCATTTATCGTCATGGCGAGACGAACCTAATAGACGATATATAGATTGTTAACTGAGTCGTATCGATAACGAAAATCCTAAAATCCAGAAACTCTAAGACTTAAAAGATATCGAGTTGTCGAATCTTAATAATGCTTACAAAAAGAAACGAATGACGTATTAAATTATATTTCTTACGTTGACAAGGTCCAGCGTGGACGTAAACCAAAACAACAGAAGATCGCTAGCAGGTATTCCAAGAAGGACAATTCTTGAGGTGGGCTCTCTTGAAACAAAATGACATGTCTATCTCAAAACATGATTTACAAAAGCTTTATGAAATATTATCACATGAATCGTTATCGATCGCCAAATATTTTTATGTTTTGTTGTGGTCATATCGAGGTTGGTTAATCCAACGTGGAATGAGAATTAATTGGTATATCCAATGTGGTATGTGATGAGTTGGTCCACCAACGTTAAAAAAGGGTAACGATCGAATCCGACTTAGTTGAGGACTAACTCGGATTGTGTACACGTGTGACTGTGTGTTAAGGTTAGCTACCTCGACCGGTCACGGTGACTATGTGTAGGTGGCCACCTCCATAGTGCGCGAATGATGAATGAATGAATGATCAGATATGGAACAACGTGGATGAAATAGTCCGGCCGGACACTTTTGGAAAACGATAAAATGTTTGATAGGCATGAGTCTTTTAACTAAAATCCTCATGCGCTATTGTGGGCAGTTAATAACTTTTGAAAAAGAAAATGTTTTCGGCAATGAGTCCACTGAGTACTTTTGTACTTAGCCCTGCATCTCGTTTTTGATGTGCAGGTTGAGCAGGGATTGATGATGAGTGCGAGGTGGTGCAGAGTGGCAGGTGTTTGTTGTTATTTTGAAAGGATTTCTAGAACCTTGAGCATGCATCGTCATATGAATGTTCACACGTTTATTGCTGCCAAACTCTGATGTCATTATTGTGTTCTTTTGACTATGACTGCTATTTACTTTCGCTGTTGAACTTGAGGTCGTACCTCGTTCCTTGAAATTGCACCCTAATTGGGTTATATATTGGATGTTAAACCTGTCTGATAAGTCCTTATGTGACTTGGAATTATATTTGAAATGGCCTATCCATTTCAACTCATGCATTATGAGTAGCTTGATGGTCATTCGTATTGGTTTAATTATATATATCCGTTGCATATATCATACCAGTGACGATCCATATGATCCGTACTACTTTGAAAAGTCGGGTCGTCACATTATTACTATGATATTTATTCACAACGGTAAGTATTGTTGGCATTAATGATTAAACAGAATGTTGTTTCATGTTATTACTGTTATTTATTCATAACGGTTAAAAGTGTGGTTGGGTAGGTAGTAAACACAATATTGTCGATAATATTGTTTACAATTGTTAGTGTTTATTTTAAATACTAAATATTTTATTTTTGTCTTTTTCACAATTTGTTTTATGGGACGTATTATTTAACTTGTACTGGTGAGTTCATGCATAAAAAGGGCGTATATCGTATAAGGAATGCCAATTTATATTCTGCAAGAAAATAAAGTCTTATATCTACAAGGAATGAGGTGAAATATTGATATTATATGCTAATAGATTAAAGTTCACTTTAATTACAAATATTACTATTATGTCGTCGTTCTCTTAAGTTAATAGACAATTAATTCGTAATCATATAAATTATACTCCATTCGTTCCACTCTAAGTGGTCTATATTTTTTTTTATCCCATTATAAGTGAGTTATTCTAAAAAATGAATTATTTTTATGAATAAAAATATCTCGAATTCTATGAGTTATACTACTTTACATATAAAACATATTTTTTCTTAATTTATGTGCCCAAAAATAACGAACCACTAAAGCGAGACGAAGGAAGTATAAATAGTAGGGAAACGATTTTCACAATCCCAACTGATTCTAATTTCTTTTTAGGCCTAATAATCATCTTAATGGTTCTTGCATTATATATATAAATATATAAATTGATTCATGTATATAATCCTTAATATATATAAATGGTTATTTTAAGTGTGCATCTGAATTAGTTATACACATATTTCTGCATATAATTATATATTTGTGCATTGAATTTGAAGCGTTCATATTGATTTATCAAATGTTGATATTTGTACTCATGTTTACATTATAATGAGTGTCCGTACGATAACCAATCTATATATATGGGAGGGTTATCGTGAGAACCATTTTTATCTTGAGAATGTAAAAACCAAAAAATGATTAATTCAGAGTGAAAGTTGATGAATTCATTGAAAAAATTACTAAATCAAAAAAAAAAAAAAATTCGCCCCTCGGATGATTCGAATCCTGAGTGAAATTTTTAATTTTTGGATTCAAGAATTTTCTCAGCGGATACATTAACTACCATAGAGAATTCATTTCATTCACAAAGAATTTTCATGGTTCTTAGTTCTCATCTTAATGGTTATTATTTGAACCTCACCATATATATATATATATAGAATAAGGTTCAAATAAGAACCAATTTTAACGTGGGAACTAAGAACTACGAAAACAAAATGAATATGCTATGAAAGTTAATGAATACTCTGCGAAAGTTAATGAATCCAAAATTGAATTTTCACCGTGGTTCGAATCCCATGAGAGGCGAAAATTCTATTTTTATTCATTAACTTTATGATGTATTCATTTACTTTCATAGCATATTCATTTCTCACGTCGCACAATAAAAATGGTTTTCGTTAACCTCCCTATATATATATATATATATATATATATATATATATATATATATATATATATATGGATGGATCAATTGAGAACCACAAATAAATTAGGAACTAGGAACTAATCATGTTTGTTAATTTATGTTAATCATACGGTTTATATAAAATGGTTTGAAATCCACGTTCAATAGGTATTATTGTAAGAATAAGGATATTTTAGTCAAATATACATATATAACCGTAAACATGCTATACTTATGGGATTCCATATCCATAAAGATTGTATACAACATTAAATTGTTTTAACTACTAGTTTATCGTCCTCTAGTTTATTCTATATCAGTAAATTGTAATTACTGTATTCTACTTTATCAACACAGTTTGTAAATAAATGGCGAATGGAGGTTTGTTTGTTTTTTTCCTATTTGATTTGCCAACATCATACTTAACAGATTATAATGATTGTTTTATGTTACATGTAATCTCTTTTATACAGATGAATATTGACATTTCACAGTATGCACAAATAAACTGATGAGAAATAGGAAAAAATAAAAATCTGATTTTGTCCATTATGTAAAAACTTTTTTAATATTATATTATTTTACATATTTTAAATTATTGTTCATGTTTGTGTTTAAATATCATGCGTATTTGAATGAATTTAAGTTATCAGGTAGTTTGCGCAGATTACATTGCATCTCATATCTAATTTAAATATGAATAATTACATGACACAACATGCACAATAATGTTGATGACATGCATTATATGTTTATCGTGCGTAGGTTTTGATTTCCAAAATGAAGTATCGTGGTCGAGTGATTTTATTTTACCTACTTGCGATGAACTAATAAAGCCGAAATTACACATGGCTTTCAGCAGCTTACAGGAAGCAGAGGAATTCTAAGATGCTTATGCATCTGTTTGTGGATTTGAGACACGAAAAAGTTCTATAAAACGATCGAGCGACAGTAAAGTAATTTTGTTTAGGTCCATTCTCTGTACTCGTGAGGGTTCTAATGTTGGATACAATATTCCTATTGATGGTAGTTCATCAAATCAGAAACGTATTAGATTGTCTCGCAGAGTTGGTTGCATGGCCCGAATTGTGTTTCGCTTCGAAGCTGGTATTGGATATAAGATTCATAAGTTTATTGAGGGTCACACACATCAAATGGTGTCCGATGCTTATCGTCACCTCATGAAAAGAAATCGTAAGGTATCGTCACGCACATGAACAATTAACTACATGCATAGCTTTCTGATCATGTAATGCACAAATGTTGACATATGCAAAAAACAAACATCAACTTCGTTGTTCATACAATTAGTAATCATTATTCAACAATTCACCCAACAAGCATTATATCAGAGTTAAGTATGCACAACAATGAATATGTGCGTGCACAATTTACATATTTGTGTTACGCCAAGTTCATATTACGGTAAAAACGGTAAGACTATATACATTTCATATTGAGCCTATCCTTTTTACAATATTGTGCATACGATTATTGGTTATTGTGCATAAAATATACGCATGTAAATTATGCGGTTATTGGGCATAAAATATACGTATGTAAATTATGTGGTTATGATCTGTTTTGTAACTTATGTGGTTATGCACGATTTGTTTAATCTAATGGATTAGTTAATTATGAAAAGTTTGCGGTAAATTCGGAAGCATACGTCACGTCACGTACGCATTAATTATGTGTGCCAAAATTACATTTATGCCCTTAAACGCATAAAATATATCAGAAAATTAGAATACTGAGTGTTAAATACAAAATCTGTTTAATTATCTTTATGCATGCCGTTGGATTTTGAACAATATTAAACCGTTGGATTTTATGTAATTGAGGGTGTGGATTGGTTCCTAGTTCTCATTCTATAGATAGTTCCTCCTATAACCTATATATATATATATATATATATATATATATATATGAATTGGTTCATATATATGCAATCCTTAACATATATAAATAAGAATAAATCATGTCCATTATATTTGAAAATCACATAATTATTTTTAAATGTGCATATAAAATAATTATATGCATATTTCTACGTATAATTGTGTATTTGTGCATCGAGCTTTGATTTTTATGCAATATATAATCTTTTTGATGTCAATAACAAGAGAAATAAATTGCATATTCAATTAAATATATATTTTTAAAAGAAGATAAATAAATGTTTTTTTAGTTTATTAGGTAAATGTATGTTAAATATATTGGATCTAGTACTATTATATTGTTTAGAATACTATTTTATAAAAAAATCATAATAAAATTCCAAATTGAGTAATATCAAAAAAATGAATTGAATATTTTCGAAGAATCCAATAATTATTTAAATATAAAATAAATAAATTTTAAATTTTGAATAACAAAAAAATACCGAATCGAATATAATGATATTCGTTTCAATTCAATTCATTTAGTCATAGAAAGGAACCGTAGCATATAGACAAACCGAAACCCGCCAACAATTTGGTGTATCCTATTTTTAATCTAAACTATCCAATCCAAAGCATGGTATAAACGAAGAATTAATGTTAATATCATTCCACGAATACATATGATATGTACTTATGAAGAAGACAAAAAAATGAGAGAAAATACTCAAATATAAAACATGATAAAAGGAGGCGTTCAATATTTTTATAGTTTATATGTCATGAACAAATAAATGTTTTCAATTATTTAAATTTTTAACCCTTATTTTTATGATTTCCACCCGAGTCAATCGAGCTTTTAAAAATCAAGGGCGGATCTCCTTCCGGTTAGCATCCATTCTTTTCTATGAATTAGAGGGTGTTTGGTTGAGGTTATTTTTAAGCTTAAAAAACAGTTTATAAGCTGTTTTTGGGGAGCTTATAAGCTCAACCAAACACCTTCTTAGTGGTCAAGTGCGCATTGTTTTGGTCAAATATATATGTTTGAATTTTTCAAACGTTTCTATAGATTTAAGTTAAGTCCGTTATATTTGATATTACAAGTGTGATTTATCTATTATATGTTATTTGCAAACTTATGCATATAAATATATATTTATTTAATATGCACTGAAAATAGTGACCGTTGATTCCTATTTTTAATATACATGTTTTATCAAAAATATCATGAACTTTCAAAAATATCAATTTAAACCCCAAACTATCATATTTGTATCAAAAATACCCCGTATTCAGGATAGTTTTGGGTTTAAATTGATACAAATATGATAGTTTGGGGTTTAAATTGATATTTTTGAAAGTAAGGATTTTTTTGATAAAACATGTATAGTTTAGGGTTTAAATTGATATTTACCCTTTAGAAAAAATGTGTCACTCAAGCTTCGTGAACTGGAGAAAATTAGATAGTTAAAATAGAGAAAAGTTTAAAATAACATATGAAAAATATGTTTTCAGAAAATATAACTATCAAAATATCAACATGAAGTGATGATTAGTCTAAATAAATAAATTAGGTAACTTGAGAAGATGTCCCGTTGATATAGTTAACATTGCGTTTCAAATAGAAATCCAGATCGCGTGACGTCTCTCTCCTCTCAACAAGTTAACACACACAAATAGGGGTGTCTAAACGGTTTTCGGTTTTCGGTTAAAACCGGAATCGAACCGAAACCGATAATTTCGGTTAATCGAAAACCGAAAAATTTGGTTATCGGTTCGGTTTCGGTTCAAGAGTTGAAAAAAAATTCGGTTATTGGTTAACCGATAACCGAACGGTTCGGAACCGAAAAACCGAAAAACAGTTTTTTATTTTTAATTATTATTTCAATTACTAATTAATTAATTAAAAATTATGAAAATCAATTTTAATTATTACTTTATTAATTATTGTTAAATATTTTATCTATTTTTAATAAGTTTCAATTTTAATTATTATTTTATTTGTTTTATTATTAATTAATTTTAATTGATTTTTCGGTTAACGAAAACCGAACCGCCGGAACAATCGATTTTCGGTTAACGAAAATTTAAAGCAGTTCGTTTGGTTCCACTTTTTCGGAGAAATTCGGTTCGGTTAACCGAAACCGAACCGTTAGACACCCCTACACACAAATAATATATATATTGTGAGCGTGAGAACCAAAAGCGATGATTCATCGTGAAAGTTGATGAATCCATTGGAAAAATTATGAATCCAAAAATAGAATTTTCGCCTCATGGGATTCGAACTCGGGTGAAAATTACAATTTTTCAATTCATTAACTTTCTCAACAGATTCATCAACTTCCATAACGAATTCATTTGGTTCTTAGTTTTAGGATAAGAATGGTTCTTATTTGAACCAACCTCATATAAGAACCATTTTATCCTAAAACTAAGAACCAAATGAATTCGTTATGGAAGTTGATGAATCCGTTGAGAAAGTTAATGAATCAGTGAATTTTTCACCCGGTTCAATCCCATGAGGGCTTAAAATTCTATTTTTTGGATTCGATTTTCCCGGCGGATTCATCAACTTTCACGTGAATTCATCATTTTTGTTCTTACGTTCTCACAATAAAAATGGTTCTCATATTAACCTCCCATATATATATATATATATATATATATATATATATATATGTGAGAGGTTAACGTGAGAACCATTTTTATCGTGAGAACATGAGAACAGAAAAATAATGAATTCAGTATGAAACTTAATGAATCCGCTAGGAAAGTTATTGAATCCAAAAAATGGAATTTTCGTCTCTTATGGGATTCGAACCCTGGTGAAAATTCTAAATTTTTGGATTCAGTAACTTTTCCAGCAGATTCATTAACTTTCATAACAAATTCATTTTGTTCGTAAAGAATTTTCGTATTTCGTAGTTCTTAGTTCTCACATTAAAATTGATTTTTATTTGAACCTCACTATATATATATATATATAACTAATTAGTTAGTTTATAGTTGCACACATGATTCTTAAAAAAACGTTGTACTTAGAAAACTAGTATGCACTTTTAAGAGCTTAGTTATACTCCCCAATTCCTCAATATTTTTATGTTCCCTAACATTTTTTATATTTCATTTATTTATATTATCTTATAAAATACTTTCTACTTATTACCCTAAATCACATATTTTATTTACACATTTTATCACTCATGACTATCATTATCTCTTATTTTTATCTTCAACAACACCACTTATTTATATTTTTATCATCCATAGTGCACCACTAATTAATTTGACTGCACTAATATAGGATTCATATATCACTCATATTACATTCAACAACTTTTAATAAAATTCGTACCGAAATTCCAAAAAAAAAGGACGAAGAGAATATTAATTATCATGTTTAAAGGCCTAATAATTATACACACGTAACTCCTATCAAGAAAATTTTAGTTAGATAACTACTTTGTATATTTTCATACATTAGTTATATCAATTAAATATATAAGCCATAGTGCTAAGCTGATGTTAATTGTGTTTGTACTGTTGGATTTGTATATTGAAAACACTTTAATTGAGTTTGTACACAAACTTTTTGTTGTCATTATTTTATTATTTTATATGAATTATTTATGATCACGTATGTTTGTTCGCCAATCGGGCGGAGCCACACTAACGAATCGAATCCCTAATTGGTCGATTACCCTTTGATCAGGTGTTCAACAAATACAATTCTTCGTTTACCCTTTAGTTTTCCTTTGGTCTACTGTCTTTCTTCTTATTTGAGCCATCAAAACCTAGGGTTTCACTCGTTAAAGGACTTGACCAAACATCTCATTACGCATGGTTCATAGGATAGGCCATGTTAGAAGAGGGGAAGAAGAGAGAAGTTCAGAGGATCAGAATAGAGTAGGAAACCATCAGTATTGCCAGACTAGTACCACCAAGCGTGTCAACCAACTTGGACTTATTATTATTATTATTATTATTATTATTATTATTATTATTATTATTATTATTATTATTATTATTATTATTATTATTATTATTCATGCCGCCCTATACACGTGGTTAGGCCACGTTCACATTAGAGTAGGCTTTATTGAGTAAATTTTAGAACAAGGAACTACATTCAGAGCCCAAGAACAAACTATTTAGATCAGTAACCGCCTTAATTGTAGGGTTACCCTAGCCCTATATGTATTTATTGAATCGTCAGGACAGAAGAGGCTCGATCCACTACAAGAATTTGAAGTTTTAGTCACACATAATGTGCCACACATAATTATGTGTGGAAAAGTACCCACACATAATTATATATGTGTGGGTGAATCTATTATACAATTTTAAGTAATTATTGACATTTGATATGCATGGAAAATACTTTTCAGTTACATTTTTTTATATTTTCGATTTAGTCTTTGATAGTTGTTATGCTTACGTGGAAAATTAATACAAATTATTAGTGACACATAATAAATGATTATATATGTGTGGTTAATGTATCATGTAATTATTAATTTTTTATATTCAATAAGTGTGACACAAACTATTTCGTAGCATTAATTTTTAGCTTTAATTTGTTTCATTTTTATATAAATTTTGTTGTGGGAGGGGAGAGCCATAAAATATATTAGCCACATATAATTACTAATTATATGTGTGTAAGTAATGATTCATATCGTTACTAATTGTTGATATTTAACAAGTGTGAGAAAAAAGTAGTCAAATTAATATTTTATATTAATTTTATATTTAATTTAATATATCTCCTCAATCTCGAATTATTTTAACGTAAATAATATCTTCCATCTCCTAAATAAAAGAATAAGGAAGAAAAGAAAAGTGTGCCCTCAAAATTCAATGCAAAATTGTTAGAATCATTTTCTAATTAGTTGTTAAAATATAAAAGCAAGCAATTATTTTTCTAGTGATATAAATGAAGAAAAAATGACATCTTTAAATGAAATTAATCTTACTTTTGGCGCATACAGGTAAAGGCTCCAAAATAATTTAAATTTCCCCTTTCCAAAGGGAAAACAAAAACCCTCCAAATTATTCCACTTTCCCACCATGTTCAAAAGGAAAACCGTCTAATCTTCTATCTTATTCTGAATTTATCTCTGCTCCGCTCAAGCAGACTCGCCCTAGAGATTCGATAGTCTTCATTTGTCCTTCATCTTCGTTTTCGCCAATTCCGTAAAGTGCAAAAAGAAAATCATAGTTTTCTTTTTCGTAAAGGTTTTGATGAATTATCTGCAGATTATTTTGGAGTATTCCATGGATTCGGGGAAAAGGGTCTAGACGGAATCGCTTTTCTCAAATGGCGTGGACAGAAATTGTCTCGACAGAAGTGAAACTAAATTGGCATTTTAAACAAAAAAATGATCGATTATGATTTCTTGGATTTAAATTTTGTTCAATTATTGATTTGTTTTCCTTGTTTTTTGCTTTCAAATAACTCTTATTTCTTCAACTCGATACATATGACAGTTAATGTACGAACATTTGAAATCAATGAGTCTATTTATTTTCATTTGTGATGGTGTTTTATTCTCTAAACCCATTTTTCGTGGTTGTTGCTTTTAGAGTCAAAACAGTGCTATGTAAATGGTTCGAGCCTTTTGGGCTACAAATGGTTTGGCTGGTAAATGCATTTTCATTTTTTTTTTCAGTATGTCTTATTTTGTTTATGTACTCTAGTTAAGATTGTAATTGTTTGATATGCTTGTACAGATGAATTGCACCATGTAATGGGATCTCTTGCTCCTATAGCTACTTACTTTGTAGTCGCTGAATCCACCATGAATTGGATAGAAGAATCATATCCTGGCATTGGTAACTGTGCACACTTCTTAGTTGGAGCAATAAGTCTATTTTTTGAACTTCTGCTTAGCATGTCTATGACACATTTGATCATTTTCTGAGATTTTTATTACCTTCCCAATTCTTTAAAAGTGGCATTGCTTCGACTGACTAACGATAAGTGTCATCTGTTTCTTTATGTTGTTCAGGAGATACTCGGCTCTTTTATGTACATCCCTTGTGAAGTGATGTAGCAACAAATGCAGGTTCAAGGCTCTAAGAAGTACTGCACTTCTGTTTTGGTAAAAGAAGGTTCTCCGGCAAAACTTGGTCATATGGCTACTACCCTAGAATGTTTCAAGCTGGAAGTTCAATATGGAAGGAACATGGGATAAATGGACTATATGTTGGGTATATAATACCTTAACTTGGAGTTATTTCATGGTAATTTGTTTTCAAAAGCTTTGTGCATTTGGGACATTATCTGTTGGAACATTCTTAGTTAAACAATGGAGTAAGAAACTAGCATTCCATTAAAAATTGGTTACTAGATCAAAGAAATTAGACCAAACAAAATAGATAATACATGCATGATGTCAGGATTCTATTTCTAAACCATATTATTTGACAGAGCAAAATATATTTGTATTTTTATGTTGTTTTATATGTTCACTATAATTACATCATATGATGATCTTTAACTTAATTTTGTCCAAATTGCAAGTTACCTTCTATGAAGCTTTTAAGACCATGTCACAATATAGGAGACTTGGAGAATTTTCCCCAACTTAGATTTATGTACTAATAGTACTTTTGACGGGCTTGTAATTAGGAAGATTAGCTGGCTATATGTATGCTATTTAAACAACATAGCATAGCATCTCTCTCTCTCTCTCGCTCTCATATGAACTGGATAACTGGTTTTATCATTCTAAGAAGTTTCATGCTTGAGATATTCTTTTTCCCGTTTAGGTTTGAGTGCATATCTTACTACTATTATGGATGTTATCAAAACCAGATTGCAAGTACAAGGGACCACCACAAGGCATTAAAGGTTAAATTTATAGGACGTGCTTGCATTTTATAGTTGTTTGTATGTTATTTTATCCCTCTACATATATCTGAGGTAAATAAGTGTATTTGATGAAGCATCAATAATTACTGGAAGTGTAGGGATGCTTCCGTCTAAAAGTCTAAATGAAACGGTATGAGCACATTAGTCTTCCTTCACTATTAAAATGCTAATGTTAGAAGTAAAAGCTAACTATCTTTAACATTCGTGATACACTCAGTGATAATGCCCAATTTGGTGATTCTAGTATTGTCAAGATCACTAAATTACACTTATTGCGCCTGGAAAATTTGTTTATGCACTTGAGGTATATATTTTATTAGAAGTAATACGTGTTTTTGTATATGATATTATGTTTTTTGTGACTTCAAGATTGCTTAGTAGTTGATTATTTTTTTAGACTTATGATTACGTATTCCATTTTAGGTAGACAGCCCAATTCAGTTAGAATTTAATAGTTATCCCATCATAGCAAATTTCTTGAAGGTGTTGTACAATGTATCTTTAATAATATTGTGTTTTTTTTTTTATCTTAACAGGAATAAATGAAGACGTTCTCAAGATGAAGTTAACCAAGTACTATAATGTAGATGAGATTGTTGTGATCAAAGAGCTCGAGATAAAATCAAAAGTGCTAGATCAATTGTAGAGTTATCCAGACATTTTAAATTTTTTTGTAATTGCAATTTTAATATTGTTGACTTTGATTTTATTGAATTTTATTAAGTAATTTTTTATATGATAGTCTTGCTATATTTTAATGTGTTTCAAATATTGTACTAATTGATGTCTCGATAAATTAGTTATAATTATTTGATTTAACTAATACTCCTCCGTCCCAAAATTCAATTAGCACACTTGCCAAATTGGGTTGTCCCAAACCAATAAGCACACGCCAAAATAAAAATTAAATCCTTAATCCACTCTCTCTCCAATCATTCCTCTCCATATTCTACTCTCTTCTCTCTCCAATTCTATTTCTCTCCAACTTTATTAACATTAAATCTTGTGGGACCAACACAATTAAACCCTTAATCCATTTTTCTTAATATGTGTGCAAAAGTGTTGTGCCAATTGGGCGGGACGGAGGGAGTATAAAATACAATAATATTTACGTTATATTCTCAATTAGAAAATAAAATAAAAAATTATTATCCACGTGACATATATGATTTACCTACATTTAAATCATTTTTATGAATAATTATAATTATAATTAAAATTATTACCTACACATAAATTATAACATTTACCCAAGACATACAAATTGCCACGTGTAATACATGTCATTATCCACGTCATTTTTACCTTATTATTGTACTTTAACAAAAATATATTCATCCACACATAATACCTATATTTGGTGACATATATATATGTAGGTAAATGTTTGATGATTTATCCACATATACATACATGTGTAGATAAAACTTTTTATTTACATGGAATTAGTGACACTTGTTGACATTTAAATTATGCGTGGATAAAAATATATATTTACACATAAATATATTTTTTGCCACACATCCATGTGTGGGTAACCCGCAACTTCCGATCTAGCAATATCCTGTGAGTAAAGAAGGGCAATGTCGCTTGTAAAACTCTTTCATCTAATGCGCGATCAGTAGCATTAGATTGGGAATGTGGCCATTTCACTTTGCGCAAAAATTTTTTTCCCATAAGAAAGACGAGAAGGGCTTGTTCTTGAATTACTTCCTCAGTCTCATTAACCCTTTAACTTTTACTCACCGTTTCGTTACCACACTAGCTTGAATAGCTAGGCATACAACTTAGATTTTAGTAGTAGGCGGTATTCTTTCTTAGTTTTGAGTTTTCAGAACCATTTTGATTTCACTTACTTTTGCTACTCGGATGTTTCAGTTCCCTAAATTTGAAAAGTCCGATGGGTACACGAAAGTGATGAAGTTGCTTGCTAAATAGTTCATGTTGTTAAACCAAAGAGGGGAGTATGCACTTAACCTTTACTCTAGGATGAACTGAGTCATAGCTTATAAGGCATGAGAAATCTATTTCCCTTTTGAAGCCCCTCTCGAAAGGCTTGGCAAGGTCTAGTAGACCTTATAGGGGCTCAAAATTTTAAATATTTGAATCCTGGGAATAAGTCTTTGATATCTGATGTGTTGTTATGAGTGATGTTAGCTAAAAGCATGATTGTGCCCTACTGTTTAAAAGAGGCCTTGTACCCCCGCTACCAATACAGAAGATTATCTGGGTCTACAGAAGATCTAATGCTCTATGTGACTAAACCCAATAAATTCTAAAACGAGTTTGACCTAACAAAGTCAATATGGGCCATAAGGCTAGAATTATGCTTTATATTGATAGTTTCCCTTGCTAAATTATATGTTATGTTATAAGATCTAAAGGAAAATGGTGATGCCGATAGAACGCAACGTCCTTATACAACACATTTCAGAATGTCCAGTTGCTGCCAGTGATGAAACCCTAGGAAAACCAGAGTCAATAATTCCATCATTTTCTTTCCGAGTATGAGTTCCGATCAATTGAAGCCTCATTAGTTCATTAGTCTACTACCTGGTTAGCAGACGGGTCTCATTTGCATTAATCTCAAACAAAAGTTAGATCATACAGTGCATTGTAGATCACAAAAGACTTTATAGATTGATTAAACTTATTGAGATATAAACCTGCATCACAACTGAGACCACTTGAGGACGAGTTGTCGATATAAACTACAATATAGATAAGAAATAATTTGTCTTGGTTACTTGTTTATGCTAGTACATCTTTACATATTGGTGGATTGTAGTGAGACTTTGTTCTTTTATCTTACCGTTATGAAGAACATATGTCTCAGTGACTTAACATAAGTATGAAGCTTGATAAGATTTTAAATGAGTATGGACTGTCACTTTGACTTATTATACGTGAGAGTTACATCTGATAATCCAATATACTTCACACATTGGATGATGATAGTGCTTGTATATCACGATGGTTATTAGTATCACAAAATTGTATCCGTTCAAGATGATGTCATCCTCTTAAGGAGATCAAATTTTTTATCGTACTAAACCATGCAAATTAATAAGTTCAAGTGTGATAATAAGGATGAGTTGGACTATTTAAGGAATTATTAAAAGGTTAATTAATTTAGACAATCAAATGCTATAATTAATTAACGAATGCGTGATATCTTAAATACGAGGATTGGATAAGTCTAATATAAATTCTGACTCAACTTCGATAATAAAAAGGTAAGTCAAAGCATTGATTCTCTAATAAAATAAATTAATATTTATTAATTAATTTATGTTGTCAGCTAAATATAATAAGTTATTCATTACTTCGACAATAAAGGCAACCTAGAATATTGCATCAAAACATAATTGCAATTGAAACATAATTGCAATTGAAATGTCCCTGAGAAGAAACTCTTCTTTTTTTCTCACATGAGAAAAGATTTATCCATCGTGTTCTGGCTCACAGCCACACGATTCTCACAACACTCTCATAACCGACTTATATACTATATATATTTTATTTAGTAAATGCATATACGTATTTTAAATATCATCAAATGTCTTAGGATGATACTAATCGATACAACAAATCGATACCTTGTTTTTTGGGAGGATTTAATGGTAAAATAAATTATTGTAGTTAAAAAGGTTACATGTTTGAACTCCACTAATATTTCTATGGATCTGAACTTATCACATCTGATTTTTCAAGTGTGGTTTATCCGTCCGGTGTAATTTACAGGCTATAAGAACATGGGATTTACCCATCCTGTGTGGTTTATTAACTGTTGCATAAGAACGTGATGTTTAACATGTCACACCTGATTTTTCAAATATGATTTACCCAATATGTCCAAAATGTAGGGCTGTCAATTTTCGACACGACACGAGAACACGACATGAACTCATACGAAATTAACGAGTTAGTGTTCAGCCTTATCGTGTTCGTGTCCTTATTGTATCAACACGTTAAGGACACAATAATTCCGTATCGTGTTCGTGTTGGATCCATGTCGTGTTCGTGTAACTCGATAATTTTCGTGTTGCATTCGTGTCAGATCATGTTGTTTTCGTATAATTCGATAAATATTAATTTAATTATATTTATTTTTATTAATTTATTTTCTAATTTTGATTTAAATTTATCGTTTTGTGTTTGTCGTTATTGTATCGTGTCAACACGAAAAAATTGTGTCATATTCGTGTTCATGTTCGTGTCGTGTCCGTATCAGTACATTTTGTGTTGTGTTCGTGTCGGACAGATCGTTAACGGATCGTGTTCGTGTTTGGTCTTATCGTGTCTTGTCGTTATCGTGTCGATACGATAACGACCCAACACACACGAATTGTCAGCCCTACCAAAAGGTAGCAAAAACGTGGGGTTTATCCATCATGTATGGTTTGAAGACTATTGCACAAAAACGTGAGGTTTTATCATATCATACCAGATTTTTCAATTGTAATTTATCTGATACATCTATAAGATAACAATTGCGGATTCTTATGAATTCAAAAAGAAAATAAAATAAAATATAAAAATCGATCCCTTGCAGTTTAGATATGCATGTGACATATACGGTAAGTTATAAAAAATATGTGAGTTTTTGTTTAATATTGCTAACCTTATGAAGCAGCTTTTTACAGCCAAAATAAAACGGATTGGTTTTTTCTAGTTTTCTTTGAATTATTGTTAATAGATTTATCAATATTTTTTTGCTAAAAAAAAGTTATGTACTAGGTAGCTATTTTGAAAATTATTAATGATAGATAAAAATAGAGATTGGTTATTGTAAAAACTATATTTTTTTGTGAACTTTTGAACTATGCACAACACATATAAAATTGATGCATAACAATAGCATTCTAAAGTTGATGTACAAGATAATAATTTAAAACAAAATCAATATTCAACAACTTCATACGCTCCGTGCATCAACTTTCTACATATTGTGCATAATTCGTAGGTTCGCAAAAAAGATATAATTCTCATTTGATTTCCTTTCGATAAAAATGTGTATATTTTTTTTGAATCTCTCTACCTCTTCTACATGTCTAAGTTGACGGGAACTTCTATAGAAAATATAGGTATATTATATCCTCTCTCACATGATAATATTTTATTAATATAAATTATAGTAATAAAATATCATCTGTAAGAGAGGATGTAGTACACCTACATGTTCTATGGAAGTTCTCCTAAGTTGACATAGAATTTCAAACTTAATAGGTTTTGCATGTCTACTCAAATAACTAGACCTCCAATGCAAATGAAAAAGAAAGAAAAGACGTACTACGAGAAACAATAATAGTTTTTTCTTCAAAATAGACCCTTTTGTTTCTGTACGAACCATACGAAAACGACGGCAACTATCATTTGCATGTAACAATGGTGCAGTAAATTTATTTTTTGGTAATTACATGAGCACCAAAAATTAGACAATCGACAGATATACAATTAATATACACTTGTACAATCGATCATCTGTGTATATATGTACATAGGAAGAGGGAAAATGAATGCAGAGCAATTGAAGGAGAGTACTACCGACGTGTGGTTTCAGATTTCAGAAAGCGAATATACTCCTGCTTCACCATTTCTCCTCCATTCACCGGATCAAAGCTGCACCGGTAGAAGCTGATAATAGGCCAAACATGCAAACGAGGAAACCAGATAGATATCATAAGCAGCATTGCAAGTGCTTCTTGCATGATCAAAATCGAAACTAAACAAAACTCCTGACCGGTGTTCTATTAAACTGCCTTATTCTTTAAGAATGTGAATTTAGTACTGACAAAGGTGTGTTACCTCCCATCCATGCCTACGACGATGACAGTGTTCTGAGAGCCAAATGTTGTGATGAACTGGGTGGCTTCAGGCAAGTGGAACTGAGCAAATGACCATTCTGAGCTAAAATACTTAGGTAAAACCCCTGAGGAAGTTCCGAAAACATAATATCAAACAAACTGCTTCCCTTCACATGATTGGGACACAGGAAAAGTAGCGAAATAGCAAGCACAACACTGAGAAACTAGGTAGACGCAAACCACCTCATAAGAAAAACTATACAAAACCGGCAAAGGCGTAGAGCTACTTCATTTAAGATTGTAACAGCATTCAAGAGGGCTTTCACTACATGATCTCCACTCTAGATTATACTGTCAATTTTTAATTTGACCATTTAAAACATAAACTGGCAGATATGATGAGACAATCAAACCAAGCTTGTTAGCAGTGGTAGGCAATTCGTCTCAAATACTCAATAAATGTAGAGATTCAGTAATAACTGTTAGTACATTCACCCTTCAACTCACATAAGTCATAACAGCAATAAAGGTGTTCCAAGTGTCAAGTGCTTCTAGCTATTTTCCTCATGTGCGCCAAGAGTTACCACATTGTTTGATACTGAATACAGGATGATCTACAGGTAGAAGGTTATTCTAAATTAGCTTTTCATGACAGAGATGAACACAGAAAAATATCATAGACCTTACTTTTCGCTTTCTTATAGAAGTATATCTGATTAACCCAAGGTCGCCAAAAACATTTCATATGTAAAACATCTTTGTATTCTTAAGAGAAGCAGAGAAATGGATCCAGGCACTCGACTATCAAAGCCTAAGCTACTCCACTTAAGGTGAAAACTATGACAGGACAGGATAAGTTGAGGTATAAAAGTTCTCACCTTTCAAGAAAGAAAATGATGAACTGGGATTAGCACTAGTACTTCGAGAGATTAAGGGCTCGATTACATTGGATGAACTCTGGTTAAACGACACTGGACCTTTTGCAGCAGAGGAATCTGTTGACTGGTGATTGCCGAATCCCCGCACTCTGAGACTAAATATGTGAACAGTACCTTTGTCACTCGATACAGCCAACCACTGCACATTTGGAGACAGTGCAATGTTGTATATATCTGCTCTGTCTACACCTCTGCGAACCTGTAGCAAGAAACGCCAATCAGAAGAACAATTTGGAAATTGAGTTCAACAAAAATGTTGTTTCTAGGTAGAAACAGATTTCTGTCTGTTTTGCAACTATAATGAAAAGAGAATACAATATCACCGTATACACAACATCACACAAACTTATTTGCTACCCAAGTAACCCTATGCCTGAGCTAACAAAGCGAATAAAAAACCTAATCTTTAGGAATCTAAACACTCCAAATATAGATGATAAAACACAACTTCCCCTCAATTTGGGTTGTATAAGTCATGGAAACCAACTTGCTAATCAGCGTAAAAAAGTGTGGCTTGAAAAGTCCCTTTATCAAACTGTCATTTCCTCCCCAACTTCCCCTCAGCTAGGCAATGCAGAGAAGTACATATATAGCAAGTATGAGAAAAGAGTTAAAGGATGATCACTCTGGTTGGACAAGGAAAGTATTTCTAATATTTATAAATTGGGAAATTGTCCGAGTTCAGAATGAGTTTCCCATACACATCCCCAAATTTCACAAGCCTCCCTGAACATGAAAGGCTTGTGAATGCTATCTTCCATAAAGTTTAAGAGCCATGGAGTGACAAGAGAATTCTCATTGCGCCACTTTTGCAAGTTTTGTGCAGTGGCCTCAGGACGAGGTTCTTCCCCAGTGAGGAAAAAAAGTGTGCCCCTACCATCCACACCCAACTTGACTGATTGAATATCAGCTAAGGAGGAAGAGATGAGGAGGTAGGAGTAGAATTGGGATTTGAAGGAAGAGAGAAAAACAGCCCCCACCATCAATGACCATCTTGACCGATTATAAGATGTAATATCAGCCAAAGGAGGAAGTGAAGAGATGTTAGGACTTAGGAGTGGAATTGTAATTTTAAGGGGACGACATGATAACAAAAAGGGTTAATCACTTCTAAAATCATGAACTTTGCCCATAATTTATTTTTTCCTATGAACTTTATCATGTAACACTAATAACATGAACTTAAAGTTTGTTGCAATTTTCCTCAAAATGGACATTCGGACAAATTACTCAGAGGAGAGGAGTTTAGAGCACTACCATCACATATTAATCTAAGAATAGAAGGTTTTTAGCATATTGCATCAACATTTTAGAATTTAATTTGTTGGATTTTTGTTTTAGGGGAAAGTTGCAACGAAGTATAAGTCCATGTTAATAGTTACAAATTAAAGTTCATGGGGAAAAACAAACTATGGGCAAAGTTCATGATTTTAGAAGCAATTAACCCTAAAGAAAAATAGGTCCTAAGGATTTCAAAAGCCTTAGAGATCTGATACCATGTAGTTTTAGGTAGAAACATATTTAGGTCTGTTTTACTACTATAATAGAAAGAAAACACAATGTCACTATATATACAAGATTGCCTAGATATACTTGCTGGCCAAGTAATACTTTCGACCCATGTAACCGTGAACCTGAGCTAATAAAGGAAATAAAAACCTAATATGTAGGAACCTAAACAATACGAATATGCATGAGAACATCTACAAAAATAAAGATTTAAATAAGAGGTTGTACAAATGAAGCATGATATGTCACCAGTTTCAAGAAAATATAACTGCAACTTTGGATTGACATTAGCTTTTGCAACATATTTATTCACGCCAAGTCGCCAAGGAATAAAATAAGGAAAAATATGTAAAAAAAAAAAACATTTAGTATCACCGATGATGTCAAACCTCTTGCACCCAATATAAGAAAAAGAGATGTTTATTGATAAAGAAGGGAAATATGAGCCCAAAGCAATGGATAGTTTACTCATGATGCAACATCAATGAGAGGAAGCATATTAGCAATATAAGAGAGAAAAATCAGGAGGAATGATTTCTGGATCTCAGATCAGCAGCTCCTAGGATTTTTGACTAGCATTTTGCCATTTTAGAACTACTTATTTTAGCTCCCATAAAACAACAAGACACATGTGTTTGTAAGAGGGAAACTAAAGCAAGGAATAAGGGAGTTATCACTTTGGCTGCAGGAGAAGATCTTCCTTTTGTGGGGGAATTTCATTCCTAGGTCACGTTAAAATTCTCTTAATGAATTAAATTAATAACTTCTCACATCCTAATAGGCTCTTAACTCCATCATGCACTATGACATGACTAACAAAGTGAAACAGGATATTATGAGAGACAAGGAAGATATAATGATAACAAACAAGGGCTATTTTCTTCCATCATCAAAAGACTCAGCGATTGAATGAGCCTGCTGAACATTTTCTTAAGCAGCTAGCCTGTAAAAGTGTCTGGAATCTTGTCCTCAAGACTAAGGAACGGAGAGAAAGTTGCTAGCGTAATCATGGATAAATACTGAAGTAAAATGTTTCATATGTGAAATTCAGAAACATAAGCATCAGGGCCCTCAGAAGTGAAGCGTGACTTTGCAGCCATTCCCCTAACCATTTTTATTTTATTTTCATTTTGAGAAGTGACAACTTGAATATTAAGCATCACTAGATTAGTCTTGAACTACATAGGTTTGCCTTTCCAATTTTGGTGTACAAGTAGCAGTACCAATGTATTATAACTGCATTTCTGTTTCCTTCTGCCAAAGAGCTGTTCGGTAGTATAAAACTAGTTTCGCTATATTTCCTCTTCTTCAAATAGTTATCTATAGCTCTTTTAAACCCTGTCTATTGCAAATTGATATTCCCTGATAAAAAGAAACTTTCATGCCTGCACTGGAGATAATGTGAGCAGAATGTATCATGCATTTGTACAACTATTAGGATAGTGTTACTTGAATGTTATACATTCTCAATACTTTTTAGATCAGGTTACATGGTTCGAATTCCTAGAAACCTACTTTAAACAAATGATACAAGTAACCAGCATAATTTTATCATGGGTTCTCTGTAGTCTGTAACCTTGAGTCTTAGCTTCACCTACTTCTGGAATTAAATCAATATGTTTTATCGAACAGCAATGAAATCTAAACAGCAAAAAATGTAACTCAGTAAATTTCTTTACTAAAACTAAAGCTCAAAGCGTGTAATGTATGCCCCAAAAAAAAAAAGAAAAAGAAAAAAAACCAAAAATAGAGAATGAAACTAGGTGCGATGTGAGGAGATTGAAGCAAGTTTGGAAAAGCCAAACATTACATTTTTGCATGGTTCCCATGCCCTCATACTAGCATGGAAATGCTTCATATGCACTGAGAATGTAATTACGATTATAATATGCTTGGTACAATTTTCAAATAAGATGAAAACAGTACTCATATACAGGAAATTTGACATATTATCAAAATAAAAAACATACCATAATCGTAAAGGAGGTAAAGCAAACCATGATATAAATTTATCTTGTATAAAGAATCTTACCTCTTGCAATCGAGTTCCATCCATTGTGTTGAAAATTCTTATTAAAGTGCCTCTCAGACTGGCAGTTGCAAGAAGAAGCCCGTCCATTGTCAAGGTCAAGCAAGCAATCTTAGAATCATGAGCATTGATTAACGTTGTCCTATTCAGGCCAAAATGTTCAACCCGAACCTGTCCTCGTTGCAGACCAGGGCATGCCAACACAGATGTATTTGGGTGGTGAGACAGACAACAAAGACCTCTTGGATTTGCATAAGTCTCAATTTGATGAAGAAGCTTCAGATCCATAAAATTATAAACATATATCTTGTGCTCAAGAACAACAACAACACGGTCTCGTCTTAGTTTGACTGCACGAACCTCAGATCTAAATGAAAACTCACCAATACACCTGCTTTGAAAATCATCCCAGATAATAACATTGTTTGGGGGATATTGGGTATTCACCTTAGTTCCAACAAGTGCTAAAATGTTGCATCTGAAAAGCATCTCTATTATCCTAAACCCCCCAGTTTTTAAATCACGCCTGAATGTTTCCTTAAAAGGATTACAATTATATATGCGGAACCCGTGACTGGTGCCAGCAGCAAAGCAACCATAGTCTTGGTTCCAGGACACAGAATATAACTCAGTTTCATCATTTTCACTGAATTGTGGTTCTGGTTGAAGAAGCGGATCCATTGGTGCCTCGTAGACACCACATCCTTCCAGTGGATGTATTGCTAGAGATGCTGAATCAGTCGAAGTCATGGGCTGAGACGAGTCATTCGCTGGAGCAACCAAGAAGAGTATAATTTTAGAATGTTGAGCATTCAGGAACCTTAGCAAATATCAAGCAACAGAAGTTGGTAATTATATTTTGATTATAAGAATTAAGAATGATGAGTTGAATGCTACTTGTGCAGTCCAAATGAATGCAGAAGAACACCATATACCATATATAATCACGAACAATGAGATAAATGTATCCACCTGTCTTCCCTCAACATAGGAGTACAACATAAATTTACAGGTTTAACATCAAATTGACAAATTTCCATCAATTTTCAACAAAGATGACTAACAAGCAGGTATCATTCCTAGTATATTCTGTAAACCAGCCTTAATCTTTGTAGCTTAACACCAATATCCAAAATTTTCTTCAACCAATCTAATTCAAGAATAATTTGTGTCGATTAACTGTTCCCTAAATTCACCCATCCAAGCATCAGGCTATACGACAAGAGCAAGGCTTCATAACTATTACATGAACATTAGGAGATTGCGTATGATCAACTAATCAGCATAAACATTGCAAAAGTATTTATAAAAATATGAATATACGAATATATATACTTTCTTGATGTCAAAAAGATCTTTCTTTTTCCCACGAAGACAAAGACACAAACTGCTAACGCAAAGCAATCCTCGGCACCAAATACATGTACAAATGAATTATTATTCACACCCATGTATGTTCGTTACGTACGACAGAAAAACAAGATCGCCATGAACAAATTCTTAGAATGATATTCAAATTTATTTCTAATTACGTACAGAAGCTCAAGGACTAGAGAATTTCAAAATAAATCGGTAATCACCCAACGTACTTTTGCCCAATCAATCGCGCGACCTGCATTAGATTTATGATAGAGGCGTCAATGGCGCTCAAAGTAGGTGTAGGCGATTTTGCATATAGTTGGAGGGGTCGAAGACTTGACCTCGATGTACTAAGAATTTCAAGAGCGAGAATGAATTTCAGGAGAGAGATCTCTTTGATCGAACGTTGAGAGAGAAACCAAGAGATTTGAGTCTGACAGACTGACATGAATCTTGATTGAGAGGAAAGTCTGTAAATCTCGCTTTGGCCCCTTTAGTTTTTGTCAATCTCACTTTTAACCCCTTTTACTCTTTCTATTTCAATTCCCATGGCTGGTTTGGTTAGCAAGAAATATGATTTGGAAAAGCAGTCCGATTCCTTATGTCAATTGTCAAATTCTCATATGTTCGGTTCAATTTTTATGTAACCTAAAAAATTAAAATGTCAATATCAAGAAAATAGTACAATTCTCATGGATTCTGATCACCTACCAACCATAATACATATATTCTGATTACTGGTTTATTTTAACTAGTTTTAACATTATTGTGAATAAATTGAGAAGATTAAAATTATTCTTGACCTAAAATAAAATTTTGAGCTTTAATAATTTCTCAATTTTGGAAATTCAATGAGTTTTTTCATATTTGTAATTCAAATCTAGAATTTTAATTTAAAAAAAAACTCTCTCCGTCCAATAAAAACTTGCATTATTTTTTGTGACACAGGTTCTAATAAATTGTAATGAATACAAGTGAGTGAAAATAATATTCTCCCCGTCCCATCCAAGACAGCATATTTCTTTTCGATACGGTTATTTAGGAGAAGTGTATAAAGTGATAAAAAGTAGGTAGATTTCACAACTTTTGAAGTGATAATTATTTCCTAAAAATGAAACAGATAATCTTTGATTGGACAACCCAAAAAGAAATACAAACCATCTTGGGTGGGACGGAGAGAATAATGAATAGATTAATGATTAGCATGACTAAAAGGAGGGTCGTGAAAATAGTAAATGAATATAATTAATGGATAGTGAGAGTAAAAAGACGGGTCATGTATATTTTTTATAAATAAGCAGATAGATTAATGATAAAATTATAGAATTGATGTTTCTAAAAATAGAAAATAAAAGTTTTTGGTGGACATACCAAAAAAGAATTAAATGTAAAATTTTGGTGGATGAAGAGAGTAATAACTATACATCATACTTATTTACTTTGTTGTATTCTCATTGTAACTTATTATAGTTTCTTATATTTTTTGTAATTCGTTAGGTTGCACTTAATTCTTGATTACTTTAGTATTATTATTGCATAAAAAATAAAAATAATAATAATGATAGGATACGCCCAACTACTGGGCCCAAGATCGTGCCCAATACAAGTAAGTTCTGACATCAAGCTCGGCCCGACAAGTTCGGCCCAAGAAGACTCCTAAAACCGGTGGGAGCGAAGGCTACCATATCTAAAAGAATCCTAATGGGAAGACTTTGAATCCTAATGGGAGAAGACTTGAATCCTAATGGGAGAAGACTTCAATCCTAATGGGAGAAGACTTGAATCGAGTCAAACTCATTATATTTGTGTATAAATAGAGGCTAGATTAGGCGAAATAGATCATTCACACTCTTTGTAATCGCTTACACATTCAATACACGAATCTCTCTCTCTCCCCGTGGACGTAGATCTTATTCATAGATCGAACCACGTAAATCCTTGGTGTTCTTGCTCATTTATTTCCCTTACGAAATTAAGATCGATCACTGGCGCCGTCTGTGGGAAACGAAATTTTGTGTTTTCGATCAACCTTTGTTTACAGGGAATCAATCACGACGATGAACACCAGAAGTCATACATCCACAGTCGCCGGCAACAACAGCAACAACGGCGGCAGGGTGCGCCGAGCTCGGCTTGGGAAGAGCCCGGTCAGAGAACTTCCTCTCGCAGTTCCAATACAACATGATCAATCAGCGCCTCGGCACAATCCACATGTGCAAACTCTTCCCGGAGTTACTGATCGACAACGCCCGTCGGTGGTTCGACAGTCTACCTCCCGGCAGCATTGGATCTTACAGAGACCTAATGGAAGCCTTCCATCGAAGGTTCTTCCAAAAAGCTGAGTCCAAAACCACCTCGGCGCAGCTCCTCACCGTGAGGCAAGGCCGAGGTGAATCCATCGGCGACTTCATGACTAGGTTCAATAAGGAGAGCCTAAAAGTCGAGTATGTAGACGACCTCCTCATTATCTCGGCTTTCGAGCGGCATCTTGTCGGGGCCCTATCTGAGGAGATCGTCATACGAGCCCGTCATCGCGCCGTGGCGTGGCGATAACGGATCGGTTCGCCAAGCGCACGAAGCGGACGGAAAGAGCGTGAAGTCGATGATCGAGGGAACCGAGGCAAGAATCCCAGAGAAACCGAGAAGAGAGACCCGCCACATTAGAGAAGCTCGCACGAGCAACAAGTAGCTTCGTATCATAACCAAGATGTTAAGTCCCGACAATTCCAAGTAGGCGACCTCATCTTTTGATTTATTTGCTTGTGTGCTTGCATATTTCATTTGTCATTTATGCATGCTACCTCTTCCCATCATACTATACCTCTTCGGAGGAAGAACTATACCCTCTTCGAGACGAACTATACCCTCTTCTGAGGACGAACTATACCCTCACGGAGGACGAATTCCCTCGACGGAGGTCGATTACCTTCGTTTCATACGAAGATGAATTTAAACGCGCATGCCTACATACGAGATCGATTTCCTTCGTTTATGTCAAGACGGTACTTTCTATGTAGATGATAAGGGACCACCCTCCCGATGACCTCGGCAAAAACAGAACCATTCCTACATACGAGATCGATTTCCTTCGTTTATGTCGAAGACGGTACTCTATGTAGATGATAAGGGACCACCCTCCCGATGACCTCGGCAAAAAACAGAACTCATACCTTCGTGCGAGAACGGATACCTTCGTTTATTTCAAGACGGATACTCTACGAGGACTAACTACCTTCATTTGAGAACGGATACATTCGCTTATATCAAAGACGGATACTCTCACGAGGACGAACTACCTTCAGACGAGAACGGATACCTTCGCTTATATCGAAGACGGATACTCTCACGAGGACGAACTACCTTCGCGAGAAGCGGATACCTTCGTTTAGTTCGAAGACGGATACTCTCTACGAGGACGAACTACCTTCGTACGAGAACGGATACCTTCGTTTAGTTCGAAGACGGATACTCTCTACGAGGATGAATTACCTTCGTTTAATACGAGGACGAGCTACCTTCGTCTCGGCCTTCCGCAGGCCGACCTCGCCTCGGCCCTTCGTCTTCTCGGCCTCCCGATACATGACCGTCTTCCCCTCGGCCCTCCGCAGGCCGACCTCGGCCTTCGCCTTCACCCAGCCTCCGCAGGCCGACCTTCGCCTCCGCCTCGGCCCTCCAATGGCCGACCTCGACCTTCGCCACCTCGGCCGCCGTCAGAGCCCCGGCCTCCTTCTTCGCCGCATCCCGAGCCTTCGCCTCGGCACGAAGTTACATATTCGACTTCGGCAAGGCGGCGAGTATTCGACTTCGGCCAATTGGAGCCGGCGACATTCGACGGCGAACGCCTCGGCGGTGAAGCGGCGACATACAACTTTGGCACAACGCCTCGGAAAGGTGAAGCGGTCGAAGACCTCGACTTAACGCCTCGGTAGGTGAAGTCGATCAAGACCTCGGCATAACGCCTCGTCGGTGAAGCGGTCGAAGACCTCGACTTAACACCTCGTCGGTGAAGTCGGTCGAAGACCTCGGCATAACGCCTCGGCGGTGAAGCGGTCGAAGACCTCGGCATAACGCCCGTCGGTGAAGCGGTCGAAGACTTGGCATAACGCCCGTCGGTGAAGCTGTCGAAGACCTCGGCATAACGCCTCGTCGGTGAAGCGGTCGAAGACCTCGACTTAACGCCCGGTAGGTGAAGTCGATCGAAGACCTCGGCATAACGCCTCATCGGTGAAGCGGTCGAAGACCTCGGCATAACGCCGTCGGTGAAGCGGTCCAAGACCTCGACTTAACGCCCCGGTAGGTGAAGCGGTCGAAGACCTCGGCTTAACGCCTCGTCCGTAAAGCCGGAAGAAGACCTCGCTTAACGCCCGTCGGTGAAGCGGTCGAAGACCTCGACTTAACGCCCGCCGGTGAAGTCGATCTAAAGACCTCGGCATAACACCTCGTCAGGTGAAGCCCGTCAGAAGACCTCTACTTAACACCTCGTCGGTGAAGTCGGTCAAGACCCGACATAACGCCTCGGCGGTGAAGCCGGTCCAAGACCTCGGCATAACGCCGTCGGTGAAGCCGGTCGAAGACTTCGCATAACGCCCGTCGGTGAAGCGGTCGAAGACCTCGGCATAACGCCTCGTCAGGTGAAGCCAGTCAGAAGACTTCGGCATAACTCCTCGTCAGGTGAAGCCAGTCAGAAGACCTCGGCATAACGCCTCGTCAGGTGAAGCCAGAACACCTCGGCAAGAGATACAAACAGTACACGTGACCTCGGCAGACGCCTCTGCAAGCACGGCATACGATATACGACGTCGGAAGCATTGACACGCACAAAGTCAGGCCCAGAGAAGAATGTCAACAGATCGTTCACGCCCCGCTTCGTCATAAACAACCCCCAATCCAGCACGACCTCGCTTCTGCGTCTTTTTGGGGGTTGTGATAGGATACGGCCCAACTACCAGGCCCAAGCATCAGGCCCAATACAAGTAAGCCTGACATCAAGCTCGGCCTGGACAAGTTCGGCCCAAGAAGACTCCTAAAACCAGTGGGAACGCAGAAGGCTCGGCCATATCTAAAAGAATCCTAATGGGAGAAGACTTTGAATCCTAATGGGAGAAGACTTCGAATCCTAATGGGAGAAGACTTCGAATCCTAATGGGAGAAGACTTCGAATTGGAGTCAAACTCATTATATTTGTGTATAAATAGAGGCTAGATTAGACGAAATAGATCATTCACACTCTTTGTAATCGCTTCTTACACATTCAATACACGAATCTCTCTCTCTCCCCGTGGACGTAGATCTTATTCATAGATCGAACCACGTAAATCCTTGGTGTTCTTGCGCATTTATTTCCCTTACGAAATTAAGATCGATCACTGGCGCCGTCTGTGGGAATGTCAACAGATCGTTCACGCCCCGCTTCGTCATAAACAACCCCCAATCCAGCACGACCTCGCTTCTGCATCTTTTTGGGGGGGGTTGTGATAGGATACGGCCCAACTACCAGGCCCAAGCATCAGGCCCAATACAAGTAAGCCCGACATCAAGCTCGGCCTGGACAAGTTCGGCCCAAGAAGACTCCTAAAACCAGTGGGAACGCAGAAGGCTCGGCCATATCTAAAAGAATCCTAATGGGAGAAGACTTTGAATCCTAATGGGAGAAGACTTTGAATCCTAATGGGAGAAGACTTCGAATCCTAATGGGAGAAGACTTCGAATTGGAGTCAAACTCATTATATTTGAGGCTAGATTAGACGAAATAGATCATTCACACTCTTTGTAATCGCTTCTTACACATTCAATACACGAATCTCTCTCTCTCCCCGTGGACGTAGATCTTATTCATAGATCGAACCACGTAAATCCTTGGTGTTCTTGCGCATTTATTTCCCTTACGAAATTAAGATCGATCAAATAATATTTATTTTATATAGTTAGTTAAGTTACACTTATATTAATTTAGTAATATTATTGTACAAAAATAAAATTATTAATACTCTCTTTGGTCACCATATAGTAAGGTTCAAATAAGAACTTTATAATGTGAGACTAAGAATCACGAAAAGTAGCTATGAACAAAATGAATTTGCTATGAAATTTAATGCATCCGTTGGAAAAAGTTACTGAATCCAAAAATTTATAATTTTTCATGCGAGTTCGAATCCCACGAGGGATGAAAATTCATTTTTTTTTTTGGATTCATCAATTGTCATAATAAATTTATCATTTTTTTAGTTCTCACATTCTCACGACAAAAATGGTTCTATATTAACCCTCCTATATATATATATATATATTGATAAATTTTAAATTTTGACAAATGCCAAAGGTTTCTATGAATTTTTGTGATCTATATTTAAACGATTATTTTTTTTGCTTTCAATTATGATGTTAAAATGAACATGATATGATCCTTGTGGGATGATGAGTAGCTGATAAAAATTTGAACCTAAGATCGGATCTGAACTTGAACTGGTTAAGATGGATTTCCTCAACCCTTACCATCATAACACTTGAAACATAAGGCAATTAGAACCCTCGATCTAAAGAGATAGACAACAAGAAGGTTTGATTGGTTACCCAAACTCTTGCTGTCAAAACTTTGAAAACCTCAGATTGTATGAAACACACCCTTAAACCCCAAGAGATAAATTAACCAGAATATTGGAAAGATGAAGACACTACAAATGATGATGGATTTTCGTCTGATAAGTGGGGATAAACTTCAGGAACAAACATCCGTCTAAGTTCAGAGAGAACCAAAGAGAGTTAAAACTCACATATTTATTGATCAAAAATTTTTCAACATTGTATCATCAATATATTCACATTTCTACGTCCAAGTTTCTAATAGAATAAACATCTGTCTAAGTTCAGAGATAACCAAAGAGATTTAAAACTCACATATTTATTGATCAAAATTCTCAAAATTTCGTCCAACATATGAAGCCTATTTATAGGCGAAAATAAATCATAACTTAGTTTGAGAAGGAAACAATTAATTGTTCAACAAGTAAAAGAATTTATATCCTAAAATGTGAAAATTAATAAAGTCCTAAACTTGACCCAAAAACTTATAAAATTTGGGGGCCTCATTATTAAATAAAATAACATAAAGTCTTCATTCCATCTCCAATGGGCCTTCTAGTCTCCTTTTAGTCCAAACTTCTTCAATAAGCCCATTAAGCACACATTTGAACTTGGTTCTTGCTCTTGTAATTGGTTCAATAGGAGCTGGATTGAATCAAGAAATGTCGGACTACGGACTGCATCGTTCCCATCTTCTTGGAGAGAATTTGCCCTCAAATCCATAAAAACTAGATAATTTTTTTCCACCAAAGAAAAAAGAAGAAGAAGTATGATTTAGCAACAAAAATAAGGATAAATAAAAGATAAAACTTCATTTCGGTACTAGATTGCTCTAATATCAGATAAAATGATCCTCGTCAGATGATGAGCAACCAACAATAAATCTAAGTTCAAGATTGGGTCTGAACTTGAATTGGATAAGATGGATCCTTAAACCTTGTCATGAAAATACTTGAAACCTAAGGCAATAAACACCCTCGACCTAAAGAGATAAAGAAACAAGAATGTTGGACTAGTTATTAAAACTCCTGCTGTCAGAACTCTAAAAACCTTAGGTTGTATGAAACACCCTAAGAGATAAAGTAACAATAATATTGGAAAATGATGATGTCACAAATGGGTGATGAATCGTTTGATAAGTCATGATTACACCACAAATTGTGATAGATTTTCATTTGATAAGTTAGAATGAACTAGGATGAATATTCGCTAGGTACAGAGAGAACCCATGGAAAATTAAAGTTCATATATTTATTGATCAAAATTCTTACGAGTCAATGACAAAATAGGTCTCAAAAGTTTAATCTGTGACGAGGATCGATAGATGCACAATGCAACAATTAATGTGGTATATGATGAATTTTTTTCAATATATTATGAGGTAATTGTAAAGTTATTTTTTTCATATTTTAGATAAATCTTTGATTTAAATTAGTCTTCACTTTTATATTTAGAGAAATATTTTATTATTATCTTTTAAATGTATGTTTAGTATTTCTATTGATTTTTTTCAAATAAAGGAAGTAGGAAAATTTTGAAGAAATATTCATCTTGACATATTTTTTCTAATTATAAATGTAACCATCTCTAACACTTCTTCCAATGAATTTGTCGAAATACAATCACTTGGAAATAAAGTATTGAAATATTTTTTAAATTTATATTTATGAATTATAATATAAGATAATTTTTCATCGAAACTCGACAATTTGCACACTAGTATATATAAATATAAAATTTCGGCTTTTCTAATGTTCATTTTTTCCTACTGTTTCTCGTTTTATTTGGTACCTAAGAGCATCTCCAAGGGAGACGGTAAAATAGTGGCCGCTTGCATGGCGGTGAGTTCTTCTCCACTCCATGCTTGAACTCCGGAAATAAACAGTGACCCGCTTTTTGTAGCGGGTACTGTCCATCGCTACTTTTTTTTCCCACTTTTTATTTTTTATTTATTGTTTTTTTTTCATTTGATAAATAGAAAGAAGAAAAAGAATTATGAGAAGAAGAAGAAGAGAAGTGAAGAAAAAGAAGCAGGGGCGAAAAAGAAGAAAGAAGATTGTGAAGAAGAAGAAGAAGCGCTGATGAGAGATTAATGAAATTAGGGCTTCTCTTACTTTTTATTTTATATTATTTTCTTTATTTTGTTTTTGTAATTTTTGTTCTTTATTTTGTTTATTAAACTTATCAAAGCACATACATTATTATTGAATTAGTTTGGTTCATAGTTTTACTATTAATTAGTTTAATTTAATCCAGGCCCACAAATATTATATTTTGTATGGATTTTTATTTAATTTTATTATTTTAACTTAAATCTATTTATTATAATTAAATATGATTAAGCATAAATATAGTTAAAATATTAATATATATGATATATAATAATTACATTAAAAATAAATTTATAAATAGAAAGTATAAAAATAAAATATTTCATTGTAAAGTTAAATGTAGAGTTGACTGTTGGAGATGAATATATATTTACTCTGCATTTTACTTTACAATAGTGTAGAGTTTAGACTGAATGTTTGGAGATGCTCTAATATCGTAGCTGAAAGTAAAAAATTAAACAAAATAATTCTACACCTAAATTGATTATACATTTATTAAAGTTTAGAATGAATGTTTGGAGATGCTCTGAAAGTAAAAATTAAACAAAATAATTCTATACCTAAATTGATTATACATTTATTACTAAATCTCTTTGACCTACATAAGATTGTATCACTAACATATCAGTTCTATATCAAGTGATCATTCAATATGTTAATCTTTATCTCAGTTTATAGTTTGTTTTTATTTGATTTTTAACGCATACATTAATTCTTTTAGGTGATTTAACCTCCCACTTAATTGAAAGAAAATGTCTTACCAACACACACAAACACAAACACAAATTTCTTGCCGTTATCATATTTTTCAATAACTGAAAACTCTATTATGTCAAATACTATGATTCATTCGGAAAACCCTAAATCGCATAATAAAATTTTAGAAGAATTTACCAAAAAAAGTTTACCAATAGGAATTAGAAGTGTTGAGTCTCTCTCTCTCTCTCTAGCGATTGCTTAGGACAATTGTATGTTTTTTTGGATTGATTTAGGGGCTCAGTATATTATGGATTACACTGAATCAAATCGTATGGTTTTGTTGAAGTACAATTTGTTTAATATTGTTAATAGGTTTATTGTTTAGGTCTGGTTTTCAAAACTTATAAACGAAACACGCAATCGCAAATCGGAATATAATATCATAATTACTAAATTTGTTTTATTATTATTATTATTATTATTATTATTATTATTATTATTATTATTATTATTATTATTATTATTATTTATAACCGATAAAGTTTTTAGATTTTAGAACATTTATAGATCCTAGACATTTACATATTTTTTCTTCATTAATTTATAAATATCGGATTTAAGCTCGTGGACATTAAAGTTTAAAGCATCACGACCCGACTATCTAATTATGTAATTAACTAAATAATCAAGCCGTATCTGGTTTAAGAAATGACATTTTTGACAAACGAATGGGGTTTAAAGAAAGAAAATGTTTTAACAAACGAAC
Source organism: Salvia rosmarinus (assembly GCA_036937905.1). Classification (NCBI taxonomy): domain Eukaryota; kingdom Viridiplantae; phylum Streptophyta; class Magnoliopsida; order Lamiales; family Lamiaceae; genus Salvia; species Salvia rosmarinus. Next base: position 15,479,314 of record CM072818.1, read on the forward strand.
AACATATCTTATAGAATATGGATAAGCCAACCTGCACATAGTAAATAACCAACATCAAGTAATAACAAGCGAAGTCACAGCCTCAACAATATGTACATAAACTTTTCCAAACATTTACACGGTTTCTCAAAAGCATAGTTTCAAATTTCAGAGTTAACACTGGAAGGGTAGTGAATATCATGTATGAAGACACGATATTCGGGCACGACTATTTAAAACAAAAGAAAGACTAAGCTCAACTCCCAAAGCCCATATCTCTTCCATACTCAACCTGCATCACAAAAAACATTTCGCGGGTACGAGTACTAGAGAGTACTCGGTGGGTAATTACCAAAATGCACTTTCAGAAATTATGAAAATCCTTTAAACAATAGTTGAGCAAATAACTTGAATAATTACTTCAAGAGAGAATTTCATAATTTGATCACCACACATTCACGTTTTGAAACATACCGGCATCACATACCCGAGTTGGTCCCGAAGGTTCCCAACTACGGTCATACCCTATCTACGTCATTTGGTAAAGGGAAGTAGGCCTCCTCCCCAATACCATGGCCGGCCTACATTTGCAAGCTCACGGCCATAAACATGTGCACAGTACATAACATTTTCCTACCGTAGATAGGTCATTCGCCGTCATACCCACAATGTGGTAAATCAATCATTTTCAAATTATCCATAATGTGGTGATTTAAACATTCTCACAATAGCAATAAGTTTGAAGAATAACATTAAGCTTTGTTCAAAAATAATTTGAAAGGCATTACCCACCTGACAACGTTTACTCCAAAATATTTGTTTCTTCGTTTTTCACTTCCCGACCTCCTTTGCTCGTTCCTTGTAAAATAAGATTATTATTGAATTTAGCAAACTTCATTACTCACTAAAACATATTACCACTCAATCTTAATCTTACCTAATCTAGGATTAGGTTAATTTTATTACATTCCTTCATAACTTACTCTTTATTATACTTAAATCTTAGATGACCACATAACATGCTATGATCAACGAAGTTAAACAACTTCAACACTTATCATATGTTATCAATTAAATTCTCAAAACGTCTCTTTAATAGACAATTTCTAAAAAAAATTCGGCAGAGTAACGTTTATAATTTGAATCGCCATTTTAATCCAACATCAACCAAATTCATCCCAACCTCCACCAAATCAACACCATATGCCAAAATACATACTTAGGAATTTAAAACAAGTCCAAACTCATTCATTTACATCATTATCATAATATGCCCTTCAACCATGTTTATAGGAAATCTCAAATATTTCACTATCTAAAATTCACTTAGCACCAAACAACTCACATTTATACTTATTCATCATCAATGATAATCAATCCATAATCACTTCAAATCTCAACCAAGCTCATCACATAAAATCATAACTTTGCACTAAACTTTAATTTTTCATCTTTTAGTATATATGTTCAATAATTCCCATAAATTCATCTTAAGCATTATTTTTATTATAGATCTCAAAAATCATATCAAATACATCAAATAAAATCAAGAAATCAAAGTTCAAGCCTTCCCCTTCATTTTCGAAATTTAGGAAAATAAAGTTTATGCATGAATTAAATTCTTATAAATTCATATCATGCATTATCTATATCCTAAAGTTTTAAATATCATGCCAATTAGATCAAATAAAATTAAAATCCTTAAGTTCCAATTATTCTTAATTTTCGAAAAATTAGGGTTTTAATATACATATTTTGAATTTCCATTTCTTCAATCATATGTTGTTTAATTCTATTCCTAAACATGTATTTGATCTCAATTTAACTAAAGCACATCATATTTTTCACATACCAAAAATTAGGGTTCATGATCAAAACTTTAATTCACCAACTTTATAGTAAATGAAAGAATTAAAACCATAGGTCATGTGATTAATACTTCATAAGCATAATTAAATCAATAAACATAACAAAAATTAAACAAATCAACCTTAAAATTAATCACATAATTTTCGAAAATCATAATAGGTAGAACATTATATTCAACAATTTAAATCACAAAAATTTAACTTAAACAAGGTAATTACCTTACTTGAAGTGGTTTGCTACTAATTTCCCACTTAAATATGGATTAGAAGTGAAGATTAAAATTTTGGGTGTGCTTGTGTGTGTAGGTGCCTAAATCGAGGGAGAAATGGGGATGGAAGATGATTTAATGTCAAGCTAATTTCTAAAAGTATGTATTTATAGATATTTATTTATTTATTAATTAATTGAATTTCCATTCATTTTCTTTTCTTCTTTAAAATTCTCGAAAATTATGTAGCATTTTTCCAAAATTGCTAACATTGTAATTAATATTCTTTTAATAGTAATAACTAAATTTTCTCATTAATATAAAAATCCAAAACAATTAAATCCATTATTGGAGTACATATCATAAAGATATAAATTAAATTCCTTCATAAGTTAAAAATTCAAATATTATACTTAACTTCTATAAATTTTCGAAAATTATAAGAATAATTTCTCTATTACTCGATAATAATAAAATAAATTTATTCAAACCATTTTATAGCTTGAACAATAATTCATCTCATTTTATAAAAAAATCCCATATAAAAATAATTAAGGCATTTCTTAGCACATTTTCTATTTAATGACATTTTTCATTCAAACACATGATAATAATCACATATCTCACATTTCATCATAATAGAACTCATTTATGATTAATCTCTACTTCTTCTAATTTCTATTCCTTCGATTAGGAATTAATCGATTTTTTATCACTTAATAATCTATTATGCGCCTCTTTATAAATTCTTAAGAAATAAATACTTTTAAGCCCCTAATTATCCTTAATTAGGGTCTAATTAAGACTTAAAGATCTTCGGGTTACTACAAAAACATAAATTATTATATATATTTTTATATTCCTATTTGAAATTTTATACTCCTTGTAATTGTATAATTCCAACACTGCTCCAGATGTTAGTGACACATATAGGGGAACAAGTACTAATTAATGAAAATGCCACTAGAAAAGTAAGCACAAAAAAACCAAGAGAACACACGATATGACTACCCAATTCGTTGTCAACACACCTACGTCTGGAAGGCCGCGCTCAGGGGAAATGTTTTACTACTTGAAGATAAGTTACAAATGACTTATACAATAAAACTCTCTCTTACTACACCTACAGAACTTCCCAAACCTCCACCCACGATAAAGCGTTAGTTACGCATGCACCAAACCTCAATTTGAACGTGAACAAGGTTCGTTCATCACTCAACCCCTATACTAAACAAGAGTACTATTCTTTTACAATTATGTATAAGCAAAGGTTAATAATCTACGCTCATAGTGTTTTACCATACAAAAATCTTCTGCTAGAACGAACATGTATCAGGAACAATACTACTGGTAGTACGTCTAGAGAGACTCCTAACAAGAACATAAAATCATTCACAACTCATTGGAGAAGTTGTGAGCACGAATAATCAAGTCAGACATATTTGAATTCTTCACATGATCTGCTCATTTCGTTCTCTTGCAAATTTTAATACTTCACACCTAGATATATATAGGGTTCACTTGCAAAATCACATATCATCAAGACTTGCCTTGTTGAACAAATTCTTTTTTGTGGAAGGAGAACGAATTCATCTTCAATACAGAAGTAAATATTGAAGATATATCTTGAAAGATCTCGTTGATATATCTTGAAACATCTTCTAGATCTCTATTCCAACACATGATATTTTCTTTATATATTTCGCGTTGGAACCTAGGTACTCACACCTTTGTCAGCCATTTTAAAGCACAACGGAACATATGTTTTCTACACAATGACAAATATATATAATGCATATCCTATATACTTACACTACTAAACAGGAAAATGAAATGTTTATAAACTGCAAATTAAACCACACCAAATAATATTAATACAGTTTGGTTAGATTTGATTTTGGTATTACTTATTAGATTTGATTTGATTTCATAAAATTATCAAATACTCCATCTGTCCATCAAAAAGCTTGTATTGAATTCCTTTTCGATACGTACATCAAAAACTTGCATTTTCCATTTTCGAAAATATCATCTATCATCAATCTATCCAATTATTTACATATTTTACTTCTACCATCCATTAATATATTCATTTATTATATCTATTCACTTTACACTTATTACAATTGATAGATCCCACTGGGTACGTATTGGTATATGGGGGGGATACACCAGTTTGATAAATTTTAAATACCTTTTTCTTTAGACAAACCGACTAGCTACGAAGGTAGCTAGTCGGTAATGTAGTCCAAGATCACCGACAATACTACTGATCAATGCAAATAAGGGATGTCTTGTAGTGAGTGTTATCAGTTAACAAACCTACTAATAGCTAAGATAACTGACAGTTGGACTGATAACCGATGTGCTTGCGGAATGTGGTGGTTACTGTATTTGTCTTACTGAAAACTTAAAGTCGGTTTGAAACACTTAGTTAAATATTGATTAGTCAGTTTTCGGTTCATATCTCCTCAGTATCAAACTAATACTGATAGAGGATTTCATAACAATATTGTAATGTTGTGTACTGTTGATGACAGTTCAATAACATGTAATCTAAATGCAATACCAAAAGTAAATAACACGTTGATTTTTACGTGGTTCAAAGAGACTAGCTCACACTTCCAAGGATTGATTGCTCAATCAATCCACTAACTTTGGATTGAGTCTTGTTTACGGGTATAAGACTTCCTCATACGATTGCTGGTGCTAGAAAACCACTAACTCAGTGTTCCCATCTAACTCAGTGTTCCTCCTACGATTGCTGGTGCTAGGAAACCACTAACTATATTCGGATGCAGTCGACTTAACCTCTAGCTTACGGGTGTTAGATAACCAAGATTTCAGTAACCAACACTTCATTGTCTACTTGCCCAAACTTCAACTCAACTTTTAGGGGGTGTATAGGGGTTTCCAACTATGGATTTGAGTTGACACATGCATCAAACTCAGTATGTCTAGGCTTAAGATATACAAGATGATTATCCTAGACTTAAGAAAGTGTATACTGAAATCTCGAGCTAATAAATATATATGAGCTCTTGAGATTTGTTGATATCACTACGAGTTTCCTTCTTCGAAATCGCTGTTTGATTGGCTTGCTTGAGCTTTGAGCTTGAATGCTTTAAGATTTTAATTACGCAGTGTTTCACTAACCTTCAAAGGTTGGATTATGTACGTATGTATAGAGAGGATGTTGAATAATGCCATTGAAGGGAACACCAATAAGATCTTTCTATTTATAGTTTGAATTCTTCCCATTGAGAATTCTCGTACAACGCTGTCAAAGGATGTAATACCCCGTATTTTCTGTCGCAAAGATTAGCTTCTGATTAAGAACTTTATGAGAAGGGCATTTCATCCTTAAGAAAGAGTTGATTAAGTTAGAAGCTTTGACGTTAAGCTTCGAGTTGAGAAGATAGAATTGAGGCAGAATCGAGATAGAAACTGAGATAAGATTCTTAGATCTTATTTAGAACATGAAGACCTAGATTCTAAGGGTCTTGAGATGATAGATACATGCTCAATGAAGTATTGATTTCAGAAAATCGGGAAATTCAAAATCTATGTTTTTGTGACGTCGGCGTTTGCCGATTAAGCTCGAATCAAGAGCTGAATATTTAAAATGATTTTCTGAGTCAAGAATATATTTTATAATTATATTTTGATGTTTATGATATATTATTGAGTTCAAAAGCAAAGACTCAAGTAGAGATTGTTTTATCGGATAATTAGTTTCAATTTCTTGCTATAGAAACGCTATGCATTATTTTATAATAATTATATTTAATTTTCAAGGAAAAGTTATGAATTATTCATTAAAGAAAATGATAAAAAGAAAAGGAAATAAAGATTTTCTAGATAAGTGATGAATAATCACTTATTTAAAGAAAATCAAAACTAAATGAAATTATTACATAAGCTTATATACATAAAAAAAATGAAATTACACTATTCATCTTCATTTCTTCCCCATTTCTCACGTCCAACACACACTCACACACACACAAATTTTCGAAAACTTTGGGCCAAAAATAGAAAGATCCAACCGTTGAATTTTCGATCCGTCTTCGAAACGAGGTATAATCTCATCTCTAGAACACATCTACGGATTGAAAAATTTAAAATCATGAGCATATGTTGGTTTCATATTTTCGGTCATTTGGATTAAATTATGAAGAATTATGTTTTGTTGATTATTTGTTGATATTATGATAGATTCAACGTCTACGTATTGTTTAACGTTGAATTTGTAAAGCATATGTTATTGTTTTGTAATTTCATGAAATTTTCGAAAAAAGGGGATGCTTTGATCTTGGATTTATGATGTTGATATGGGTGAATTTTCTTTATATATATGTTATTGGATTGATATAAACATGTTTGGAGCAAGAAAAACGTTTGAAATCGAAGCTATTTTGAAAACCCTAAATGGCCGAAACCCTAAGCCATAATATTGTTGAATTTTTTATTTTATTTGATCATTTTGACTTCGTATTTGGATTCTATGATATGAATAATGCTTAAAATAATTTATTCGGATTTTTCAGCCGACGTATTCAAAAGTTGTAAAATTTTAGTTTACCGGCAAAAATGGGTTTTCATTGCTAAAGCTTTGATCTCTATGTTTTGTTGATAAATTGATGATCTTTGAAGATAATTGAGCATGTATAGGAGTTCATTGGTGTTAGATGACGTCTCACGTGATTTGTGACATTGGACATAATGTTATGTCTTAAGGGGTTGGTTGGTTTTGGCTAAGTTTGGATAATTGAAGTTTGTTGTTGAGTTGTATATGCTCATTTAGACATATGGTGATGGTTTGGTGGAGTTTGGGATAAATTTGGATTGATTTGGTATTGAAATGACGATGCGTTTATAGACGTTATTCTGCCGAAATTTCGTTAGAATTTGTTGTTATATGTCTAAGAGGTTAGAGGATGCAATGACCCAAGTGTTGATAGACCATGCGTCTTGATATCGAGAAGATGTTGTCGTGTTGACTACTAAGATGAATTATGTTCTTGTTTGGTTCTCGATAGCTCAGATGCCGCTCTATATAGATTGATGGTTCAATGGGAAGAAGAAGAAGTGGAAGACGAAGGTACAAGGTCCGAGTGATGCCGCCAGTGGGTACAAGTATTTTCTATAATGATCCGCTTATGCTTTTATATGTTTTCAAAATGAAATGAAATGAATTGCATTGTTTACAAAGTTTCAAAGTTAACTGACTTGCCTATTTTTGAGCATGAGCATAAGCACAATGCATTTACCTATCCACGGAAAAGAAAGAAATTATGAATAAAAGAATGTTACCGACGTCGGGTATGACCGTAGTTGGCAACCTTCGGGACCAACTCGGATATGTAATGTTAAGGTGTGTTGAGGAGGAGGCTTACTCCTCGGATCAACACAAAGAAAGAAAGTTCGTGGATATGGGAAGGAAAAGAGAAGTTGCATGCAGACATATGATGTGCATATACATATGTTATGATGATATGAACACGAATGAACAGATTTGAGAAGTTTTATGCAGGTAATTTCAATAAAACCCTGCATAAGTTTATTTTTATGGCAAGTCAAATTTATAGCCCTAAGGGCAATGTTTTAAATGTTTTGGCGATACCCACCGAGTGCATTTTAGACTCACCCCGCATATATTTCTAAATATGCAGGTTGAGCTCGAGAGGATCGCTGAATCGAATCTTTGCATAAATGAGCTTCTCTAAATGAATTGATTCATGACGAATTGTTTATTTGTTGAGGCTGGTCATTTGATATTGTCATGTTTTGTTGCCCAGAGAGTTATGTCTTCATACATAATTCTCAGCCACACTTTCCGTTGCCGAACTTTGGCCTTTACTTGCTTATGTGTTCTACTTTGAAAAAGTGATCGTGTTTCTGATAAGAATCTTTATTCTGTTGTTATGACCTCGACATTTTGTTATGACGTCGATTTGCTTCGGTGAACGAGGATTTACTTGAAAATTTAGAAATTGCTTTGTTGAATCCAATGTTATATAATTTCTTGAAATTATTGTCAAACCATGCTTTGAACCCTTGAAGAATTCTTATGGTTGTTGAAGCATGCTTGAAAATGTTTATTCTTGATATTGGTTATTCCGTTGGCTTTTTGTCCTCAGCCGTTGTTATTCCTTATTCGATTCGTTATTGTGGTTTGAGGACATAAAATCATCTTTTGTTAAATTCCATTCTACCTCTTTAGTCCATAACCACTGAATCCTTCTTGATAAAAGTTGGTACCCTATCTGTCTCTTGAGGTATTTTGATCATTGTTGACATTATTGATTAGCAGAATTTCTTTCTTAACCCACGTCACGGCCTAATTACCTGATTAAGTAGTTGGGCTGTGACATCTGCATCATAGTACAATATAACTCTACAACTCTGAAAATATCTTATGACTAGACAGATCTTCTAAAGATACGCTAACACACGTGGCGAGTCAAACGCTCAACACTTAATATCTTTTGTGTTTCTTCAGTTCAGTTGACTCCGTGTTTTATCAGCATTAACTTCAAGTTGGGCCAATTGAGACTGCTCCGTCTTTTGTCCGCAGGCTCGATTCTCTCCTTTTATCAGTTTCAGACACCTAAGTCAGTATGATGCTTTTAGCAGACATAGATAAATAGTTGACCTTTCATGAGCCAACTTTGACTTGATATAGCTAGCATTGACTACATGTCATCAGTTTTGACTATCGATAGGTAGTTTTGACTCCAGGACACCAGCTTTGACTCCTGATAGCTAGCTTTGACTTTCGTGAGGACAATCGGCTGCTTGATATGACACTTAGTCATATCTTGAATCCTTCATCTCTTGCAACGCTGAGTCTTAGTCTCTAATCTTCAGCCTTCGGTCTTCCGACGTCAGTCTTGGACTTTACTCCCATAGTTCTGTTCATCAACATCGCTATACTTCAGTTCTTCAGACATCAGTTGGCACTCTATCAGTCTTCAGTTATTCAACCTGTCAATCCTTCAGTTAAGCTCTATCAATTACGCTGATAGTGATACTCGTATCAGTATGGCTGCTTGAACTCATTCAGTCTTGGAACTGTCTAAGCTGGTAGTTCTACTACTGAAACATGTAACACAAACGCATAACTCTAGAACAAATCAGTAGCATTAGTTACATCAGCAAGACAATCATCAGAGGTTTTGATGTGCCCATGTCACTTCCATCAAGAGGTATTATGCGCATTTCCGAAAATGTAGTAAATAAAGGAGAGATCTTGTCCCTTTAAAGGACTAGTCTTGTTGGATGCCTCAAAGGTTGGTTCAAGCCGATTCCTTCTATCATAAGAGAAGTCAGTGGTTATTCCACTCATATTCCCATCCGGGTTCAGCTTTCAGAATATAGGGAAGCTCCCTCGAGTTAGATCAGTTTTGGACGAGAAACTACTAAATCACTTAGTTCTTCAACCTTGGATGAATAGGTTCATGGGTCTGATTGTTGGAAATCGTGTATATATATATATATATATATTATATGTGGTCAAGTTTCCAGGAAGCTACTTTGACCAAGATTTTGAGTGACCTAACGTTTAATTTTATGAAATTAAACGGCATATGATCGATCTACATTTCGAGTAGATGATCGTGGTGTATTCACATTCTCAAATCCGATTTCCGGTGAGTGAGAAATAGTGGATCAAAGTTGGTCACTTAAACATGGAGTTATGTGCTTAAGGGGATAAGCATGGATTAATTAATTCTTATCCCACATTGATTAATGTACCTTCATTAATTATCTATATAAGTGGTTCATTGAACACTTAGTATAATTATGTGCACAAGTGATGGGCTGGAAATCCCACGCCAAGACCGCCGCCGCCGCCGCCCGCCCGTGCCGGCTTCGCCAGCTCGGTTCCGTGGTCCATGGTCCGTGGATCTTGGATCTTGGTAATTGGTCTTTAGATAGTCTTTGGGCTGTTCCATGGGCCTGCTCGTGGGCTTGCTTCATAGGCACGGTTAAGTGGCCCATCGCTCGATATTTTGGATCAATTTTGATCGAGCCCAAAGACGGAGTTGGTCCGAGGCCCAACTCGTGTGGCCCAACCGTTGGGCTGTTGTGCACTTGAAGAGACGTGGGATACGCCCAATGAACCTAGACGCACGCGCTGTCCGTATTCATCGAATCGCTTTAACGCCCGACATGATGGCTTTCGGGAAACGGGTGTAACTCCCACGTTGTCTCCGTAAACCGTCACAGTAACCTCTCGCACTCAATGGGGACATAACTCGTAACACCCGACATCAATGCGGGTGTTGACTCAAAGATGCTCCCATGAGGGGACGACGCCTATAAATAGGACATATCTCCCCAAAGATAAGCCACCCACTGCCTAAAGCATTCCAAAGATCTTCCAAGAGCACTTGCATACATAGTTCGTGTCCAAGCTCGCCTCGCCTCCGTCCGGGCTAGAGCTCGTTGATGCCGGTCTTCGCCACCCACGAGACGTCGTTTCATCTTTGGGGACGATACGTCAGAACCGAGAGCACTACGAGAGCGTATTTCATCTTGCGAAAAGAGGCCTTCTCGACTCGGCATTAGAATACGATTTTCAAGTTTCTATTGTTTTTTCTTGTTTTAATTCATTGTTAGTTTGATCATCTCCTACATTTCTGTTACAAGTTGTAATACGTCCGGCAAGTTGTACTGTTCTGTACACAATTTTTCAACAATCGCAAGACGAAATAGTATTTGCCACGAAGGAATTGAGACTTTTAATTAACTTAAAACTTTCGAAATTTAAACCTTTGCTTGGAGATGTCGACTGTTCCTGCCACCGACTCTGCTGCTGCTGCCAATTCTGGTACAATGGCTACGGCCATGTTTGGTTTGATGGCTTCGGGGTCAACCATTGGACCCTTTGGGTCGACTGTTGGTTCTACTTTTAGTGGTTCAACACTTGGTTCCACTTTTAGTGGTTCCATTGGTTCGACGACTGCACTTTTCAGTGGGTCGACTGTTGGATCCATGGGATCTAACACTGGTGGTTCTCATTCGAGTTCCATGTTCCAGCACACTTCAAGTGGTGTTGGTGGATCCGGTTATGGATCGATCTTGGCGCCTGTTCATACCGCAAGGATGATGCCGCCCGCCGAGAAGCCGCCGAAGTTTGGAGGATCCGACTTCAAGAGATGGCAACAGAAGATGTTATTCTACCTCACGACGTTGGGCTTTGCCAACTTCTTGGTGGAAGATGAGCCTACCGTTCGGTGGTAGTGACGGACTTTCACGTCCCGAGCAAAGATATGACAACCAAGACCTTTGGCGACTATCTTTGTAAAAATTTATACTTGGTAGTTTAGAAGATAGCTTGTATAGTGTTTATGCTTTGTTGTAACGACATCTAAATGTATATGGGATGCGTTAGAAAAGAAGCACCGTAGTGATGATGCGGTATAAAGAAGTTCATTGTAGCCAAATATTCGACTACAAGATAGTCGATTCTCGATCGATCACGGACCAAGTGCAAGAGTTTCAACTCATTGTACACGAGGTTCAAGCGAAGAGCACACTGTTTCGGACGGCTTTGTCGTCGCTACAATGATTGAGAAGCTATCCCCCGGGTGGAGAGACTTCAATGTCTACCTTAAGCACAAGCGAAAGGATATGACGCTTGAAGACTTGATCGTCAAACTGCGCATTGAGTCTAACGTGAAGAAGCAAGATCTAAAAGCAAAAGGCTTGGTCGATGCGAAGGCTAACCTGTTGGAGAGAGGCGGACTCTCCAACAAACGTGTTCGTCCCAATGTCAATGACAAAGGCAAAGGGAAGGTGGTTGCCCGTAAGTTTGACGGGGACTGTTAAAATTGTAACAAGCATGGCCACACGATGAAGGACTGCCGTCAGCCTAAGAAGAAGAAGGCTAAGTAAGTTGCCAATGTTGTCGAGAAGGACTTCGACAAATGGGACAAGGATGACTTGGCTGTTGTGGTGACCGAAGAAGTCAACCACGTCGAGAATCAAGGTGGATGGTTCATCGACATCGGCGCAACCCGCACGCCCTGCGTGCCGAAAGATGCGCTTTCTCCACCTACAAGCTCGTTGAGGGAGGAAGCTCAACATGGGGAACCAAGCTTCGTCCGAGGTTGCCGGTTGGTGATGTGGTGCTTAAGATGTCGTCCGACATTGAGATCACGTTGAAGGATGTGCTGCATGTCCCGGACATTCGCAAGAATTTAGTGTCGGGCTCAATTCTAGTTAACAATGGGTTTAAACTAGTTTTTGAGTCGGACAAGTTTGTCTTCGACTAAGTTTGGGAAGTTCCTTGGTAGGGGTTATCTCTTTGGGGTCTTTTCAAATTAATTGTAATGGATGTGCGCTACGTGTACCCAAAATTATGATGAATGAAAATGCATCTACTTCCTCTTACTTGACTGGGTGCTCTGATTTATGGCATTGTAGATTAGGGCATGTTAATCTAAATGCAATAAAAAGATTAGTAAATTTAGATTTACTAAAGTTAAATGAAGTTAATACACAAACGAAATGTGAGGTTTGTGTGGAAGCCAAAATGGTTAAGCTACCGTATCATTCGGTAGAACAGAGCACTAAGCCTCTAGAACTTATTCACACCGATGTGTGTGATTTAAAGTTTGTACAAACTAGAGGTGGTAAAAGTACTTAAATCACGCTTATTGATGATCAGATAAGATATTGTTATCTTTACCTTCTAAGAAGTATAGACGAGGCTATTGAAGCTTTTAAAACTTCAAGAACGGCCGAGAATCAACTAAGTTGTTGAATTAAGACTGCTCGAGTGATAGAGGAGGAGAATATGTAGTCTGCCCCGAGGCATTATGCAACTAAAGTGGTATAATACATCAAACCACAGCCCTTATTCACCTCGCCTAATGGCGTTGTCGAACGTAAAATCGAACACTTAAGGAGATGATGAATGATTTGTTGATTAGTTCTGTTGCCCTGAACTTGTGGGGGAAGTCGTTTTGACACCAACTACATACCGAACAAGATTCCACTTAAGAGTAAGGATGTCACTCCTCACGAGTTGTGGAAAGGAAGAAAGTCATCATACAAATATCTCAAAGTGTGGGGTGTTTGGTGAAGGTTGAGGTGCCTCTTCCTAAACAAATTATAATTGGACCTAAAACAATCGATTGTATCTTTATTGGGTATGGCGAGCAAGCAGCGCTTATCGTTTCGATCCGGGTCGAGGTACCGGATATGACCGTGGGGACGACGATTGAGTCAAGGAATGCTATATTCTTTGAAAGTGTTTATCCTTGTAAAGACAAGGATAAAAGTGAAGCCAGTTCTAGCAATAGAACTGATGGTGAAGCTTCGAGTTCTAAACCTTTGGAGGAAGAACCGATATCGCATAAGCGATCGAGGTCCGATCCGGAGGGTCGAACCAAGACGTGGCGAGAGTCGAACGCCAAAGGATTTTGGTCCCGACTATATTGTGTTCATGTTGGACGAAGAACCAACTTCGATCAAAGTAGCCTATGCTCGCAAGAAGGGATGCTCCGCGAGAGGTCGCTCAAAGTGAGATTGATTCCATTCGCAAAACCACACTGGGCTTTGGTTGATTTGCGGAAGGTTGTAAGCCCTTAGGATGCAAATGGATCCTTAAAAGAAAGTACAAGGCGTATGGATCAATTGAAAAGTATAAGGCCCGCTTGGTTGTCAAAGGGTTTAAACAAAGAGAGGATACGATTTCTTCGATAACCTATTCACCGTGAGGAGGATTACGTCTATTAGGGTGCTTCGCAATTGTCGCTTTGACAATCTCGAGATTCATCAAATGGACGTTAAGACCGCATTTTTGAATGGTGACCTCGAGGATGAGGTATATATAGAGCAACCCAAGGGTTTGTAGTACCGGTCGATAGGGTGGTATGCAAACTCGTGAAGTCTCTATATGGTTTCAAATAAGCGCCGTAATGGCACTGAAATTTGACAATGTAATGTTGGCAAATGGTTTAAAGATCAACGAGTGTGATAAATGTGTCTACGTTAATGTTTAGTATGAATTTGTGCTAATTTTTTGTATTGTTTTGTGTGTCATTTTCAGTGGTTTATCCTATTTATGCCGTTGGTTTGATTAATATTTGTTGATTCGAACTTATTTCGTTTGTTTCGATGTTTTGTAGAAAAACGGTATAAAATAGGATGAATTGGATCTTCCAAGAATCAGCTTTATTGAAGAGCATCTCGACAGAGTCTCGTAGGCGAAAGCGGATCGCATTCGTAGTTCGGACGCGAGAGAACGAGCGAATTATCAAAGTCACAGACGGCACCCCGTCAGACGCACTCAGCCCTCGCCGCCAAGACGCCACGCACGCCAGCGCCCAAAGACGGATGCACAGGCGCCAGCGCCAGCGGCCTCGCCTGCCGCCTGCATCCGTGTGCACGCCCAGCGCCCTCTTCCAGGCCCCTCGCGCTCTCGCCTGTATGGCTCGCGTCCGGCTGGTTCCCGCCGCCCGCCCGCCCGCCTCCCGCCATGCCCACGCGCCCAGCGCACGCCCGGCCCGGTGGAGGCCGCCGCCGGGTTTACCGCCCACCGCACACGCAGCTTCGTTCGCGCTTCGCGCGTTTTCAGCCAGCGTTGAGATCGATCGCGCCACTCAAATTTACAAGGCCGCCTCCTCCGGCCATCCTCCCGCGTGCCCAGCGCCGCCGTGATGCTGCCGCCTGCCGCGTTGCTCGCGCCCGCAGCCGCCAGCGCTCGCCCGCCGCCGCCCCTCGCCCGTCCGGCGCTGTTCCCGCCGCCGCGCCCGTCTTCGCCCACATGCACGCAACCGTGCCGCACTCCAAGTCGGCGCCGGACGCGCCCGTCCGAAACTTGGCGCGTCCGGCCGTGATCCGCCCGTGGCCCAGGGTGCTGATGTCTTTCACCCGAAACTCTCGCCCGCGCTTCATCGCGATCGGCGCCGAGCAATTCGCCGCTATAAAGGTTAAACGCACGCGAAAAACCCTAGTTTTTAAGTTCCTATTTTTTATTTTGCTCTGGTCTGTCTCTCGCGATTTCTTTTCCTTTTCGTTTCCTTTTAATTATTTTGTGCTTGGATTAGCAAGTGGATTGTACGATTCCGGATATTTGGAAGACGAATTTATCTATGAAATGGTTGTAAGTTTTTCTGATTTTAATTATGTCTATATAATCGGGATTGGATTAATTTCTGCTATGAGATGAATTATGATTTGTAGAATAATACATGTTAGGGTGTTCTTATTTTGAATCGTGATTGTTGGGTTGATGATTTGTGAATTTCCTATTCATATTAATTGATTATTTCATGATCTTCATGCATGGTGTTCGAGAGAATAGTGTAGGATGATTGTGTGCTTATATTTGATTATGAAGATATGCGAGAGCAGATTTATATTAAATATGAGTTTGACAACGAAAGTGATCGAGAGATTGGTTTGTTGTTGGGTAATTGATATATGTGGATAGGGTTTTGCTATTGTGTGCATTTGTTGTGAAATATCCTTCGTAGTTAATGGTGGGGTGGTTTAGATATCTCCGTCATTAAGTTCGAGTCTAGCATTGATGTAATCGAGGTTAGTTAGTGTTGACCGCTTGGTGAGGCGTGGGTATTTATGCATTGTGTACGGTCCTTGATTTATTAGTTGCGAGGATAGATTCGAACCCAGAACACCGTCTCCAATTCCGTGTATCGTCAATTCTCTTGTTGTCCAAGTGCATTCCGCTTTATCCGCTTTATTTTATTTCTCGCTTTCGTCCTTTCCGTGATGCCCCTTTATGTTAGGACGTTAGTTTTCTTTTTCGTTTGTGTTTGACATAGAACCGTAGCCTGTTAAGCCTTCCTCGAGAGATTCGACTGGGTCGACCTTACCATTCTATAAGGACCTCGATTATTGCGAACGACTGAAAAGAACAATTTGGTTGGAGCAGTTAATAACACCGATAATGGTTATGTTATAGTGTGTCGTATGTAGATGACATGTTGATCATGGGTTGCAATACTCAAGTAATTAATGACACAAAGCGCATGTTAAATAGAAATTTTGACATGAAGGACATGAGATTAGTGATGTGATTCTTCGAATCAAGATTCTAAGAAGATCGACGGAATTGTCTTGACACAATCTCACTATGTCGAGAAAGTGCTTAAGAAATTCAACGCGCTTGATAGTTTACCGCTAAGACCCTATCGAGCTCAATGTTCACTGAGTAAGAACATGGGCGAACCCGTTGGGCAAGAAGACTATGCTAAGATCATCGGGTGTTTGATGTATCTTACAAATTGCACCGACCGACATAGCTTGCGCCGTGAATAAATTGAGTCGTGACACGATCAATCCAAGCAAGAAGCATTGGAAGGCTCTAGTGAGAGTTATGAGGTACTCAAGTATGCTCAAAATTATGGGCTGCATTTCACGAGATATCCCCGGTACTGAAGCGGTACCGTGATGTCAATCGATATCGACACGAAGATTCACTTTATACAAGTGGCACGTGTTCACGATTGGGGAGGTGTTGTTTCTTGAGATCCACGAAATGCAGGCGTGTGTTCCGACCAAATTGTTCTTTTCGATCGCCGCAATAGTACGAGGTCCTTATAGAAGGGTAAGGTCGACCCAAGTCGAATCTCTCGAGGAAGGCTTAACAGGGCTACGGTTTTATGTCAAACACAAAAGCAGAAAAGAAATACTAACGTCCTAACATAAAGGGGGCTGTCACGGAAAGGACGAAGCAGGAAATAAAATAAGCAGATAAGACAGAATGCACTTGGATAACAAGAGGAATTGACAGTTACACGGAATTGGAGACGGTGTTCTAGGGTTCGAATCTATCCTCACAACTAATGAATCAAAGACCGGTACACAATGCATAAAATACCCACGCTTCACCCAACGGTCAACACTAACTAATCTCTCGACACGCTGCTAGACTCGAACTTAATGACAAGAGATCTCTCAACCACCCCACCATCAACTACGAAGGATATTTCACAACAAATGCACACAATAGCAAAACCCTATCCACATATATCAATTATTCAACAACAAACCAATCTCTCGATCACTTTCATTGTCAAACTCATATTTAATATAAATCGCTCTCGCATATCTTCATAATCAAATATAAGCACACAATCATCCTACACTATTCTCTCGAACACCATGCATGAAGATCATGAAATAATCAATTAATACGAATAGGAAAATCACAAATCATCAACCCAACAATCACGATTCAAGACGAGAACACCCTAACATATATTTCTACAAATCATAATTCATCTCATGGAAGAAATAATTCAAATCCCAATTACATAGACATAATTAAAATCGTGAAAACTTACAACCATTCATAGATAAATTGCCTTCCGAAACCGAATCGTGCAATCTCAATTGTTAATCCAAAGTACAAGAATAATTAAAAGGAAAAGAAAAGAAAAGAAAAGGAAAAGAAAACGAAAGGAACCCGAGAGAAAATGATAAAATGTGGAACTTAGGGTTTTCAACAGAAAAATCGATTTATAACGGCAAAATTTTCGCGACGCATACCGACGATCGCAATACGGACGCGAAAGCTACCGGAGTGAAAAGTCACGACACACCAGACCGGATGGAGCGCAGGCACGGACGTCGTGCTTCAAATGAAGCCCGCCGCCGGTTTGGGAGGGCCACGGACGGCACTCACCGGCAAGGTGCGGACTGCAGTAAGCGGGCCGGGCTGGTCAGCCGGACGCCGCCGGACGAGAGAAGGCTGGAGCGGCCGGAGGAGAAACGCGTTGGGCGATGGCGCCGAGGTCAACGTCACTGGGGCGCGGCGTCAAGACGACGCAGGCGATGGCCGAGATGGGCTAGTGCGCCGGCGCTGGGTCTTGGGGTGGCGGGTGGAGTTGCGCGAAGGGTGGCGAAGCGCCACTCAACGCGAGCAAGATTATAACGCGCCGGAGCGAGCGCCGGTTGGGTGGACGGCAGCGCGCAAGGTGCGCGACGGCACGGCAAAGCGCGGGCGGGCGGCGCGGCGCGGCGTCGGGGCTGGCAGCGAGCGCGCGCTGGCAACGGGTCGGCACGCACGCACGTACGACTTTTGTCGCTCGACCCGATCTCCTTCGTCTCGAACTCCGATTTATGCACGGTTTTCACCACGAACTCTGCCGAGATGCTCTTCATTAAACATGATCTTTGGCAGATTCAATTCATCCTATTTTATGCCGTTTTCTACAAAACATCGAAACGAACTAAGTAAGTCTTAATCAATAAATATTAATCAAACCAACGGTATAAATAGGACAAACCATCGAAAATGACACACAAAACAATACCAAAATCAGCACCAATTCATACTAAACAACGTGTATAGCCCGATCCAACATGGAATCGTAATTCATTGCTTTGATAAAGTCGGTGGGAAGCCGAGTGGCTCGTAATTTTTGGAAGATATTCCATTTTGTCAAACCGTGCCACCGGTGATGATTCATCGTGATAGCCAATCTGCTATTGGGAGGGCGAAAAGTGGTTTGTATAATGGTAAGTCTCGACATATACGTCGGCGACATAATACCGTGAGGCATTTGATCTCAGTGGGGTTATCTCACCGACTATGTCAAGTCAATAGATAATCTCCGCGATCCTTTAACCAAAGGGTTGAACCGGGATCAAATGATCAAGTTGCTAGAGGAATGAGATTAAAATCCACATCTTAAGAACAATCATAGTGGTAACCCAACCATGATGACTGGAGATCCCAAGAAATTGGTTAAATGGGAGAACTAAGCTATAAGAGTTCGTGTGTAAACACTCAAGTTAGTATGTTCCCTAGAAAGCAAACGAGTGTTGGAAAACTTGCCTAGTGGTGAGGTTGAGTCGTTGACTCTTAATGATTCCTAAGATACCTCGAGGAGGTTGAGTATGGCAAGATGCTCGGTAAAGAATCACCTATGTAAGTGCGAAGTTGGGCGCTCAAAGTAACACTTATGAATCCAAAGTGGATATCCATGGCCAAAATGAAATCAAACGTGAGAACTGATGAGGTTGAGGTGTTAAAGTGTTAATATCATTGTCTCAGTGCACGTTTTGGGAGAATAGTTCAAGGCATCGTGTCCACTAATCCGCCTATGTACTGATGGTACTAACTATGGAAGGTTCAAGGCCATAAACCACCGTCCAAATATTTTAACATCTCGAGGATCGAAATGTGGTCGCATACATGCATATGACTATTTCCACTCATGTGGGGGATTGTTGGTATATATATATATATATATATAATATGAAATTAAACGGCATAGAATCGATCTACGCTTCGAGTAGATGATCGTGGTGTATTCACATTCTCAAACCGATTTTCGGTGAGTAAGAAATAGTGGATCAAATTTGGTCACTTAAACATCGAGTTATATGCTTAAGGAGATAAGCATGGATTAATTAATCCTTATCCCACATTGATTAATGTACCTTCATTAATTGTCTATATAAGTGGTTCATTGAACACTTAGTATAATTATGCACAAGTGACGGGCCGGAAGCCCATGCGCGCCGCCGCCGCCGCCGCCGCCGCCGCCGCTGCTCGGGCCGGTGCCCGCCGCCGTCCCGCCGCCCGTTGCCCGCCCGCCCGCCCGCCCGTGGATCTTGGATCTTGATAATTGGTCTTTGGGTGGTCTTTGGGCCTGCTGGGCTTGCTTCGTGGGCTCGGTTCCGTGGCCCATCGCCGTATATGTTGGATTAATGTTTGATCGAGCCCAAAGATGGAGTTGGTCCGAGGCCCAACTCGTGTGGCCCAACCGTTGGGCTGCTTGCACTTGAAGAGACGTCCGATACGCCCACGAACCCGACGCACGCTGTCCGTGATGCGTCGAATCGCCGGTAACGTTCGACATGATGGTTTCGCGGAAACGTGGGTGTAACTCCACGTTGTCTCCGTAAACCATCGCAGAACCCTCTCGCACTCAATGGGGACATAACCGTAACACCCGATATCAATGCGGTGTTGACTCAAAGATGCTTCCCTACGGGGACGACGCCTATAAATAGGACATGTCTCCAAAGATAAGCCACCCACTGCCTAAAGCATTCCAAAGATCTTCCAAGAGCACTTCTTGCATACATAGTTCGTGTCCAAACTCGCCCTCGCCTCCGTCCAGTTCGTCGGAGCTCGTTGGTCTGCGGTGCTGCCACCGACGAGACGATGCCGTTTCATCTTTGGGGACGATACGTCAGAACCTAGAGCACTACGGGGGCGTATTTCGTCTTGCAGAAAGATGCCTCATCGACTCGGCATTAGAATACGGTTTTCAAGTTTCTACTGTTTTTTCTTGTTTTAATTCATTGTTAGTTTTGATCATCTCCTACATTTCTGTTACAAGTTGTAATACGCCCGACAAGTTGTACTGTTCTGTACACAATTTTCCAACACTGATACCCCAACTAGTTAATAGCTCGAAAGAGCACGGTTTTCATTGGTACCACTGGCTAGTAAAACACTTCTAGTCGTCAGCACTAGGAATGGCTACTCACAGGACAGCTATGAATGACATCTAATCAAAACACATAGTTAAGATAGATTAATTTCCAACAACTTAGGATTTTTTTCAACAATTTTTCCTTTTTTGATGATGCCAAAACTTTAAACATTATACTGAAAACAAACCAGAAAAAGTAGATAACCAGATTCAACAGACGGACTTGATTCCCCCTTGCTGTGGTCATCATTCTCTACAAAACAGGGTTAGTTCAGCATAATAAGGTTTAAAGTAAGTATCGAACAAATAGTCATTGTCACCAGGGTGAACTGAGTCAGTTTTATAAATTATAAGTTGTTGAAATTTCACATTATACAATTAGATAAACTCAAAATGAACAGCAAACCATACAAGTCTATTACAACTTTTCTGACGAGTTCATCTTCTTCTTTTATTCGTTCTCTCTTCATCAGTATCAAAAGCGGTAAACTCTTTCACTCTAGAGAAGCAGTCAAAAAAGTATTCTTGTATCGTTATTCTTTCGCCATTGCTCTTCTTGCCTGTTTCTGCTTGGTGTTTTGTGGATTTTGGTTAGTTGGTTACGTTGATATTGATGTGTACTTTATCTAAATAATAAGAAAATGGTTCCAGATGACAGGTGATTAATTTAAGTTGTATTGTCATTTTATGGGACGAAAAATTAATAAATCTATTTTTAAATACACAACTATTGTTTCATTTCTTGTGAGATACCAAGTACGTATCATATCATGAGTACAAATTAATAGATTACAAATAATTTCAAATAATATGTTGAGCAACCAAATAATCAAATTAGTAATCTCTCTATCCCATTTAAAATATCTCACGTTCCTTTTTAGATTGTCCCATTATAAATGTTTCATTTCATTTTATAAAGTAATAATTCCTTCAAAATATGTGGGCCCTATATATCCATTTTTTTATTATTTTAACTATTAATACATTTCTCCTAAATATATATGTCCAAAAGAAATGAGACATTTTAAATGAGACGAAGAGAATATAAATTAGACTACATATCCATATAAAATGAAACTATTATGTTGAGTTGAACCAATAACCACTTCATTTAGGAGAGTTTATAGTATCTCAACTCTGCCACTTGGAAAAAAACTCATGAACATGATTACTGTTACATTGATATTCACATCTGAGCATGGTTATGTTTTATTGATACTTCTTCTTTTTTTTTTTCTTTTTTTTTTAGAATTAGAAAGAAAGAGAAAAAAAGGAATACGTAGAGATTGAATTGTATACCTTACACTTGTGCAGAGGAAATTTGATGCTTGAGTTTCATCGAATATTCTCTTTACTGTTATTTAAAATCTTTGTTTTCGTCTAAATCTATTTGCAAGAAGTTCTCATCTAAACTACCAATCATAGCATTCAAATCTATTCTGAACTTCTGTCTAAATCTATGTACGTGGATTTTTATTATTTTCTTTTTTGAGGGGATATTTATGTGAAATGAGGAATTTCAAATTCACTACCGCAGACAGTTTCGTTGAACTCGTGGAATCATTTTATGCTATAGTTAATCAAATCGAATTTCAATCTTGTATTTGAATTCTTGTTAAAATGACAAAGCAAGTTGCAATCGTTTCGCCAAACCTGTTATTCAAATAGAAAGGCGTTCATACGAAACTCCCAAAAGTATGTCCAACATGTTCTATAACGAAAATAAAAAATAAGTACTAATTTGTACATTACTTATTCTATTTTATGCATTTTTACCCAAAAAGAAGAAATTAAATAAAAATAATAATACATATCCTTCACTTTGTTATTTACTTTAAATCTAAAAGTTGTTTTCAAACTAATGAGCCCTATTTATTCTGAGCATTTATAATTTGGTGAATACATAATATTTCAGATATGGTAAAATCTATACATCTACTCCCTCTATCTCATTAAAAATATTCCAATTTTCTTTTAAGGTTGTCCCAATTATCCCTTCAAAAAATATGAATCATACCAATTTTTTATCACTTTAACTATTTTATATATTTCTCATAAATACTCATACACATGTCCAAAAGAAATGAAACACTTTAAATAGGACAAAGAAAGTAAGATATATAACAAACAATTGATGCATCAAGGGGAAACCTAAGTATAAATCATATCCTACCTCTTTACAGAATATCATTTAATCACTACCACCCAAATAAATCAAAGGTCTTGGATTATCCACCTTCTGATGACTATATAAAATGAGTAAACGTAGGATATAATTAAATTAAATTTTGTTAATCCATGTATTTCCATATACTTATCGACCAAGTAAACAAGGCCAAGTTGCCATATCATACATCTCTATCCAAGTATGATGCAAGTCACCTTTCCACATATCTGGTCCCCCCACCCCCACCCAATAAACATTAGCTACTAAATTTCCATTCATCTAATGTTGACATTTTATTTTATTTGATCTTTGACTCATGTGTACCAAACTTCATTATCAAAGGCAGTAGCCATCGGCCAAACAAATGAAATTTCACAGCAAAAATTAAGGTGGGTACAGAATTACAAACATTAAAAAAACAGCAGCACATGCAGAGCCGACATATACTGCGCTAAACTTCGAGTTGCATTCAAAGAAAAACGTGCACCAACAAAATTTCTTTAGCCAAAATCTCATGTTTTACCAATTTCTTGGGACCACCAAGATCCTGCATTCTGTGATCATCTCTTCATCACACACTTCACATAATAAGCCCTAATGGAAGATAGCACACCACCCTCCTGCTGCTTTGACTGCTTGCACTTTCAATCGAAACCTCGCACCTCATCGGCTTGTACCCTCCAAGAAAAAACTTCAACACTTTAGCCGAGTGAGTTTGAGCATTCAGCTTTCCTCAGTGTTTGATGAACCACAAGAGTTCATAGTCTGAGGAGACTGATATGCAAAATACTGATAATTTGATCCGAAATCCGCTTATTCATAATCACAACACGAACACGAAGTCTCAGTCCATGGTTCAAAAACCATCCTCCATTTGCAATGGACACCAAGAGGCAAGAACCACAGCTTCTATATATAAGGTTTATGTCCATTGTTAATAATCAATGGTGCTAAGATAAGTAGTTGACCTAATGAAGCTCGTTGTGATCCGAACGAACAGAAGTCGAGCAACTACATCTCGGCCTTTATACCAGACCATGCTCACAAAGAACTATGGACTACACAAAACTCTCCTTTATCATATCACATTATAATAGTATGGGAAAACTACAGCTCCACAAATAATTCACCAACTGTTTTCACAATAAAAAATTGGAAGAAAAGAAAAAGTAAAATGAAGAAAACCAATACACATGAAGTAACCAGGGACCACCCTACAAATGGAATCTATTTGATTCTATCCATAAAAAGGATTAAATATGATTGATGTACTAACAATAATATCATAGGGTTAAGAAACACTAATCATTCCATTAAAATATATTTTCTATTTCCTAAAACAGGGCGTTAACAAGAATATTTCTCCATCCATTTTTGGCAACATCTATATAGTGGTTCTTGCTTTGTAGTCTTACAAAAACCAAGAAAAATAAACAGCAAATGTGGTACCAAAAAGTTGCAGAGCTCATCAAGAATATTAATTTAATGAAATTAACCTATCATTTATACATATATATGTATGTCATGCTGTCACCTAGATTAAATCACAATATTTTAACGATGACTTTATTGTACATCCATGCATGAGGATTGTACTTCCTCAGAGATAACAAATCAAGTGGGCTAGTGGAGCAATTATCAGATTTTCAAGAAGATATGCATTCGATACAGACCTGCGCTTTACGAGTTCAAGAACAGAAAAGTACATAACTTATCTCAGCCTAATATATAATAACCTTAGTAATTATACAGTTAAGAAGTGGTTTTCATGATTCTAGCTAGACTAACCTGAGCCATCATAATCCACGACGAGTTTGAAAACAATGGTGGGGTTTTCCACTTATATACCGCAGCAGAACCTGTCATAAAATCTTCCAGAAACAGACTTAATAATCAAGATGAGCACAGCATGGTCGTGGAAACTCATTATCTTCTGATGCAAATTAAAACAATGGTAGCCAGGCTATACCGAGAAATATAAAGTGGTCTGTAAAAGAAAACCTAGGAAATTGTAACAAGAAAACGGGTCGGAGGGAAAGTGCAAGCAAAAAGTGGAAGTAATAAAACCTGAAAAAAGCAACAAGAAACCCCACCACTAAGCATTCCACTCACACCAGCTGAGTTTCTCATCCAGCATTATTGATAGTAATACACTATCTCGAAATTGGTCAATGATAATTTGAGGAACCAAATGAAAAGTTTTGAAGTATGAATTATCCCATTCTCTGAAGTAGAACTAGCACCAAGAACAGTCAAGAATTGGAAACCAAAAAGAGATTCTGATCACAATTACAGAAATTTACAAACATTTTATCAACAAAATAACAATGACAAACAACAATAAACATAATAACAGTAATAACAATCCACCTGTTTCCTGGATTTAGTTTGAGCTTCAAATGATTCAACACTAGAATTGGTACTAGCTTCATGATATTGAACATTCCCTAAGCAGCCAAAACCGTGCAACTGAAGAGACGCATCTTAATTGAAATGAAGTGATAACCTATCGAAACAAAATGAAGGGAACAGCAAGAGGAGCTCCCTTCAGTCCAAGCATAGACGGAGAGGGACGTGAACTATCTCCCGCATCATTCACTCAACCACAGTAGCATAATTAGCTTCCTTTTATTCTACTGAGTGGATAAATGAATGAGTCGGCAGCTAGATCAACCCCAAATCTCAGCCATGAGTGGGCTGAAGGAAGCTCTTTTAGACCATTCCTCAATGCAACAAACACATCCTCATTGAAGAGATCAGATATTGTGAAACTAATCTCTATTCTCAAGCCATTCCAGCCCCCATTTCTTGAGAAATTTCAATCTACTCCAACTAAAGGCCAAGGTAAAAATGTCATAAACCAAAAATAAGTTTTTCTTATAATACTGCTATCAATAAAGTTCTACTTTCTCAGCTGATGTTAGAAATCTGATATCCTAGTATAACTAACACATAGGGGAAAAAGAAAAAACACTTCTTTTAGATCAATTTACTTCCAAGTGTGAGAGCTAAACATACTTAATGAAGATGATTGATACAAATTATTAAACAAGAGGGTACCTTGTGACCTCGTACTGTCTGAAAAAACCTTGAAGTTGAACCCGAATCCAATTATGAAGATGTGGATCAACAGACATAACTATATAAACATTAATTTGCGGAAATAAATAAAGAAAAAAAAAAAGAACAAGTCATGCACTCCAGGAAGTATGTACCGTGGAATTCGGAAACGTCAACAATTATTACAACTCAAAATTATGACTAATGCTGTTAATATCAACAATTAATATTATCACAGCTACCACTAAAACTGTAATAACTCTAACGGCCAAACAGAAACGTAAAAAGGTACAAATAATTTCTATATAAATGATGTACTTTAAGCAGCAGCAAACACTAAACACAATCTCCATATATGCTACAATCAATGAGGATCTAGTGAATTTCAAACATATAAATACTTGGTTGCTTTCGAGGAAATTTTAAGACCAGGAAATGATCAGAACAAGAAACTTTGAAATACTAACTACTTACTGTGCTTAAATGAAAGCATAAATGAGAGAGGAAAAGGGCGAAAATAAATTTATAATCCATATTTTTCTTTGAGGAAATTTAGTACAATTCAGACTCAAAATGCTGGAAAATGTTGAATAGCTGCATAGGATTACTGTGCACCCATTAAATTGAGGGCTCTTATTTCTATCAAAACATAATGAAATCCAGCATGAATCCAGCTTTTGTACCCATCTAAGCTACTTTAGCACAAACCCTAGCTTTAATGGTTGATCTTGATAAGGAGATCAGAAAAACAGTCTGCCATGATGAAACCCACTATCAAGAGCAGCAGATAAAAAAAAGGAAAAAAAAAATATTTGGGAAAAAGAAAAAGTACAAACTGTCTGGAAACGGCGTCACATAAAATAATATATGAACGAAAATGGATTATCAAAGGGCCAAAAAGAAAACCTCCCATAGATGAGTTTAATGAAGTAGAAACAAAAAGGGGATTTTCTTCTGTTAAAATTTAGAAACAAGAAAAGGAAACTAAAAAGGTTATCTCCTACAATTAGCAACAAAAAAAGGGGGGTTTTAACTTTCAAACACCACTTGAAACCCTAAATTCCCACGAGCTGCGAGGATTGAACTGGAAAAAAAAAGGATTAAAGTAAAACAAATTTTCATAGGATAAGAGATGTGAGGATGTGATCACAAATGCAAAAAAAGAAAAAAAAGATAGTGAGAGATATGTATAACAGCAAAGGAAAAAAATGAGAGGTAGAAAAGCATGGTATTAATAAAAGAGAAGAATAGTGAATATGAGAGCAACCATGGAGCAAGACGATGAGTCGCTTTCGTCATGAGAATCAGAGATGGGAAAGCGACTCCAAAACAGATACATATTTTCATTCATGCTGTGGTTGCATTTATATAGAGAGGGGTGATAGGTGAAAGTTCCCTTGAGTGCAGAATGTGCAGTGAAATTGTCTCAAAAAGGGAAAATGGAGAAGAAGCAGTAAAAATTGAATCTACCTGGACCGCACTACTCAATTTTGCAGGAAGAGAGAGAGAGAGGGGGCAGTAAATAGACAAAAACATTTAACACAGTGGTGTGGGAAGTTTGACCATTAACTTTTGTTGTAAGGGAGACTCACTCCTCTCTCTCCACATGTGAGAGTGAGAGGGTCCCCACTCGTGCATGACTGCTGCAGTGCTGCTACACTATTTGTGGGATACTAGTTGGAGACCTCCATGCTCCCAGTCTTCTTTCGTGCTTCTACTGGCAAATCAAGTTATAGGTTACCTAT
Organism: Salvia rosmarinus; assembly: GCA_036937905.1. Classification (NCBI taxonomy): domain Eukaryota; kingdom Viridiplantae; phylum Streptophyta; class Magnoliopsida; order Lamiales; family Lamiaceae; genus Salvia; species Salvia rosmarinus. The sequence goes on from CM072818.1 coordinate 15,506,779, forward strand.
TTATTGATCTAATATATGAATTGTGATGTGGTTCTATGAGAAATAAAATGGACATGTTAATGCAAACTTTAACTACCTCGTTAATGGTAATCTATTTATTGATCTAATGTATGAATTGTGATGTGGTTATGTTCTACGTACTCTTATGTAAAAGTAGTTTTTATCTTTTATTTTAGACGTGTGAGCTCGGTTCGTGCATAGATGTGGAAATTTTTGTCTCAAATTTATTAGCTTTTAACCAGCTGAGTTAGATTCGTGGTGCAGATGTAATAATCCTATATATATATCTATATTTCTAGAAGTACAATGTCATGAAAACACACACTACAATCACGATAAAAATAAAACACGAGAATTGTTTACACAATTTTCTTATGACTACGTCTAGGGCGATGCCAAGCCAGAGGCTTCACAATGATTTTTGGACATGATTACGGGAAGAAACAAATATTAAATAAACAGTAATCAAACTCGAACCTTAAACCCATTAGGGTTACGTCTGGCCTAAAAAACATGGGCCTAAAAATTTGATACCGAAATTGGGCTTGAGCGTACATTCCATTCAAGCTCCATACTTCAACACACAAGAGTGTCAGGTATATAGAGAATATAATTGATTGAAAACTTTTTCAGTTTCCCCAACTTTAACAAGAGTGTGACTAAGTCAAACGTTGAACTCCCTAATAACAAGGACTGTTAGTTAGTGAGATACAACTTGAACTCAGTGTGTGTGCAAAATATGATGGAACATAAATGATTTCTCCCTCAGACACTTAAGAACGTTAAGACAGACTCAGAGCAAGTCAGATGCATATGGATGTCAGATTGTTGTAGCCTCTGAGATTGAGTCTGAATTTATCCATAACATGTTGAAGGTAAAATATGCATCATAAATAATAGTCAACTGTACATAAAGGTAAATGATACAAGAATTTAACGTGGTTTGGAAAAACCTCTTCAACATCCATGAATATGGCGAATATGTAAATTCTTTACTCCTTAGAAATTCCTTGTTTTACACTTCCAAGAGAAGTGATTTCAGATTTCAAGTATTAGATATTCGTTCATGGGTTATCAAGCCAAATGCCCTCACCCTCGTGTTAACCCAATTCATCTTAGGGCTATTGACGACTTTTGGGTTACTTGCTTACTGCTTCACCCAGACACCTTTGCTTTTAGACAACTACACATTATTGTTTCTTGCGGCTTCACCCTAACTTTAATCCTTACAAACCATGTCGGGACCTGGTTTTGGACTACATTTCCAACTATTCAAGTGAGACTTTATATTGAAGAACAATTCTAAAGGTAGGCTCGCCCGTCTAAGCTCTATTACAGATTTTACAATGAAATATGACTTAAAGATATGAGAGATTAGATCTGAGTAGTTTCACCGTAGATGAAGTGGTGGAAGCTTTCTATCCAAGTCTCCCCAAAGTTAGAGTTGGAGTTGTGTCTTCTTTCGCCTTAAGACAACGAATATCCACACATATATTTTTCCTCTTCATTTTCTCCAATTGAGGAAGTCATGTATTTATAGATGATTGAATTCAAACTAGTTTTTGGAAAAGAGCCGTTTGAAATTCAAACTCCATTATGACAATACGATCGTTGGCTTGTCGTTTTCTCATTTATCACCTACTAAATCAAATAGATGAATTCAGCAAGTTATCAACATATTTGACTCGTATCCCAGATTCCAAACAATATGTAATATAAAATTATCTTATTATTATTATTAGAGAAAATGTAATGTAATATACTATATTTAACTATTTATCTATTCTTATTATAAATGGAGGTAATGGGAAAAAGTACTCATTTTCTCGTAAGGAAAATGTATAAGTACCCATGTTTATAAGAAACGCATGCCATGGGCTGCAAAAATACGAACATCTAGTCGACATCGATACTCACAGAGGTATGACAAGAAGAAGTTGATTGTTCATCATCTCTCTATTTGAATATCAACCCAATTAAATGTCAAAATCCTATCTTAGATGAGTGAACATAGCCTTCTACATAATCTTCATTGTAAAAGTTCACTCAATCACAATTAGAACACCCCTAAATTATATCTACCTTAGTCGTAACAGTAGTATTGAAGAATTGTAAGGTACCCTACGTGGTGTCCTAAAAGCAGTACTCGTAGTCGTGTTAGTGAGTCAATAAGGGACTAGGCCTAGTAATCGTGGGTTCAAAATTTAAAGGTGTTGGCTTCTGGATAATGCCCTTAACACTAAATTCAAGTGAATGACGAATATGTGAAGTTCTCATCCTATTAAGTTAGGGACCAAAACATGATCAAAGTGAATGTAGAAGCTTGAGTTTCTATAGATCGTTTTATGTGCAATACATCTTTATTTTAATTACAACTTAAATAAATTAATCACATAATTAGAATGTGTAATCTCATGGTTAGAGTTTGGCATTCCTAAAGACATAATTTATGAACTCCAGAAATTCAAGTGAATACGAATTAAGGTTTCGAAAGTTCAAAAAATGGTATCTAGGATACGATGCAGATCTGATTAAGAAAATTAATATTTTCAGCTTCTGAATAAATAGTGTTCCAACGGGAAAATCACGGCTCATTTTATTCCTAACTTAATAACTTAATTTTGTAATAATAGATCATATTTTATCGAGATAACTTGAATGCTATAAATTTATATCCATTAATCATTTAAATAGGAACATAAAAGATCTATTTACTTTAGATCTTTCTCCCAACTACCAAGCTAATAAAAAAAGACATCTCATCCTCATTTCAAACCAAACTTTAGCCACCCCATATAGATAGAGAGAGACTCCATTGGAGAGCAAAACGTTCAAGTTTAGCTTGACTAAGAGGGTGTTTGGTCGAGCTTATAAGCTCTTTAAACAAATTATAAGCTGTTTAAGAGTTTATAAGCTGTTCCAAAGTGTTTGGCAAAATAAGTTCCTAAACAACTTATAAGTTGTGAAAATAAGCTCCCCTAAAAATAAGTTGCTCAAACCTAATTTTTTTTTCATAAACTTATAAGCAACCATGAATTTATCAAAATAACCTTATTATAGTTCGTTATTTCCTACATATACACTACCAACTTCATTTCTCGTCAATTGCATCTCTCTAACTCACGATTCTTTCTCTGACTTATAAGATCAATTATCCAAACACTTTAACAACTTATAAGTTCTTGAAACATTACCTCTTATAAATTCTTGAAACATATTATAAACTCTTGGAGCTTATAAGCTCTTTAAAATAAGCTTAGCCAAACACCCCTAAGGCTCGTCTACTAAATACGAGACCACCATGAGGTAGGAAAACACTTGCTCTATGACTCTTATTCTTAATTATATTTAACTATTTATCTATTCTTATTATAAAATATGGTTATGAAAAAGAGTAGCTATTCCTCATAAGCAAAATGTATAAGCACCCACTTTTATAAGTGGTGTTAATGCATGAAACTACCCATTATCGTAATATACATGTAAAAATTATTCACATTTATAATATACAAATGAACTGTCTAATTTAAATCCTTGGATGTGATAAATTTTGTGTGAAAATCAATACAACTCTAACATTGATAGCTAGTTAAATCCACCAGATGATGATCGAGAGTCTAGTAAATTCCATCTAACATCTAACACTCAAATTCTTGACTAATACTCAAATTCACTAGTCGCTCGACCGACGACTAGTGGATACTGGCTAATGAATTAATTGGCAGTTCCGACCTGGTCCATCGGGCTTTCACAATTTTCCCAGTCGAGTCGGACTGGACCAAAAAAAATTGGGCCGCTAACTATGAAGCCCAGCCCCGGGCGAGCGAGCTAAGTCTGCTCACTTTTTCCAATTTTTTAACTTATAAAATTGTATATTTAATTGTAAATAAATAAATGCCTGTAAAAATAACAATTTAAGTCTAGAAAATAGTAATTTAATATCAAAAATGACAAAATTAAAAGTTCAAAATTATATGCTAATACAACAAAAACTATATTAAACCAATTGAGTCATTATCTAAAGTAATAAATAATCCAAAATAAATCATAAACAACTTAAAAAGAGAATTAAAGAGAAATATAAGAAAAAGACAAAGAAATAAAGAGAACAAAAAATTAGTATGTAATAAAAATATATATTTATCTGGTGAACTTTTTAGCTCGAAAACTCTGAACTTTTTTGGCCCGAAGTCTGGTTGGCCTGAGACTCTTTTTGGGTGGGCTTATTAGCCTCAATTTTTTCGTGCTTCTTATTTTGAAGCCCAACCTAGTCCAGACCTCGGGTACCCCGGGCTAGTTCATCGGGCCAAACCCATTTTGGTGGTTCTATTGACAGTCAATGACAAGTTGCACCAATTTCTATGCAAATTTTGTCATATTCAAGGGTTTTTTCGTTCACTTAAATATGGACATACTTCATATGTTTTTACCAAAGTATGTATTTTTCATACATACCCTATCAAAATTGGCATTTTTAATTTTCACTCTTTAAAAAGATACATGAACTACCTTAATTTAGAATAAATGGAGAAAAATATTTAGATGTTCATAAATTTTGTATAGAAATCAAAGATCGTCCGACAAATGGATTCGCCAATAATGTTTATTGTTGGGATTTGAAGATATCAGTTAAGATGCTTTAGTGATTCTAAAACTAGCCTTAGTTAAGATGATGATTTAACAAGTCTTGATTAGGTGAGTCAAGTTAGAAAGCTCGAAGGGGGAAGAGCTATATGTTGGAATAAATTTGTATATGAGCTTAGATTTGGAATCTACATTTTGTGTAGATCAATTTAGTGTTTTTATGTGTTCAAATCCATTGTGGGATGAATGAACAATTAATGCACAAAGATGGCTTCCTAAATGTGGGAATAAGTTTTATATCCCACATTGGAAAAATAAGAAAGCTCTAAGCTATATATAAACGAGTTCACATCAATAAGGAATAATCGTGTGCACCATCTATGGCGCACCCTAGTGGTTTTAATTAGCTATTTTATGGCTAACCCAATGCTACGAGGATGGTGCAAGCACCATCCGAGTCCGAGAGTCCGAGTCCGAGCACGCATATCGCCGCACTTGTCGCATTGGGCGCTTTTAGAGGTGCACTTTGCACTTCGCGGGAGCTTTGAGGAGCCAAAAGTTTTGCCAACATGGCACCGGAGATGGCTCGGGCGACACGCCGGACTCGACCACGGGCGGGTAGTTGGGCTCGTGCATGGACGAACCATCACATCGGTTCGGGCTAACTTGATAGCTCGATCGACCTTGGTTCGGTCGCAGTTGGGCCTTCGCACCACTTCACTAACAGCACTTGGGCTATAAAAGGACCTGCGAAGATGATTAAACACACCAAACGAAGATAATCAATCTATCCATTCATTCTTCAAAATCCTCTCTGTCCGACTATTTAGTAGTTCACGGAATACGCCTAATAGTGCAACTACCGTATTTGTTAAACCGTTGTATCTTGGAGATAAATCATTGAACCGCTGTCGTGAAGCGAGCAAAATTATCTTCTTGGAGAAAGAGTCTAACTCTTGTCTCGGTTATATATATCATTCTCTTTAAACGTTATTTTCGCATTTCACGTGCCGTTTCTAACAATCGCAAGATAATATTCGTGGAAATGGCGACAAGTCAAGCAACGTTCGAATGCCCCTGCTCATGCCGAAAAGCCGGAAAATTCTCGTGTTCGAATTTAGCGTTGGCAATCTAAAATGCTTTTCTATCCGACTACTCAATTTGGCCCGCTTGAACGAGTCACCTCCTACCGTGGAGGAAGATGAGACCGATGAACAAAACGCAATGCGTTAGATGCATGGCATCATAGCGACTTTCTGTGTCGTAATTACATCCTCAATGGGTTGGACGACACTCTCTATAGTGTTTACTCTAATGCCAAGACGTCGAAGGAACTATGGATCTCTTTAGAGACAAAATACAAGACGGAAGATGCCGGACTAAAGAAGTTTATCGTCAGACGCTTCCTAGATTACAAAATGGTGGATAGCAAGATGGTACTTGAACAAGTGCAAGAACTTCAGTTGATCCTGCACGATATTCTCGCCAAGGTATGGAACTTTCGAATCATTTCAGTTGTCTTTGATCATCGAGAAATTACCACCAATGTGGAAAGAATTCAAGAACTATCTCAAACACAAACGCAAGGAGATGGGACTTGAAGATCTTATTGTACGATTGAGGATCGAAGAAGACAACCGAAAATCTGACAACATGGCAAAGAAATCGTCTATGGAGGCAAAGGCAAATCTAGCCGAGTCAAGCACCAACAACAAGAAACGGAAGTTCAACGGGAAGAAGCAAGACCCGAAGAAGCAAAAGAGGATCAAATGAGATTGTTACAACTGTGGCAAACCCGGACACATGGCGAAGGATTGTCGAAAACCAAAGAAGAAAGATGGTCATCAACAAGCAAACGTGACGGAGGAAAAAACGGTACCCCTTGACTTATCTAAACTCGATTTATCCGCCGTTGTAGATGAAGTCAACATGGTAGGCAACCCAACTGGGTGGTGGGTTGATATCGTGCCACAAAGCACATTTTTGCTGATAAGTCAATGTTCTCCACCTATGAACCCGCCACCGAAAAGAGGAAGTTGTACATGGCAACTCCGCAGGTTTCAAGATCGTTGGAAACGGAAAACTTGTGCTAAAGATGACTTCGGATTGAAAGTGACGCTGACCAATGTGCTGCATGTTCCCGACATTCGCAAGAATCTTGTGTCCGCTCGCTTTGAGCAAAGTCGGTTTTAGACTAGTGTTTGAAGCGACAAAGTTGTAATGACCAAAATGGTCACTTTATAGGAAAAGGCTATCTAGATAATGACATTTTCAAGCTTAGCGCACTCAATGTAATCTCCAATGAAGAAATAAAGGAAAGCGTTGCATATGTGATTGAGTCTCGATCGCTCCCTTTTCACACGTAAAGGCGATATAGAAGGTAAGTCAAGTATCGTATCCATGTGGATTGTAATACTGAAAACACGTGGCTAGCTCAACGATAATTCATCATTATTCGCACGTAAAATTGGATGAAAGGTTTTAAGGGCTTGAATTTAATCCAAAGCAGCGTAACCATGCGTAAAATAAAACAAAGCAATAAACACACGGAAGATAAAACAGATAAGAGAGACTAACCTGTGGATGCATTAATCCTATCCACAACGTATGTTTATCCTGTCCTATTAGCCAATTTTAATCCGCATAAGATGGAAGATCACAAATATAACCAACAACTCAATTACGACAATTGCGGCAGAGATTACGAGTTTTCCTACCATTCTAGGTGAAAACAAGTAACTCCAAAAGGATCACTAAAATATGCTTCCTACGAATATCCTATCTCGCCACGACTCAAGCGCTTATTCGTATCATGCATTCAAGATCGATTGACAATTAATACAATTACGTAATTAACCGACAACTAGATATGCATCAAGATTGATCGTAAATCAACACATATAAATAAGCACCAAGAATCATGAATCAATGCCTGAAGGTAAATAGCGATAATGAAATCACAACATATAGGATCGAATCATGCAAACCCTAGGATCAGTACGGAATTTTAGCTACGCATAATTAAATTACCAAAGCAATAAATAATTAAATAAAACATAAATTAAGATAGATAGATAAAACCGTAAGAATCCACAAAGAACAATTTTAGCGACTTGAATCAGGAAGAAATTCAATTCTAATACTAAACTATGAAATTGGAATGAAAATACTTAAAGAAAAGATAAACTAAATTAAACGGAAAAGAACTTGCAAAAGAAAATAAAGAAGAATTTGTGTTCGCTTCCGAATGGTGTTTATAAGCTAACGCTCTATCTCCTATTTATAATAAAACATAAGCTCCCTTTTTCATAAATTCCCAATCCTATTCTCGCCTCGATTCAATCCTATTCGACTGATTCAATCCTATTCGACTGATTCAATCCTATTCGACTCGGATTAGAAGTATACATGGACTAGGTGTCTCAAATTGCTGAAAATTATGATTTCTCGCGAGTTTTGCCCTTGCGATTTTAGGTCGCGAGCAAAACTCGCGAATCGTCTTTTCTCGGCTGCACGCGACTTCACTGCTTCTCCGCTCTCTCGTCCGGACCAATTACAATCCGCTTGCGCTCACGGACTCCTATTGAGATGCTATTTAACATAGTTAACTTTGTACATCCATACTTTTCAAATCCATTTCATCATATTCAACGTCGTTTTCAAATGCGATTCTTCTTCGCATGAGCTCGCGTTGGGCTATTGATTCCTCTTTATCGTGATCCACCTTTTGACATTAAAACCTATGCTAAAATGACATGAAATAAACATGGCATAATATCTTCCAAGGTAAACATAAATATATCAAAAGACAACTCAAAAGATCACTTATCACTTAGATTCAAACGAATATAGCCTTATAAATCATGTAAAACGAGGCTTATCAACTCCCCAAACTTACTCTTTGTTTGTCCTCAAACAAATTAAAACAAGAGAGAGACGACCAGAGGCAGGTAAAGAGTCGAACGATAAAAGCAATAAGCCTCAGAGCAATGAGCAATAAACGATTCACTCAAATGAATCAAATCACAACATCTTTCGTTCAACTCCACACATCATCATAATCATAAGCACAAGCCTTCTCAAACTTGAATCCTCACGACATGGATATATATATACGAAAACTCAAACACTCAAGTGTATCAAGGAGGATATGTATACTCTCAAAGTTTAAAAACACATGGAATCTACCATAGGCTTGCAAATCACCTAATTCTCCATTGCTCAAATATGTGCTCAAGAACCAAGATCAAAAAGGTCTTATAAAAGGTTATAATGTATGCTCTTTGGTAAGGTAAGATATATTTAGGCTAAGTGACTCATAATCCCATAGTGAAAAACACCATAAGTATCACAAGACATAATTCCCAAATTTTCACAATTTATTTCAATTTTTCATACCAAGAAGTCATTTTTCTTTAAGAACTTCATAATTATTATAGAAGTGATAAACATCTCAATGCACTAATTACTTACCCACTTATGTTCTTTTCACACACTTGGGTCATTTTTTTTTATTGAACTTATATGGGTAAGCAACTATTTTAATAATCACTTTCATCATTTATTTCATTTCCTTTCTTTTCTCAACCCTCAATTTCAAGCAACTAAATATCATACTAACAACATAACCCAACCCACGGCTATATGAACAAAAATAGGTAGCTTAAACGGGCTCATCAAAGGATAATAAAATATGTGTTAGGGTTTGGATAGTGTATAAGCTAAGAAAAGAATGCCTAATACCATCTCATAATTCTTAAGCACATCAATGCAACCTCGAAAAGAACCAGAGCAAGTTCTAGAGAAACACATGCTATTTCAAACTATTCACACGAAAGAAAAAGATCGAAAAGATATGACAATGAAAGCTCAAGTCTCACAAGTTTCAAAATGTGATCAAGTTCTCAAAGGCTCAATACTCACAATAATCATAACATGCTTCGTCTCACAAAATCGGTTGCAATAAATTTTCTAATAAAAACAATTCTCATCATCGGTTGCTCGTTATTCAACTCAACCCACAAAACAGACACAGAACCCAAACAAGAAAGACAAAACAAAACAAAACAAAACAAAACAAAACGAAAACAAACAAAACAAAGGAAAACATTGGGTTACCTCCCAACAAGTGCTAAATTTAAATGTCTTTAGCTAGACCATTTCATACCCAATCAATCTGGCGTTTTGACAGAGAGACTTCTTTCCAAATCGTGCTTGCCTCGATACTTTGCATTTACGTTAGACCACCACCGAGTATGGAAGTGGCCTCCCAAACTTGAACAAGTCACCTGAGTTCCATGCCGAGTCCATCTTTTCTTTGTAGCACCCTTGTCAACTAGTCGGTTGACATCCAAGGTCGAGATTTGGCTAGCTGCAACAGTGGTGATTGAATGACACTCTTCATGCTCTGTACTATCGTGTCGCGGGATGGCGTCATAGATTGAGATTTTCAGCTTCTCATCGTTAACATGAAAAGTTAGATCACCTTCCTGCACGTCAATTAAAGCACGACCAGTTGCTAGAAAAGGCCTACCCAAGATTAGCGGTTGTTGTTTGAATTCGGGGATATCTAAAATCACAAAATCGGCAAGAAAAACAAAATCCGAACTCTTACCAACACATCCTCAACTATCCCTTAGGTACGCGACGACCGTCACCATCATTAACAAAATGGAGGTCTTCTTCATTTGCCCAAATTTCAAGCGATTGAACATATTTAACTAAGATCAGTTTATGCTCGCTCCTAAATCACACAACACGTTGGGGAACGTGTGCTCGCAATCTCGCACTCAATGTAAAACTACCGATCCTTCGCTTAGAGGGAGCTTCTACGCAAGACTAAGACCGCATTCTTCGGATAGAGTAATTTTTCAAATTTCCCAATTTCTTCTTGCTTGCAAGCGCCTTTAAAAATTTCATGTATCCGGCATGTTTCGTGGCAGCTTCAAAGAGAGGCAAATTGATCTCAACTTTTGAAAATCTCTTTGAAACGCAAACCTCGTCATATTTCGACTTGACTAGCCGACTTTAAACGGGACCGGAGGAGTGTACGTGCGAAGATTGGACTTTGAGGCTCTTCGCGGTCGACTCGCGATCACCGGGCAAGTCGCGAGGCGCCCGCTCGCTACCGCAATCCTTCTTCGCTTGAACTTGCGGTACCGTGTCGCCGCGAACAAATCTGGGCGCGCGACAACTCGATGGCTCGCGGTCGGTCGCTCATGCGGCGCGTCGCTCGATCGCGGCGTGTGGGGAAAACTCGGGACTCTTCGCGGTCGCGAGCTCGGTCACGAAGTTCTCGCTCCGCCACTTTCTTGCTCCGTATGGCTTGGGTAAGCTTGTCCACTTCGTCCGGATGGCGAAACATTGATTTTTCGGGTTTACCTCCGCATTACTCGGAAATTAGCCCGTCTTTTGTAGTGCATTCAACTGTACGGCTACTTAACCAATCTGATTTTCCAAAATTTTCATATGCTTTCCCATAGCCGTCACAGTGGACTCCAAATGATTAATCTTCTGCCCGATGTTGCTTATAAATGAGTTTTGGTTCGTCGTCAATTGTTGGTTGCTTACAACCAACTGCTGCATCATGTCCTCTAGACTCTACTTCTTCGTCTCTTGAATCACTCCATTCTGAACTGAGAAACCTGGCGGAGGCTGTTGAAAATTATTGGGGTTGGCGTACGAGAAATTTGGATGATTTCTGTTATTTGCATTGTATGCCGGATTTCCATGATTCCTCTTATTGATGTGGTTGACCTCTTCGTCTCGATCCGACTCTTCAAAAGAGTGAATTGCTTCATCACCGTCGATTTCGAATCGCCTCGACACCGCCGCTTTAACCATTGGCCTTCTAGTTGGCCATTGATAACTATTTGCCGCCATCTCTTCTATGATGCGATTGGCCTCCTCTACACGACGATTTAATAAACATCCACCGCCGACGCATCCACTATGCTCCTCAGATGCCATGTCACCAACGTAGAACCGCGTGATCCGCCGTTCTTTGGAGAATCCGTGTTGTGGGCACTTTCTCAATAGGCCCATGAATCGCTCCACGACTCGAACAATGACTCATCTCTAGCCGGGAGAAGTGGGAGATCTCGGCGATGATTTTCGGGCTTTGGCTGGCTGAAAATACTTTGAGAGGAACTTTTCGCAAAGATCCCCAACTGCTTATGCCTGCGGTCCAAACTTGAACCACTCCTTCGCGCGACAGCAGAGAATCCGAACATACGATCCGAATCGTGTCTTGTGGCACCCCATTCGCTTGATGGTGTCACAAATGTCGAGGAATGTCTCAAGATGCGATTCGGGTCCTCTCGTGACTCCTCCCAAACCGCTCTCCTTGTACCATGCCGATTAGGGCGGCTTTAACTCAAGTTGTTTGCATTGACTTAGGGCCCCATCCGCCTCCTTGGAATTGTTCGGTGGGAGGTCGGTACATATAATTCAGAGGTCTCGCTCGAGCAGGACTAAGAGTCCCATATTCGCCATCCACGTTGCATCTCTCGCGAAATCGCCTAACATGCAGTGCTTGCTCGGAGGAATGCCCTGCTCGTGGATTAGCTGCCATTGCAGCCCGCCTCTTCTCTCGTCCTCTTCTCCTTTGAGAGCTTTCGATCTCGGGATCTAGTAATATTTCGTGAGGTCCCGAGATCTCAGACGCATAAACTACCCGAGAAAGAGAGAATTCAGCTCCAGAACACTAAATAAATAATATAATAAATAACTTGAATCAATAAATCCAAATCACAAATTATTCCTATGCAATCTTTACAATCCCGACAGCGCCAAAATTTGATCGCTCCCTTTTCACACGTAAAAGGCTTATATAGAAGGTAAGTCGAGTATCGTATCCACGTGGATTGTAATACTGAAAACACGTAAGCTAGCTCAACGATAATTCATCATTATTCAAGCACGTAAAATTGGGTGAAAGGTTTTAAGGGCTTGAATTTAATCCAAAGCAGCGTAACCATGCGTAAAATAAAACAAAGCAATAAACACATGGAAGATAAAAGCAGATAAGAGAGACTAACCTTGTGGATGCATTAATCCTATCCACAACGTATGTTTATCCTGCTCCTATTAACCAATTTTAATCCGCATAAGATGGAAGATCACAAATATAACCAACAACTTCAATTACGACAATTGCGGCGAAGAGATTACGAGTTTTCCTACCATTCTAGGTGAAAACAAGTCACCCAAAAGGATCACTAAGAATATGCTTCCTACGAATATCCTATCTCAACTATGACTCAAGCGCTTATTCGTATCATGCATTCAAGATCGATTGACAATTAATACAATTACGTAATTAATCGACAACTAGATATGCATCAAGATTGATCGTAAATCAACACATATAAATAAGCACCAAGAATCATGAATCAATGCCGGAAGGTAAATAGCGATAATGTAAATCACAACATATAGGATCGAATCATGCAAACCCTAGGATCAAGACGGAATTTTAGCTACGCATAATTAAATTACCAAAGCAATAAATAATTAAATAAAACATAAATTAAGATAGATAGATAAAACCGTAAGAATCCACGAAGAACAATTTTAGCGACTTGAATCAGGAAGAAATTTCAATTATAATACTAAACTATGAAATTGGAATGAAAATACTTAAAGAAAAGATAAACTAAATTAAACGGAAAAGAACTTGCAAAAGAAAATAAAGAAGAATTTGTGTTCGCTCGAATGGTGTTTATAAGCTATCGCTCTATCTCCCTATTTATAATAAAACATAAGCTCCTTTTTCATAAATTCCCAATCCTATTCTCGCCTCCCGATTCAATCCTATTCGACTGATTCAATCCTATTCGACCGGATTAGAAGTATACATGGACTAGGTGTCTCAAATTGCTGAAAATTATGATTTTCGCGAGTTTTGCCCTTGCGACCTTAGGTCGCGAGCAAAACTCGCGAATCGTCTTTCTCGGCTGCACGCGACTTGTTGTTTCGCTCCGTTCTCTCGTCCGGACTCAATTACAATCCGCTTGCGCCACTGGACTCCTATTGAGATGCTATTTAACATAGTTAACTTTGTACATCCATCCTTGTCAAATCCATTTCATCATATTCAACGTCGTTTTCAAATGATTCTTCTTCGCATGAGCTCATGACCGGGCTATTGATTCCTCTTTATCGTGATCCACCTTTTGACATTAAAACCTATGCTAAAATGACATGAAATAAACACGGCATAATATCTTCCAAGGTAAACATAAATATATCAAAAGACAACTCAAAAGATCACTTATCACTTAGAAACGAAACGAATATAGCCTTATAAATCATGTAAAATGAGGCTTATCATCTCCTAATTTATGGCATCATAGATTAGGACATGCAAATTTAAAAACACTACGAAGATTAGTGAATTTAGATCTATTGCCAAATATATCTTTTGATCAACATAATAAATGTGAAATTTGTGTTGAAGCGAAAATGGCAAAGAAACCTTTTCATTCGGTGGAAAGATCAACTACACCTCTAGAATTGATTCACACCGACTTATGTGATTTAAAACTTGTGCAAACTAGAGGTGGAAAGAATTACTTTATAACATTCATAGATGATTGCACAAGATTTTGTTACGTGTATCTTTTGAGAAGCAAAGACGAAGCATTCGAAGCTTTCAAAAGTTACAAAAGTGAAGTTGAAAATCAACTCAACACTAAAATCAAGATGATTCGAAGTGATCGTGGTGGCGAGTATGTTGCACCGTTTGAAGAATTCTGTCGTGAAAACGGTATTATTCATCAAACAACGGCACCTTACTCACCACAATCAAATGGTGTTGCCAAACGGAAAATAGAACGTTAAAGGAAATGATGAATGCTATGTTGATTAGCTCGCTTATCACATAACATGTGGGGAAGCTATCCTTTCGCAAATAAAATATTAAACAAGTTACCCTAAAAGAAATAAGATAAAACCCATATGAATTATGGAAAGGTAGGAAACCGTCCTACAAATACACGAAAGTGTGGGGTGTCTCAAAGGTCAAGTACCAAAACCAAACAAGTTAAGATAGCCCTAAAACTATTGATTGCATCTTCATAGGATATGCAAATAATAGTAGCGATATCGCGTTTTTGGTACACAAGTCGGAAATACCCGACATGCATGAGGGAATGATCATAGAATCAAGAAATGCTATATTTTTTGAAACTATATTTCCCAAGAAAGAAAAGAACGACGCAAGTTCTAAGAAGAGAACTTATGAAGAAAACTCGTTAGAAAATATCGACCAAATGTTGAGCAAACACCTGCACTAAGACGAGGAAAACGAACAAAAATTGCAAAGTTCTTTGGTCCAGACTTTGTGGTTTATTCGTTGGAAGATGATCCTAAGACAATCGATGAAGCATTGTCTGGTCCTGATGCTGCTCTATGGAGAGAAGCTATCAATAGTGAAATTGAATCTATCTTGAACAATCACACTTGGGAAATCGCCGACCTTCCTCCCGATTGTAAACCTTTAGGATGCAAGTGGATTCTAAAGAGAAAGTTCAATGTCGATGGAACTATTGATAAGTACAAAGCACGCTTGGTAGCAGGGTTACAAACAAAAGGAAGGTATGACTACTTTGATACATACTCACCGTTACAAGGATTACATCCATAAGAACGCTACTTGCTATAGCTGCGTTGCATAATCTTCAAGTACACCAAATTGATGTAAAACGCATTTCTAAACGGGATTTAGAAGATGAAATTTATATGGAACAACCCAAGGGTTTGTTATCCCCGACAAGAAAACAAAGTTTGCAAACTTGTTAAGTCTTTATACGGACTTAAACAAGCACCCAAACAATGGCATGAGAAATTTGACCAAGTGATGTTGTCAAATGGATTCAAAATTAATGAATGTGACAAATGTGGTTACATTAAAGGGACATCCGATAATTTTGTCATTGTATGTCTTTATGTTGATGATATGCTCATAATGGGTAGTAATCATGATATAATCATGAATACTAAAGAAATGTTGAAGATGACATTCAATATGAAAGACTTGGGGATAACTGATGTGATTCTAGGAATTAAAATTTCTAGAACACCTGATGGAATTGTCTTATCACAATCTCACTATGTTGAAAATGTGCTTAAGAAATTCAAAGCTTATGATCTACCTCCGGCTAAGACACCGTTGATTTAAGTCTACACTTAGCCAAAATCGAGGAGACTCGATATCCCAATCGACTATGCTAGGTCATTGGAAGTCTAATGTACTTAGCAAATTGTACAAGACCCGACATAGCATATTCAATTAGCAAGTTGAGTCGGTTCACAAGTAATCCAAGCAAGGATCATTGGACCGCATTAACTAGAGTTCTAAGGTATTTAAAACATACTTTGAACTATAGTTTACACTACACAAGATATCCAATTTGCTTTTGGAAGGATAAAGTGATGCAAATTGGATATCCGATACAAAGACTCCAAATCCACAAGTGGGTTCGTGTTCACCATAGGTGGAGGAGCAAAGGTCATGGAAATCTTCTAAGCTAACTTGTATAGCTCGATCTACAATGGAATCAATTTATTGCCTTAGACAAAGTCGCGAAGTTCGAATGGCTACGAAATTTCTTAGAGGATATTCCTTGTTGGGAAAAACCCGCACCTCCGTTATGGTGCATTGTGATAGCATGTCGGTCATAGGGAGAGCTAATAGTAGCATGTACAACGGTAAGTCTCGACACATTCGTCAAAGACACAATATCGTTAGACAATTGATCACGATCGGTATAATGTGTATTGACTATGTAAGGTCAAAAGACAATATAGCGGATCCGCTTACTAAAGGTATTAATCGTGATCAATTATACAATACAAGAAGGGAATGGGATTAAAATCCATGCTTAAAGAACGCTCATAATGGTAACTCAACCATGATGATTGGAGATCCCAAAACTTGGTTCAAAGAGACAACTAAGTTATGAAGGTTCAAGTTATACACTGAAATCTCAATAATCCATTCTCGTAGTTGTTCAAGTGTAACCCGCAGTTCGTGGTAAAGGGTAAGTTTTAAAGAACTTTTAATGATTCATATAGCCTTATTGGTGGAGTATAGCAGATACTCTTCAGGAGATCACCTATCTAAGTGTGAAGTGTGGGCCGCTTCAAATAAATAACACTTATGAATCAAGATATGGTCCAGGCCAAAATGGACACAACGTGAGAACGAAAGATATGGTATCTATTATTGTGTATGTGTTATTGTCTTGGTTTACACAAAATTGGCGGTTCAAGACATCGTGTTCACCGAAGCGGTGAGTAAACCGATAACGCTATACTAAGGAAGGTTCAAAGCCAACAACTACCTATCCCGATGCAATAATAGGTCGTCGGGACTTTGATAAAACTTGCATTTGCATTAATCGTCATTCATGTGGGGATTGTTGGAATAAATTTGTATATGAGCTTAGATTTGGAATCTACATTTGTGTAGATCAATTTAGTGTATTTATGTGTTCAAATCCATTGTGGGATGAATGAACAATTAATGCACAAAGATGGCTTCTTAAATGTGGGAATAAGTTTTCATCCCACATTGGAAAAATAAGAAAGCTCTAAGCTATATATAAATGAGTTCACATCAATAAGGAATAATCAAGTGTGCACCATCTATGGCGCACCCTAGTGGGTTTTAATTAGCTATTTTATGGCTAACCCAAATGCCTACGAGGATGGTGCTTCGCACCATCCGAGGCCGAGAGTCCGAGGCCGAGCACGCACGCCGCACTTGTCGCATTGGGCGCTTTAGAGGCGCACTTTGCACTTCGACGCGGCGCATCATCGCGAGGAGCTTTGAGAGCCAAAAGTTTTGCCAACATGGCACCGGAGATGGCTCGGGCGACACGTCCGACTCGACCACGTGGCGGGCGCTGGGCTCGTGCATGGACGAACCATCACATCGGTTCGGGCTAACCTGACAGCCTCGATCGACGTGACCGGTTCGGTCGCTAGATTGGGCCTTCGCACCACTTCACCTAATGACACCTTGGGCTATAAAAGGGACCTGCAGAAGATGATTAAACACACCAAACGAAGATAATTAATCTATCCATTCATTCTTCAAAATCCTCTCGTCCGACTATTTAGTAGTTCACGGAAATACGCCTAGTAGTGCAACTACCGTATTTGTTAAACCGTTGTATCTTGGAGATAATTGTTGAACCGCGTGCAATCAGAAAGTGAGCAATATTATCTTCATGGAGAAATAGTCTAACTCTTGCCTCGGTTATATATAGCATTCTCTTTAAACGTTATATTCGTATTTCTACGCACGCTTTCTAACACTATATGACTAAGGCTAAAAAGAAGAAAAGCGAGAAAGTCGATTTGATGAACTAAAGACGTATCTCAATGTGCTACCAACATGATCTCTTAAGTTGGTCAGTCAGGTGCACGCGTGAAGAGCTCAACATTGAAGGTTGGAACTCCTCCATGCGAATCTGAAGAAGAAGAAGGGCATAAGACTTAAGAGAAGCAAGTGTAGAAAGTCAACAAAAGAAGCTTCAACCTAAGTAGTCTCATAGCAGGCCAATCGAAAGAATACGACGTCAACCCGACATCTTTAAGAGAAGTATCGGGAGAGGGACAGTGTTAGGATCGGGTCAAAAAACGCAGTGGAAATTAAAAATTTTCGAACGAATAAATGAAATAACAATTATTTCATTCCAATGATATTAACGACTTCACGTTAACACAATGTAAGGCAAGAACGATCGAATCATTGCATATATTTTCGCACTCCGTTTGATGTAGAGATTAGAAGCAATCAATTGCTCGTTCTCCAAACTCGCAGAGATCCAAATGTGTCCCCTCTATCAAGTCCACACTCTCTAGAACGTATCAAGTGTAAAATGGCTTTCGCTAGCAAAACCAAACACTCACTTTTTGTTCAAAGAAAATGAGACGTTCATGAAGCTTGAAAACGGAAAAGAATAAGAATGTTGCCACACTTTTTATTAAAGAAAGGAAAAAGTCGTTTCTTAATAATACGAGAAACGTTTTTCTTTTTTCATTATGATAATCAATATCATTAAATAAGGGATTAATTCCCTAATCAATTTTCTCTTTAATTGTAGCAACGTGATTTACTATAAGTAAATCTCTCTTTTATTCTTTTCTTCTATCCGGATTGTAGCCGAATTACTTTTATCCAGGACATGCTTATATATATATATCTGATTTTTCTAGATTAAAAAATAATCAAATTGATTTTGTATCTATTTAAATTAATCTAATTAATTTAATATAGAATTAGACTTGTTAATCCAATTATATTCAACTAGATACATTTAGTTAAATATCTAATTTAACATATTAAATTAGAACAAGTCACCATTAATTAATTGGATTCAACTATTGAATCAATTCAATTGACACGTTCTAGCTTTTTGTGTGTGACCCTCTTAGGTTCACAACTAGTACTACTAATAGGCTTGTAACAAATTACAACTTAAACAAATAACATTTATTCAATTAATTCATCCAATAAATTAATTTACTTGAAATTAACTCTTTAATTTCAAGAACCTATAAATCATGGAAACATCTAGCAAGTAGCATGACCACATAGTACTAGGTGAAATAGCGAGTAAACCTATTTTAAATATGAATCGTCATACACGTACGGTCCTTCTATTATCTAATCTCCAAATTGGATATTGAGTATGGAATTAAATCGAAAACTCAAAACAATCCAATAGTTACATTTTCATTCAAATTCAATAACTCTTTAATGAATCATTATTCATTGTGCCTTGGCCAAGGTCTTCGAGTTATGAACAATGAAAATTGTAGGAGATTCTCTCGTCTTAAACAAGTAATAGATTCTTTATCGACAACGTATTAATCTCTATATTTATTCATATCGCATCCAACATAAAATCTTTAAAGATTGTCTAGCAATCAGATAAATATATCAAAATGAAACAGAACTCATACAAGATTACTATGGTGTCTCAAGTTAAAGGACTAATCATGTACTATCATATATTAGAAATTCTTATTTCGATAAAATGAATTCCATATAAGAATTTCTAGCGGTCGATTCAAAGGTACTTGTTCTCTAACAAGCACCCACGTATATACACTTACGTCAACTATGTTAATATTGATGAAACACAATATTCTCATCTTATAAGTGTGTATCATACGTGCGAGTTATTTCCAACAATTCAATGTCATGTCTTGAATAGTCATTTCACTCGGAACTAATTTTAAGACCAAAGCTTCAAAGACATATTTCATAATCACCATCATATGCGTGACCATATCTTATAACTTATCATGGTCTAAGGACTTTATCTAAAGTATATAAATTATTAATAACAAATACAATAGATAAATAAATACATTTATTAATATAAATTTCAATAAGATTGAATTTACAAATTCATTATAATGTAAAAATGATCAATCTAATTGGTGCGTCGGGTGTAACTCTTTCAGACAGATCAAAAGTATATATGATCGTTATGTTGGAGTATGAAGCCTGAATGGACTGTACACTTAAGCACGATTCCGGTGATCCAACTCACCGAAGAGTTGGACGAGGGTAAACAATTCTTGTGTTCTTTATTTTTGTCATGATTGTGGTGTGTGTTTTTCGCAACACGTTACTCTCTCAACAAGTAGAAGTTTGGATTCTTATATCTCAAGCGGATAGTAAATTTATACATTTATAAAATACAAATTATCTCTTCAAGAAGAAGGGCCTGCACAGGAAAAGGTCTCACGTCAAGAAGCATACAACATGGGTTGTAGAAAGGTTGACATCCAGTCGCCATCGATACCCACAAAAGGATGACAAGAAGAAGTTGATTGTTCATAATTTCTATTTGAATATCAACCCAATTAAATGTCAAATCTTATCTTTTATAAGTGGTATTAATGCATGAAACTACCCATTATCATAACATATATGTGAAAATTATTCATATTTATAATATACATATGAAGACTATCTAATTAAATCCTTGGATGTGATAAAATTTAAGTGAAAATTAATGCAACTCTAACATTGACTACTGACTAATCCATTAGCCAATTAAATCCACCGATGATGATTGAGCGGTTAGTAAATTCCATCTAACACCTAACACTCAAATTCTTGACTAACACGCAAATTAACTAGTCGTTCGACCGCCGACTAGTGGATTCTACTGGCTAATGGATTCTTATATCTCAAGCGGATAATAAATTCACACTCTTATAAATCGAAATTATTTGTCTTCGAGAAGAAGGGGCAGCACAGGCAAAAATCGCACATCAAGAAGCGTACGTACGACATGGGCTGTAGAAAGGTAGACATCCAATCGTCATAGGTACCCACAAAATGATGACAAGAAGAAGTTGATTGTTCATCATGCCTTTGTTCGAAAACATTAACCCAAATCTACAAGGTTAAATATCAAGTCTTATCTTAGACGAGTGAATTTAGCCTTCTGCATGATTTTCATTGTAAAGATTCACTCAAACCATAGCTTACATTATATCTACCTTATGGGGTGTTTGGCTAAGCTTATTTTAGAGAGCTTATAAGCTCCAAGAGGTAATGTCTCAAGTGTTTAGAAGTTGTTAAAGTGTTTGGATAATTGATCTTATAAGTTAGAGAAAAAATCGTGAGTTAGAGAGAAAAAAATTGATCGATCTTAATTTCGTTAGGGAATTAAATGCGCAATGAACATAGAGAATTAACATGGTTCGATCTTTAAAATAGATCTACGTCCACGGAGCAAGAGAGAGTATATGTGTATTGAGAGTGTGAAAGCGATTACAAAGAGAGTAGCTGATCATTTTCTGTCTACTCTAGCATCTATTTATACACAATTATATTGACCTAGATCTTAGATCCGAGATCTCCTCTAAAATCGGATCTTAATCCTAGATCTTCTCTAAATAGGATTCTTTTAGATACATCCGAATCTTCTGCGTCGGGACTTACGATTTGAGTTAGAATCGGCTTAGATTCTTCTTGGGCGAACTCACCCGCATCGAAGCTTAATTTGGGGCCCATTTATCCGGGCCGATGCTTGGGCCAGTAGTTGGGCCATATCCTATCACATCCCCCCCAAAAAAAAAAGACGCAGAAGCGAGGTTGTGATGGGTTAGGAGCCGTGATTCGCCAGTGTTTCGTGTGTGACAAAGTGGAGCGCGCTCAATCTTGTAGCGGTCATATTCTCTCGAAGTTGTACGTCGCTTAGCTTCGCTTTGTCGAGGTGTTATGCCGAAGTCGCATGTCGCTTAGCTCACCTTAACGAGGCATTATGCCGAAGTCGTATGTCGCTTGGCTTCACCTGCCGAGGCGTTGGGCCGAGGTCGCATGTCGCATGGCTTTTGGCATCACCACAAGGCGCAAAATCAAGTCGCTTATTTCTTGGCTTCAACCTGACGAGGCGTTATACCGAGGTTGGTTAGGTAATCCATTGTCGAGGTCGGATACACGACGTCTTGGTTTGAATGCGTAACGCCGTGCCGAGGTCGAACACGGGATTTTCCGCCGATGCCGAACACGGGATACGGGATCTGCATTTAATGCGGCAGCGGTTGGGTTCCCGATAAAGTGCATATTGTGGGAATAACTTCCATGATACGTCATTTCTCGTATCACTTTATCCATTTCCATTTTCAAATTCTCCTTTCTGCATTCCTGAAGAAAAAAGCTTTGCTATCGCCATTGTCCTTCTCGCCGCGTCTGTGCCATCATCTTCTTCTAAAACCAGTAAGTTTTCATGACTTCTTCTTCTTCTTCTTCCTCGTCCGATGGGTCTCATGGCCAGGAAGGCCGCGTTGTGTCTGTGTCGCCACCGGGTGCCCTGGTGCTGTAGAAGTCTATACCGTTGATTCCTCTATTCCGTATATCTGTAATATTTTTCCCCCCCTTCGAGGGATTTTGGTAAAGTTTCCAACATTTCATCATGTCTAGAGTCGTCTGAAATGATAGAAATTGCCACTAGGTTTTTCGTCTCACCATCTATGGGGTTGGTCGTCCCCCGGCCGGAGGATAGGGCTTGCTCCCCTCCGGTGGGGTTTGTTACAGTGTACGAAGACAGCCTGAAGTCTGGTCTTCGTGTTCCTTTTCCTTCCATTTACGTTGAATTACAACGAGTGTTTGGTATTCCTCTAGCCCAAATAACGCCGAACTCATTTCGGCAGTTGATGGGCCTAAGCGTCTATGCGCATAGGCATAATCATCCTTTCACCCTAGGGCTCGTCCTTAGGTTTTTCCAATTCAAGTCTAGCTCGGGGTGGTATTATTTATCACCTCGTCATGGCTTCAAGTTGAAAACGAAGTCAAAGATCTCTAATTGGTAGAAGAAGTTCTTCTTCTGTCGTTCTGAGAGCTTCATTGAGTTCGTCTGGAACACCGAGAAGCTGGCGGATGTGGTCGTCGACGACAGCTTCGGTGACTTCGAAGAGATACTGCAAAGGGTCGGCCAGGTCGACGATGTTTTTACTGAGGCCGAGCTGGTCGACGCGGGGTTAAGCCCTTATGATCCTGCCACTGCGGTGGAGTCTCATGGGTGAGGCCCCCCTTCATTCCTTTTCTTCATCGTTTATCATTAGCTTCTCCTTTGTTCTAACAAGTTTATTTTCCTTTGTAGTGAACTTCGTCAAGGACAAGAAGAGGAAGAGGTCGGGTTTTGATCCCAAAACTCCCACCTTAGCCTTGAAGAGTGTTGCCGAGGCCTCTTCCGAGAGGGCTGAGGTTGGAGGGGAGGTCATTTTCTCCTGTGCCCGCCCCGTCTCCTTTGGTCGTCCCACGTCCCAATAAGGGAAAGCGCATGGCTTCTCCCGCCGGCGATGATGATTGCACAATCGTCGGCAGTCAGGTCGCGCGTCGATCCTTTCCCGAGGTAAAGCACTTCTTTGTTTGCACGTTTCTAGGAAATGTATCGATGTGTTTGTTGACGTTGATTTTTACGTGCAGGGGACCGAGCACGTGAAGGCCGAGCTCAACAGGGTGCGATGTCCGCCCAAGTGGTAGACTTTTTGAATGACGCTCTGGACCAGTTCGATCAGGTGGCTCAGTATTCCCGGGAGTTGGAGGAGAAGAACACCCTTCTTTTCCAAGACGTGGCCGAGGTCGAGGTTAAGGCTCGGGATGCGGCGAGGAGGGAAGCCGAGGCTCTGGCGGCGGCGAGGGCTGCGAAGGCAGCCGAGGCGGCCGAGGTGGAGGCTTTGAAGGCCGAGATTGAGGCGGCCAGGGTGGTGCAAGTCGAGGCGGTGGTGCTGAAGGCCGAGGTGGAGGCGGCCAGGCGTCGGGAGGCTAAGGCGGCGGGCTCGCAAGGAGAGCTTCTCCGCGCTTTCGTGGTGATGCTGTTCTTGTCTGGGAGGTTCTCCGAGCTGGCCGGCGATCTGGCCGAGATCCTCAATAAGCATCTCGACGAAGTCACCGAGGATTACCCGCAGTTAGATAAATCCAAGTACGGGTATGAGGTGACGGAGAACGAGGCGTTGCTGCGATCCTATGCCGAGGTCCTTGCTGCCGGCTTGGAGAGCATGCCCGTGCTGGAGAGCCTGACCTCATCCGCAACGTTGCTGACCCCCGATTTGGTTCGGGCTTGCTCGGTGGACCGGGATGACATTCTTGAAGCCTTAATAGCTGATATGGCCAAGAAGCCGAGGACAGCGGTGGCGGCCGAGGTCACGGAGGAAGCAAAGGCGGCGCCGGCTGGAGTCGGCGAAGAGGCTGAGGGTTCCGGAGCCCGCGATGAGGCCGAGGCCGTTGAGCCGGACCAAGGGGCTGCTGGAGGGGTCAGTTGATCCTCTTTTTTTTTTTGTAAATGTATATGTACATCGTCATTTCTGCCTTGATGGCTTTAATAAAATTTCCCAGTTCTTAGAAAATTTGTCTTTTGTCTGTCTCCAGTCTTCTCCTGAATTTTTTGATGTGACGCTTTGGCTGGATCAAATTAAGATGTTGACTCGGGCTCTCGAATCTAAAGAGGTCGAAGTCCTTCACTTAGAGGGTAAACTTGGCCATGTGCACGAGGAGGCCGATGTTAAATTCAGGACTTCACAAGAGAAGTTTGACGAGCTTCAAGCTCGATTCTTGGAGTTGGAGGAGAAGCTCGAGATCGCGAAGGATGAGGCCAAGTCAGTCGTCGAGGAGCATTCTGAATACGAGGCGGTTATCCGCCGAGGTGGTGGAATGACTATCTCCGATGCGAGGCTAAAGTTTTCGAGCTCGTAGCCCGCTGTACGAGGTATAGACAAGAGTACGGTCAGAACTCCTGGCAATTTCAGGAGCAATATGCCGACCTGAAGAAGATAGGTGGCTTGTACAAGACCGTAGTAGTCCATCATCCTTTCCTCGAGTAGGTGCTTCGTTCGATGACCGATGCTTCTTCATCTGTCGAGGCTCCTTCTTCTCTTCCGATGTCGTGAAGTGTCGACGACACTTCTCTCGAGTTCTTTATGCAAGACAGACGTCGCCCATCGAGAAGCCGAGGTCGTGTGTCATCGAGCGGCCGAGGTCGTTCGGCAAGGAAAAGAGGCCGAGCTGGCTGAACTTCCGGTATCGATCGAGGACGAGGCCGAGGTAGGGATAGGGTTAACATAGATGATTTGTTGAACCCTGATTTTCCTAGGGATTGGCTTAGTTTTTCCCATCCTCCTGGACCTTCATCGTCCTCGTAATGTATGCGTTGTATACCTTGGAAATAAGAAGGAATTTTTCTTTGCCTTGTGTTGAAAACGCTGTATACATTTCGTCCTTGTAAACAAACGAAGGTAGGTCATCCTCGTAATAAACGAAGGTAGTTCATCCTCGAAATAAATGAAGGTAGTTCATCCTCGTTCACGCGCGTTTAGATCTCCTCCTTAGAGGGTATAGTTCGTCCTCCGAGGAGGGTATAGTTCGTCCTCCGAGGAGGGTATAGTTCGTCCTCCGAAGATGGTATAGTTCGTCCTCTGAGGAGGGTATAGTTCATCCTCCGAGGAGGGTACAGTTCGTCCTCCGAGGAGGGTAGTTGTATCAGGGGAAAGAGGTAGCATGCATAAGTGACAAATGAAATATACATTAAAAATATTTTATTGATAAAATACGACGAATGTAAAAGACCGAAAAGACGGCGTGCATGCGGACTCAACCTTTGACGTGACGTTACAAAAAGCGACATGACTAAATGAACAACCCGACACTTATGCAAAATATCTCTTTAGATGGATGATGTGCCACGATTGGGTATTTGCTCACCGGATATATGCGAGCTTATATGACCCTTTTCGAGGACTTCTTTGACCGTAAGGCCCTCCCATGTGGCTTCCAATTTACCGAGCTTTGCTTTATCGACTTCATTGTTTCAAGTACAAGGTCGCTACTTGGCTGTCGGGATTCCACAGACGGCGCGGTGATCGATCTTAATTTCGTTAGGGAATTAAATCGCAGCGAACACAGAGAATTAACGTGGTTCGATCTTTAAAATAGATCTACGCCCATCGAGCAAGAGAGTATATGTGTATTGAGGTGTGAAAGCGATTACAAAGAGAGTAGGCGATCATTTTCTGTCTAATCTAGCCTCTATTTATATACAATTATATTGACCTAGATCTTAGATTCGAGATCTCCTCTAAAATCGGATCTTAATCCTAGATCTTCTCTAAATATGATTCTTTTAGATACATCCGAATCTTCTGCGTCAGGACTTGCGATTTGAGTTGTAACTGGCTTAGGATTCTTCTTGGGCCGAACTCACCTAGGCCGAGCTTAATTTCGAGGCCCATTTTTACTGGGCCGATGTTTGAGCCTGGTAGTTGGGCCATATCATATCAAAAATCATAGTTAGAGAGATAAAATTGACGATAGATGAAGTTGATAGTGTATATATAGGAAATAACGAACTATAATAAGGTTATTTTGGTAAATTCATGGTTGCTTATAAGTGTATGAAAAAATAAGTTAGGGTTGATCAACTTATTTTTAGGGGAGTTTATAAACTGTTGGAGCTTATTTTCACAGCTTATAAGATGTTTAAGAACTTATTTTGCCAAACACTTTCAGCGAACTTTTAAAATTTGTTTTAAAGAGCTTATAAGCTCAACCAAACACCCTTTTAGTCCTAGCAGTAGTGAGTAAATCTCCTAAATAATTAGAGGGTGACAGGATTTCTGTTATGTGATGCTAGAAATTGAAACTTAATTATCTTCACTGGACTAGTATATGTCCAAAATAAGTTTCTAGAAAATTCTCACAATTTTGTTGGATATGTTTTGCGTGCTTCTCAGTTAAAAGAAAATTGTTTGTTCCCTAAAACTAATTAAACAATAATTAAAAAAGAAAAAGTAAAGTTGCCAAAAAAATATTTGGAAGTACAATATATTTAAATACAAAATAATACCATTGTAAGTTTCTTCTTATATTTTAAAGTAAAGCTTTTATAATTACTTTATTTTCGAAATCATTATCTATATTCGGACATATATATTAATTTGTCTGTAAAACTGTCTCGTGCAAATTGGCATTTTGCAAATTATGGGATACAACTTTGACTTGGACCATGCATTAAGATGCAAATAATATTATATAATGTGAAAATGCACGTTCATATATTTTCAAGCAGAGAATCAAGTTGGATGAAATCGAATATGTGAAAGGCCAATGAGCCCTACCAAAACCCAACCCTCACTTAAATTAAATTAAGCTGAACACTGTCCAATTTAAATTTAGTTTAGTTAATATTAAACTGAACTTTGAGATTTGTTTACTGAATATTTCAAGCCTCTCGAACTCATTTGAACTTAAACGAACCCCGGCTAATTAATCAAAATTTGAATTTATGTTTACAATGATAATTATTTTCTTCTAAAATTCGATTTTTTATTCATAATAACATAACATGTTCATTATTTTTCTTTTAACAAATGCAATTAGTTAGAGACTTGCTACGATTATTACCAATTATAGTTTAAAAATATATAATGTATTTAGATACTAATTTAATATTTTAAGCTAAATCACCTAATAAACCGATTAATATCAAGTTCAAACTTTGTTTGTTTAGTTAACAAATTTCACCATACTAATATCAAGTTCAAACTTTGTGTGTTTAGTTAACAAATTTCACCATACGAGGTCGAACAATCTTTTGTGGAACTGAAATCTGAATAACTCGCGAATGGTTTCATTCATTTACAACCCTACATTCACCCCACCCCAAATAATACTCCCTCCGTCCCAATATTCATGATCCTTTTTTTTGCACGTAGATTAAGAAGAATTGTGTTTGTGTGTAAAATAATGTGTGACACGAAATTCAAGATACTTTTTAATGTAAAATTGTTTCTTTTTTTGAAAAATGGCCAATTTAATGGAACAGCCAAAAAAAAAACGAGCCAATAATAATGAGAGGAAGGGGGTAGAATATTAGTAGTAATAGCGAAGTACATAAAGAACTAATTTGACGGAAGAATAAATTAAAGAATATAAGAATAATTGAACAAGGGAAAAAGGTCGTACACCGGGGAATCGAGAAACAAAAGAGAGAAGAAAACAAAAACATAATGGTAGAAAAAGAAAAAGTGGTGCTCCATTGCTCATCTCAATTGGAACTGGTTTCAATCTTTGCGCGTCGACAACAGCATTCGCATATTTAATCATGAAGCAAACTTGGCACCGAAGTATAAAATATACCAAATGTATTTCCATCATTAATTCATGTCAAAAATTAAAAAAAGAAAAAAACATCATGTGGAGGTGGAACCTTGATACCCTCTCACCAAACTACACTTTTCACACGTTTTGTCAAACCTATTTATAAATATACCTTATATATATAAACATATGTTGGTGGTTGCTAGCCCAGATTTGGTCGTCTCGATGCACCACAGCCAATGCCTGTGAAGTTTTCTTGCTGTTTAATAGAGTTTATTATGGTAACATCAAAATAGCTGGAAGAATAGATTAGTCGATCCATCCCCATATGATTGAAGATCAGCAGGTCGAACTAGTGCTCTGCATAAAGGGCAAGTCCTCTCTCGTTCGAACCTGAAACCAGTACTCACTTTGTGAGTTCACTTGCATAATAATATGGAGGAAAATGTTGAAACAACAAATTAGGCATGCTCAGGACAATCCAGAGTAACATTTAAAATGAGAATCGTATTTACTGGAACATGGATATGTTCAAAAGTTTATCTAAAAACAAGGTAAATTATTTGCAATTTCAGTCAGCAGCTGAGGTGAAATCAAGAATATGAGTGCAGCCAATAATCTGTGAGCAAACTGCAGTTAACAAGAAGACAATAAAAAAAACTCAACAAAGTTAAATCAACCGACCAAGAAAAATGACATAAACTCTTAGAAGGGGTAATATATTCAGGTGCCGAATTGAAAAGGGAAAATAAAACATACCATTCTGAAACACAATCTTCACAGAAAATATGCTTGCAGCGCAACAAAATGGGCGCATGCATCTTTTCCTGGCATATGGCACATAAGTCTCCAGCTGCATTTACCTAAAAGTAAAATAAATCATAAGTTTTTACAAGTCCAAAATGCATTTTCGTGTATACTTGGACTCCTCAAACCCATCAGGAACTGGATGAGATTCATCCAAAAGTTAAGAGCGAAAAGTATGTCAGAAGATAATATAGCTACAGAGAAACAAAATTGAGGGCTTGACACTAGAGAAATGAGGTAAGGTTTCTCCAACACCTACTTGATAGGATAATGAAATTGGAAGGGATATCAATGAACTATTAGGAAAGTTGGCATCACCAAAACCAGCTGCATTTGTCCCATCTCGTTTCAATCTTTTCTAGTCTTAGAAAGAATTAGGCAGTATACAAATGTGATATTTTCTGCAAAATTTACTAGATTCTGCTTTCTCTATAATCAGCAATTAAAAAAATTATAGTATATTTATATCAGCAGAAATGTCAACAGTAACTTTTACCTGTTCTGATGTTGCAACAGAGCCATAATGGATTTCCTTTCTGGATAATGCCTTTAGTGCAGCAAAGAAAGATTGAACCTAATAGAGAGGGTGAGAGGAAAAATCCATAAGTTCAAACTACAGACTCAAGTATTAGATGATGGAGGAAAGAGTTGCAACTAACTTACTTTCTCAACAATTGATGTTAGCTTGAAAGTTAAATAAAGTCCGGTTGTTAGTGATGAAAAGAGACTCCCGTACGTTTTGTTCAAGAAGAATCTATACCATACAGGGGTTGGTAACAAAGCACGATACAGAAGCAGTGCATATTCGACCAGAGTCAACATTTGCCCCTGAATCATTAAAATATTAGCATTAGATCCCTAAGCAACTTAAATATCCATTGCCAGACTGAAAACTATTTACATGACATTATTAGATAAAATAAAAATTATATGCTTCACAACTATGTTACCTGTCTACGAAAATTGTGTCCTCTACCATTCTTATAATACATAAGCAGAACCAACTTCACAGCCATTGCTGCTTGCCGCACCATTATGTCTGACAGTAACAAAACATAAAATAATTAAAGGAATATCAGAAAACAAGAATGCTTCGAGTCACTAATACAGTCTTTTAAATATTCCAATATACTCTCAATAGCATACATGCACCAGTCAGCAAATAAAAGTTATAGAACCATAAATCAATTTTGTCAACCAATTCTTAAAATTTCTGAAGTCATTACAGGTTATACATGCAGCAGTTCTTAAGTGATTGAACAACTAAGTAGTCCAAAACAAAAGAATATGACTTCAAGAACAAGCATATTTCAAATAAATTAGCTTCTCTACCATCTATCATAGTACTCAGATGAATCAATGAGTATGCATGCGAGAGAGAGAGAGAGAGAAAATAAACAGGGGAAAAGCCATACCGTTAACCAGGATGACAAATATAGCTTGCCAGAAAGGTGGGATTGCTGTTGGAGGAATCATAAGTAGTGGATAAAAGAGGTCATCCTTGCGATGCCACCAGTAGATTCCAAATATATGAAGCATGAAAAGAACAAATAACCAACTAGGACACTTATCCTCCTTTCTCCTGTAAAAGCAAGTTTAAGATCCTTGCTTTAATTTCCAATTCACTTTTACAGAAAAGGGAGGCTTTATCAAATTTACACCTATAATGCTGTTATATTTCAACTTATGTAACATGAATCACACCTTTAGAGCTGTTTGCTTCGAAGAATGTCATTGGACTTCAATAAGATGGCAGTGGAATAAATAGTAACAACAAATCCTGAAACCATTCATTGAAAAGTCAAGGGTTGGACCCAAATCCAATAGTAAGTTTTGGATGACAACAAGAACCAGACAGCACTAATAAACATACACCAATACTATATTTCATAGGAGTTGAATATCAAATTTGTTTTATTTGTAAAAGAGTAGATTATATAGATTATAACTTCAGGTAGATAGACAAAAACTTGCATCATATAGTATCAACCACCTCGTATGCGCCATTCATTTCACAGAATGAAAGGTACACTTGAAACTCATCTCATGATTCGTGAAAGTATTTAGTTTTAACAGAGTTGATTTGGTATTAGTCAACGGAGAGGGAAATGTGTTGAATATACATGAATACACACACATATATATATGTATATATGTTTTAACTTGGAAACTTGTAAGCTGGTTGGCAAGTACTTGCTTTGCAACGTTTCATCAACAATGTGATGGACAATCCTCAAGTGGAGATTCAGTTCCAAGCATATTGCTAATCTAACCTCACACTTCCTCAAATAATCATAAAATGGATAAACAGCAACAATGCTTTCAGCAATAACAACTAGCCTATTACTAGAACAAAAATACAAGCCACACAAATAGCTGAAGATAGCTCACCAATGATATCTTTCTAAGGTATCAAGAACTAACCCAATCAGTCAATGCATCTAGGAAACAATCCCCATTCAATAGAAAACAGTAGACGCCAACATAAGACAGTGAAAAGAATTAGTGTGATTCGATGTCCCAAAACATATAACACCGAAAATAGATACTTCTCTATAACTGTAAGTTTTCCTTAACAGCCACTAACAATACAACCCACATTTTGGCCTTCAGGATGATATCTTCTGGAATATGATGGCGTGCATTCATTCAATATATTCTCAACATAAAAACCTTCATCACCAAGAATCACAAAAAAGAACACATATATTCATAGCTTCTGAGATGTGATCAAAACACTAAATTCATATCATAACAATCAAAAAAAAGAAAAACATGATGATACTACCTTGCAAGTGCTGCCGGATGAAAACAACCAACAAGAGCAACGAAAACGGAAGAATCTGCTCGATCCACCTCGCCGCCTGCTGTATATCGTATCTCTGGTACGACGATCCCTCCCTATTACTATTATCATCACCACCGTTACCCGTCCCGCTCTGATTAACATCATCACCCCCAATTGTGGACTCCTCCGCACCCAATCCCGCCCCATTCTCCCCATTATTCGCAGCTCTATCCTGCTCCCAATAATCCGAATCGAAACCTCCCACTGTTACTGCTATTGCCAGAATTGCCACTGCCACTCCCACTAGCTTCATCGGCGCCGTCAACGGGCCCGAATAGCCCGGGTTTTGAGCACTTGCGCCACCAGTATTTCTATCCGGTATGAGCGGTAGGGCTTGGGAGTAGCGGTATTCAGGTCGGACCGGGAGCAAGCCGGAGTATTCGATTAGGGATGAAATGGGAGACTGCAGGAACCGGATTGACGGGAACTGCAGGATTCGGGTGGCGGCGCTCCCTCCATTGCTCGGCGCCGCAGAATCCATATTCGTAGCTTCAGAATTTGATATCTCCATACCAGAATATACAAAAGAGAAAACAGAAAAGAAACGCACAAATCTCAATTTATAGAAAAGAGAAAATCGATTCTTGGAGAGGAAGAACAGGAATAAATTCAGAGATGAGGAAAGTCAGAAGAGTGAGAACGGGCTGCAATAATTTGAGAAAGTCAGTAAATGGAAACAAACAAACATGCGAATATATAAAACATATATGCAATTTGTAATATATAAATATATGAATGTATTAAAAACTAAAAAGTGGCGAAGATGGAGTGAGAAATGAAGGAAGAATTATCCGGGGGAGAAGAGGTCTCAAAATGGCTGATCAAAATAAGCTGATATATTGTAAAAAATTAAAAAATTAAAGAAACCGCTTTTCCATTTGTCAAAGAATATTTATTTTTTTGTCGTTGTAACCGAAAAAGTGTTAAGTTTTGTCATTTTGTTAATAGGCAGAATTAAATGAAGTTTTTCTTTGAGCTAAAAATATTATATAAGTTCTTTTTTAGCCGAAATTTAATGGAGATGATGTTACGGTACATAATTAATATCACAAAAAACTTCATGCAGATAATAGTATTATTTGTTATTAAAAAAGTATCATTTACATTCAAAAAAAATATAGACGAATAAAAGTATCATTTGTTATTAAGAAAAATATCATTTATATTAAAAAAGAATATCATTTGCTTAAGTGTTACTTATATTGAAGAAAAATATCAAATATCATTTACATTAAAAGACCACCTGACTAAATATGTATTTGGGTGCTAAAATAGGAGTTTTGGGTTTGGTTGGGTACCGAATCAACACAACATAATTAACGTTTCTTTTCTTTCTCTAAATCAAGTTT
Organism: Salvia rosmarinus; assembly: GCA_036937905.1. Taxonomy (NCBI): domain Eukaryota; kingdom Viridiplantae; phylum Streptophyta; class Magnoliopsida; order Lamiales; family Lamiaceae; genus Salvia; species Salvia rosmarinus. Next base: position 15,539,999 of record CM072818.1, read on the forward strand.
CTCTCCCTCATTACAAGATGAATTTATGGTGTTCACAGTTAGATATACAGAACAAACTCAAGTAAATCCACTCGAGATTTAGGAATAGTCGCCTTCAAAATCTTATTTTCGAGATCAGGTAATGAGGTGCTTGATGCACGCAGAAAAAAAATGTGAATGAATGAACTAAATGAAAAAAATATAATTTTCGACCCAAAGATCATAATTTCGACCGAAAATTAAAAAATTTAGTAATTGTAACTGAAAACGATCGGCTAGTCGATTAATCGATCAATCGACTCGGTTAGTCGGATCGGATAACCAAATTTAACCGAAATTACAATATTTTTTTTTTTAAAGTCAGATATTACTGAAATTAACTGAAATAATTTCAAAAATTACCGAAATTACAATATTAAAATCAAATAATTTCAAATATTCAGTAATTAATTAGTTATATATGTATATTAATTAATTTCGGTTAATCGGGCTATACCCGATAACCGAAGTTATTTGAAAAGGTAACCGATACCCGAATCGAAACCGAAAAAATCGATTATCAGTTAACCGATAACCGATTTTTTTTATTTCAGTTTCTGGTTAACCAATAGCTCACCCCTAGTCAATGACCGCACTGTGATGTTAGCTGGTATCTGGCTTGCCCAAAACTCGCGAGCAAAATGACACTTCTGCTCACAATCGCAACTTGAGATTTTCTTATGTGGTGATCAAATTGTATCGTACACGCCAAGTGAAATGCTTAATTTCGACAGTATATTACCAACGCGTTGTCATTTACCACACAAAATAAATTTATTTTCTATTATCTACCAGAGTCGTGGACCAGTGGTAAGAAAAAGATTGATCCAATGAAGAATCAGTGCAGTGTTCTCTTAGTCCATACGGGAATTAAAAACTAATCTGAAACATTTGAGTCAATTGATCAGTATAAAGACAAATATGGACTGGGCAATATATCAACAGACATAAACTCAACTTGATCATTATGCGTTGTGTGTCAACTATTTATAAACCAAAGCTGGTAAGTATCTCCTTGTCACGTGTCACGTGTACCTCCACCCTAGTTCAATCTACACGTACATATTATAGCAAGCATGAGACACCTATATGCGAACCAACTAATTTTAACCAACCACTCACATGGACACCTCAGTAAGTGTAATTGGCAGTCGGCAAACCTTAGTCTACTCCAACTCGTCCATGTTAGTTATACTCTCAAGACACAAATTGATTGTACATAACATATAAAACATTGATTTATTAGTGATCTAGTCTAATGTGATTAATGAATGGCATATTAACTAACCAAATCAAATTAGACCTTAATAGATTTGTAGCACTTCGGGAACATTTAACACGCAGACCGTAGTGCCCACGTTAGACATCTTGGGTTCTTAGTTTATGTTCAAATCATATTGCCAAATCCAAAATATAAACTTACTTAGATATAAACGAAATAGACATGCAGGAAAATATATAGCACATAAGTAAACTAAAGAAATTTATTATTGAACGAAAAATAATAAACGACAAACTCCAACGCCACTAGTAAACATACAAAACGTAATTATATTGTTTGTCCCGAGAGGATTTAGCAAAACAAAATTGTATCCAGGATTAGAAATCTAAGTACATAAAAAAAAACTCAACTTCATGTCAAACACAACGTCCATCTACAACTGTTATAGAGATGGGTTTTCTAGGGTGGGATGCCAAGCCCGTAGGCTTTTGGGAGATAAAGATCAACAACTCTCATGTTGAACTCTTTCGATCAGCAACGTGCCCTCGATCCATCCTCATCCGTAGCTGATTTGATTATAATCAGCTTGCATAATCTCTTGGAATAAGGCTCATCTCTTTTGTTCTTCGTCATGCCCCCATTCCAGACCCTTCTCTTCTTCCTTATTTCCCACGTATAGCCCTAGTCACGTCATTCTTCATCCTACCCTCAACCGCCTATACAGAGTCTGAATATCTGTGTGCTACTTAAAAAGTTCGTTTTGTCCTCTTTCACATATTTCAGCACCATCCATTTCTCGATACAAACACAACAGAAAGACACAAATACAGCAAAAAGACTCGATCTAAACCTAAAAACAAGACACAAAAGAACAATAAACTTGGGCTCGTCATCACCACTACTTTTCATCAATGGAAGAAGTCGAAGTCGACTCGTTAGTCTTGTAAAAGTCAATGACATGAAGGTAGCCTGACATCACAACGTACCCCCCTTCTCATCCAACCTCCAATAACACCTATCCTCATGTTCGCCGTCTTTGGCCTCTATTTAACAAATACCACAAGGGGATATTTACTTTTCATGATATGATAGATTGATATAAAATATAGAATTGAGTATTAAAAGGATAAAATGATCAAATAAGTTCAAAATTGATCAATCCATCAAAATAAAATATGAATTAACTTAAATTATTTTGATATATCATTCAAAGTAAACCTCTCCTGAATCTCATATGACGTAAAGGACTCTCTTAACAGCTCAACGTTCCAGGTAGAGTAGGTGGTCAAAAAATCCGCTTCTAATCGCGTATGCTTATTTATTACTTGGTGTTGCCTCATTAGAAGTTAGCTCACAACCTTTTTTAGTCACTTCCGTATACGTACACAACCATGTTTTATCAAGGAAACCCAGATAGTGTTCCTCCCTTGTCTTGTCCAGGCGCTTGTGTGAAAATACATTCTATTAAGTATTCCCAATAACCGAAAATACATTTTTTTCTTTGACATGTAAATATTGTTTCCTTCATAAATTAGTTTATGTAAACCTAATTTATACGCAACATCAACAAGATTACATGGAATGGAAAAAAAAAAAGACAAGCAATTTATGATTTACATTTCTCTAGAAAACATAAGTAATTAAGTATACAAAAATTGTTGAAAATTAATAGATGAAACTAAAAGAAAAAAAAAATCTACCTATCATTTGTAAAATTTCCTATTAGAAACTCATGGAGTTTATGAGAAGTACTCTTAAGAGCTCATTAATAACTCATACATAATTCATAAAATTCTATAATAATTTAAAAAACTACTACTAACATCATCAAAAAACTTTGAAAAATACTCAATTTCTGTGTAATTAGTGAAATAGTTACTAGAACGTACTAATATACTTTTCACAAGTGTTCAGAAGAAATAATTTTATATTGTTGAGTATATATCCAAAATATAGAAATATGCATTGAAGAGTGCCTAATCTGAAATAAATCTCATTAAATGTTAAGTGTTTCAATATTAATCATCATCAATAGTGATAAACTGAATTAATCAAATAAGAAAAATTATTTTACAGCCACCAAAGTTATACTCCCTCCATCCCAATATTCATGGCTCATTTCTTTTTTGCACGTAGATTAAGGAGAGTTGTGTTTGTGTGTAAAGTAGTGGGCGACACGAAATTCGAGACATTTTTTAGTGTAAAAAGTGTTTCCTTTTTTGGAAACGAGTCAACTTAATGGGACAGCCCAAAAAGAAAAACGAGCCAACAATAATAGGACGGATGGAGTAATATTTAGAGAAAAAACACTTTTAGTCATAAAGGATTAGTATAATTTTAATTGTAAACTACAGTTTAAGCATTTAAAAAAATGGACTTCCTAAATGTACCTTGATCCAAATCTATACCGACTCAATGTTCCAACTCATTTATTCTAGGGTTCAATTTATTAAAGATTAATAAGATCTATTTCTATAAATATCGATCTTTCCTGCTACATCTTCTCGAATAAATATGTGTAGATGAGACATAAAATAATGATATACAAGTATGTACATTGTCACATATGAGAGTGAAGGATTTATTTTTCACATTTTGTAAAAGACACTCAAGTCTACATACGTAAATAGATAAATTAAACGTTATATGCTTCTACCCTTCGATTGTCCTACCAACTTTCTTTAGGCCCGTGCTCCTTGTCCTTGATGCCAAATTCTAGATTAAGAGAAAAGGGATAAGTGAAAACAGAAACTAGTTGCTGAAATTTTTATTGAAAAAAAAAATAGAAATATAAATTACCTGAAGTTCGAAGACGAGAAAAGTCGGATCTCTTAATTGATATTGTCAGTAGATCCACAAATCTAAGACAACTTCCACTTTCATATACTCGCACAAACTAGCAAAGTTTATGCTAAAATTCAGTGAAGATTAACCTGCAACAAGGTGTTCGTGTGTTGGTATAGAATGTAGAGAATGAAAATCAATAGTAATGTTCTTGGATTCACGATTGAGGTAGATTTTACAAAATGGACTTTCACTATTTGTAGTAATTGATCTGTAATTGCCTAATCAGATCTTGTAATTATCTAACAACCCAGCTGATGTGGACATTAACAACTCAACGTATTAAGATAGGGTTTTGTTGCATCAAGGATTTCCTCATCATTCATGATGTTGAATGGCGAGCTGGTGAACTACAACTGCTCCTTATTTCTTGAATTAAAGGGAGTTAGAAATTAGGGATGTCAATTGGTGGATTTTACCCGGATCAATCCGGAATCGTTTACAACCCATTAAATTTTAAAGCAGCTGTTCTGGTTCCGATTCCGGTTCTAGACCCGCTTTAGACTCGGACCGTTTAGATCCATAGTTTGATGGTCCGGTCCGGATCTGGTTCTGGTTCTAGAACCAAAACCAATACTTATTTATTAGTTCTGGTCCGAGTAAAACCCGTCTATTGACAAGCCTAAGTTTAAATAAGATTGTCAATAAGTTAGTTTTATCCATATCGATTCAAAATCACTCATAATACATTAAATTATAAAGCAACGGTTTCGGTTCTAGTTCTGGTTCTTGTCTGGTTCTGGTTCGGTTCTGGTTCCAGACCCACTAAGATCCGGAACGTTTAAGATCCATAGTTGATGGTCCGGGTCCGGTCCGGATCCAATATCTAATGGGTCGGTTCCAGAACCAAAACCATTACTTATTTATTGGTTCTGGTCCAGGTAAAACACATCCATTAACATCGCCCTAGTTGAAATGCTCAAGGATTTCTTCATATTGTTTCTTGAATCAAAGCAACTGTGAGTATTTATTGATCTCGTCTTGTCCGAAGCTTTATGGGTTTCTTGTTGTTGCTTCTTGAATTAGATTTTCATATTGAGGCGGCGAGATAGGAATTCGGATAATAAATTGTTTGTATGAATCTTTATGGATTCTTGTTATTGCTTCTTGATAATAAATTGTTTATACGAAGAATTGCTATAATGATACAACATACTGAGATAATTATTAAAAATTTAAATATAAATCATAACCAATTGTTATCTTATTATAAATATAACACAATATATGATATTACACAATTATCCTTAAATTAAGTACTTCATCCAACCTCTATTTTCTTCCTATTTTTCTTTTTAGACGTCCTACAAACTTATTCTTATTCCATTTATAGAAACTATTATACAAAACACTCCATAATTATTATCTTCAACAACATCCTTTATTTATATCCTTTATCACTCATGGTACATAACTATTCATATTTACTACCATCAACAACACCAATTATTTACATATTTTACCACACATGGACCACCATTAATTTAATTAACACTACACTAATATAGGACACTTACTGCACTCATAATACACTCAATAATTTTTATTAAAACTCGTGCCGAAGATTCATAAGAAGGAAACTGAAAAACATAGAGAGTATATAATGGAGATATAATAAATAGACAAAAAATTGTAGAATAAAACTCTTTTGTAATTGGTATACATTATAGTAATTCTACATGATAATTCATTTTTATATATATTACAATAATATTTTTTTATGGACAACCATAAACAAAGAAGCATATTGAAATATATAAAAGATATTGTCAAAAATAAATATTATTTGTATCTATAAAGTATAGCATGATTAATTCCTAGATTACTATGGGGAAATTTCTACTTGATCGTATATATATAGTGAGGTCCACATAAGAACAATTTTTAACGTGAGATTGAAGAATTACAATAATTTGTTACGAAAGTTGTTGCATATGCTGAGAAAGTTATTGAATCCCAAAACTTCAAAATTTTTCTCCGGGTTCGAATCTCATGAGGAGCATAAATTTCGTTTGTTTGGATGCAGTAACTTTCCCTACAAATACATCAACTTTTACAGCAAATTCATTATTTTTAACTCTCGCATTCTCATAATAAAAATGATTTTTACGTTAGCATTCCCTCTATATATAATGTGTCTTCATTTTGAAAAAGAAATTGCACATGAACACGATTCTCACAATTTTTATTCTCTTAATCATTATTCTTTTGTTGGGGTGGATATGCTATGTTTCAAAAAGTATTATTGAAATCATTAGTTTAGCAAAGATTGCACCAGTCCTCAAATGGACGCCGTGTTTCACCTTTTAGTGGTTGTTAGTTTTGTCATTTTATTCTACTCAACTACCGGGGGTTCTAATGTATGAAATAATTAAGAAAAATAGTTTTAATTAAATTGGATTTGGCCATTTCGACATTATTAGTTTGTTGTACTAAAAAAACATTATTAGTTTATCGTGCTAAAAAAACATTATTAGTTTGTCCTCATTTGTTTTTTAATGACGATATCAGAACCAACTCTGATCCATTTATTCATTTGCTAATATTAAAAAAAAAAAGAATCTTGACGTAATTACAGCCTATTCCACTAATTTTGTTTAACAACAAAAATTACAACTAATTTCACTATCAAAGTTGACATATGTAACCTATGATTGAGGGAGAGAGTGTTTAGAAAATTTATAAGTTATTGGAAATTAATCTATTTTATGTATTTTGATTAGATCTCAAAATCTTTGATTTTTTTTTGGTTGATGTAACTAATATTACTGACTTGCTCTAGAGTTAGATGTTTTTGTTACAGGTTTTAGTAGTACAACTATCAACTTAGACAGACCCAAGATTGAAGGAGTTCAAGCAGATTGAAACCAACCTTAGTGGTAGGAGTATCGATGTCGGTGCAACCGATAGAAACTCAACCGAAAAGTCACGATCAAGAATCAAGATTGATGAAATGCCAACCGATGTCCGAAGGACTGACGTTTAGCGACGCTGATGAACAGAGATACTGAAGTAAAGTTAAAGACTGAATACTGACGTTGAAAGATCGAAGGCTGAAGATCAGAGACTGAGAATCAACGCTGAAATAGATGAATGAGTCAGGATTTGACTAAGTGTCATATCATACAGCTGAATGTCCCCACAGAAGTCTATGTTGGCTATCAGGAGTCAAAGATGACGTCCTAGAGTCAAAGCTGACTGATGAAAGGTCAAAATTGACTATCTATTTATGTTTGCTGAAAGTGTTATACTGACTTAGATGTCCAAAGCTGACACATGACGGGAGTCAGCCTGCTGACAAAAGACGGGGCAGTCTCGACTGACCCAACTTGAACTCAATGTTGACAAAACACGGAGTCAACTCAACGAAAAAAATACGGAAGATATTAAGCCTTGAGTGTTTGAATCGTCACGTGTGTTAGCATATCTACAGAAGATTTGTCTTGTCAGAAGATTTTTTTTAGAGTTGTTGAGCTACAGTATACTATGATGTAGATCTCTGACAACAACTTACGAGGGTTCTTAATGGGAAGAATTCAAACGACAAATAAAAGGATCTGATTGGTGCTTCCTCCAACGGCACTATTTGACATCATCTCTATATATACGCAGAATCCAATCTTTGATGGTTACCGCTGCATAATTGAAATCTCAAAACATTCAAGCTCAAGCTCAAGCCAATCGAACATCGATTTCAAAGAAGAAAGTTCACAATGCCATCAGTAAATCTCAAGAGCTCACATATATCTATTAACTCGAGATTTCAATATACACTTCCTTAAGTCTATGATATCCATCTTGTATATCTTAAGTCTAGGCAAACTGAGTTTGACGTCTATATCAACTTATATCTATAGTTGGAAACCCTTCTACTAAATCCTCCCCCCTCCCCAAAAAATAAGTTAAGCAAAAGTTTGGGCAAGTAGCAAGGAAGAGTCGGTTGCTGAAAGCTTGGTCATTTAGCAATCGTAAGCTAGAGGTTAAGTCAATTGTATCCGAAAACAGTTAGTGGTTTTCTAGTACCAATAAACATATGAGAAACGCCGAGTTATGCAGGATACTGTAAGGTGACATCAGTATATAGGTTTACTCTTGTACCCGTAAACAAGACTCAATCCGAACTTAGTGGGTTGACTGAGCAATCAGTCCGTGGACGTAGGAGCTGATCTCTCCGAACCACATAAAAAATCAATGTGTTATTTACTTTCAGTATTTTTCTATATTACATGTTATTAAACTGTCATCAGCATCACACAATAGTACAATATTATTTTGAAACCCTCTATCAGTATCCGATTGATACTGAAGAGATATAAACGGAAAACTGTCTAATCTATATTTGACTAAGTGTTTCAAACTAGCTTTAAGTTTTCAGTAAGACAAATATAGTAACCACCACATTCCGCAAGCACATCAATTATCAGTCCAACTGATTAGCTATTTTTGCAGTGAGTATGTTTGCTAACTGATATCATTCAACACAAAACATCCTTTATTTGAAATGACCAGCAGTACTTGCTTTATTACTAGACTGTCATTTATTCGACCAGCTACACATAGTAGCCATTTAGTCTTGTCAAAGAAAAAGTTTTGAAATTTACTTAATTGTTGCATTCACATACACTAATACGTATCCAGAAACTCATCAGAGAGATATGATAATATTCACCGTCAAGAGGATGAAACATTCTGAAGCAAAAGACCGATCACAATACCAGCTATTTATGCCTAATAATTTTACAAAAATATATTGATTATGATTGCATTAGAAACAATGCGATCCATATAATGATTTCGAGAAGATCCACTCTCGAAATTTTCGAGTCAGGCATGCATAACGATCATGGAAGATCTTGTTGAAATGTAGATTTGCCCAAGCTTCAATTTGTAGTGTATTATTTCAACACACTTTTCTTCGATTTGTTCAGAGTGTTTTCAATTTAATTATTATATTATCTTCGCCCACAAAAGTTTATATTGTTTTGATGACACGAGTTTTAATAACTTATAATCGATATATAATAAATGAATATAATAAATTAATAGATTAATAAGTAGTTGGAGTAAAAATGATTCATGGAGATAATTAATGAATATATTAATGGGTAGTGAAAATAAAAGATGAGTCATGTACGCTTTTTTTTTTTTTGTAAATAAGAGAGTAGGTTGAGGGTAAAAATTTTAGAGTTGATATTTTCAAAATAAAAATATAAGTTTTGATGGATGAACCAAAAGAATTAAACGCATAAGCTTTTGATGGACAAATGAAATATTAGATAACTTTAAGATGATGTTGGTATGCAAGAACGAAATTAAATATGAATGGAATGGACTTTAGAATGAAATAATGATAAGAATGAAATGAAATGGAATATATGGTCCATATAATTTGGTATGTATAAAGAATGAACGAATATGAATGAAATAAAATAAATGGAATAACTATTATTGTTGGGTAAATTCCTTGTTTGATTGTGAATAATTATATCTTAACTGTGTGTTTTAATTAGATTCCAAAACTTCTGATGATTGCCCCGCTGATATAACTTATGCTACTCACTTGTTCTGAAGTTAGTCGTTTTTGTTACAGGGTTCAACAGAAGAACTACCAGATTAGACAGACCCAAAATTGAAGGAGTTCGAGCAGCACAAAAACTAACCAAACTGATAGGAGTATCAGTATCAACGCAACAGATTGAAGTCGGACCAACTAATGTCTGAAGATTGAAATATAGCGGTGCTGATGAACAGAGCTACTGAAGTAAAGTCGAAGACTTAAGATTGACGTCGGAAGACTGAAGACTGAAGACTGAAGATTGGAGACTGAAAATTCGGCGTTGCTGGAAGCAAAAAAGTCATGATATGACTAAGTATCATAACAACAACATACTATCCAAGTTGAGAGGTCAAAGTTGGTGACTGTTGCTGATCAATAGTTAAAGTTAGTGACAAGTAGTCAATGTTGATGATAAAAAATCAAAGCTGGATGATGAAAAGTCAAAGATGACTATTTCTACGTCAAGTTGAAAGCGTCATAACGCCTCGATTCCAAACCGACAAAAGGCGAGTCCAACCTGGCGATAAAGACGGACCAGTCTCGGATGGCCCAACCTGAAGTACGGAGTCAATTCAACTAGAAAAACACGCAGACATTTAAGTCTTGAGTGTTTGACTTGTCACGTGTCGTAGCGTATCTACAGAAGATCCTGACATACTAGAAGACTTTTTTCAGAGTTGCATAACTACAATATATGATGATGCAAACCCTGACAACGACGTACGATGATTCAAACGGAAAGATTTCAAACGACAAATAGAATGATGTAATTGATGCTCCCTCCAACGGTACTATTCATCTTCCCTTGTATAAATAAGCACATAATCCAATATTTGAAGGTTACCGAAACGTTGTGCATTCGAATTGTCTAAAGCATTTAAAGCTCAAAGTTCAAGAACTATCACATAGCAGTTTCGAAGAAGGAAGTCTACAGAGTTATCAGCAAACCTTAAGAGCTCAAATATATTTATCAGCTCAAGATTTCTGTATATATTTTCTTAAGTTTAGGATACTTATTTTTATATCTCAAGCCTAGATTTTCTGAGTTTGTTGCCTATGGCAACTCAGCTTTTAGTTGAAAAATCCCTCAATAAAACCTCCCCAGTTTGACTAGAAGTTTGGGCAAGTAGGCAACGAAGTGTTAGTTGTTGAAAGCTTGATTATCTTGCACCTGTAAGCAAAATGTTTAGGTCGACTGCACCTGTAAGCAGTCAGATGTTTCCTAGCATCAACAAGCGTAGGAAGAACGCCAAGTTCAACGGTATATAGTAACGTAAACTTTTATCTATGTTTATATCCTGTACCCGTAAACAAGACCAAATCCATAGTTAGTGGATTGACTGAACAATCAGTCCGTGGATGTAGGAGTTGATCTCTCTGAACCACATAAAAACCAAGTGTTATTTACTTTCAATTCGTTACATTCTGTATCGAATTTAGATTTCATATTACTAAACTATCATCACCAGCACACAGCAGCATAAGATCGGTTTAAACGCTCTATCAATATTAGTTTGATACTGGTGAGATAAAACTGAAAACTGACTAAGTCATATTCGACTAAGTGGTTTTAAGTTTGTTTAAGGTTTTTAGTAAGACAAATACAATAGCAACCACATTCCACAAGCACATCAGTTATCAATCCAACTGACCAGCTGCCTCAACAGTCATGAGATTTGCTAATAGATACCACTCAGTACAAGACTCCCTTTATCTGAAATGACCAAAGAAGATCGTCGATCTTGATCGAATCGATTACCCAATCAACTATTGCCACAGTTGTCGATCAATCTTGTGAAACAAAAAAGTTTTAAATTACCTAACTGTTGTATTCCCTCATAAACCAATACGTACCTAATGGGACCCGTCAATTATTTTTATAATTTATTATTATTACTGTAATAATAACTATAATAATTATTATTATTTATAATTAATTAATAATTATTTATTTTAATAACCTTTTAAGCTTTCTTTTGGAGATTATAATCATAAGAGTGAAATTGATGTAATTTAATAATATGTTATTTGCCAAAGTATTGTTAAATCGATATATATAGTAGTTTCTATCAAATAAATATGAGTGGATCCCGTTATTAAATTATTTGGTATATTTGTGTTTTTAATTTTTACAATATTTAAAAAAAAAAGAATTTAAATTTATTTAAAAGGGTTATTGCCGCTTAAACGAACTAAGGGTGTATTCATAACAAACTTTGAAAGTTGTGAATAAATACATAGACTTAAATATTGCTGTAATTTTTCTATAATTTAAAATTTATCTAAATTAAATCTGACATGATAGTCGGTGGTATAATTTGAGTGGGATAACATCAATGTAGCACTACTCCAATTAAAACGATATTGATTTATTAATGAAATATATTAAAAAAAATTCTTTTCATACAATTTATTAACATTACATTGGATTATAGCTTAAATGAGATAGAATATATATATAGAGAGAGAGAGAGAGGTTGGTTATCGGTGAGAACTACATGTTTCGTGAGAATTTATTAACACTGCATTGAATGTATAAAATAATTGCATTCTCCAAGAATTTTTTTTTTTTTAAAAAAAAAAATCACCCCTCGTTATATTTGATTTATCCAACAAAGTGACTCATTCGTCTTAGATCTTGACAATCAAAGGGTTGAAAATGGTTTGGGTTCTAACTTTACTATAAAATTCTGATTTGAATATATATATATATATATATATATAGGGGTTGGTTATGGTGAGAAAGTTCCTTAAAATGCGAAAGTACGAATAGTAGATATCTTTCATATTGTGTAGACAATCGAATTAATGTATTGCACATGAAAGTTTAGCACATATTTCATCCATTCGTAGCACATATCAAAATATATTAGTTTAGACATCTTTCATTCGCAACGTAGCACAAGAAGAGTTATAGTGTTGCACAATAATCCGTGTAGCACACAAAACACAAAAGCTAGCACACACGAAAATTAAATCTCAACCATTGATATAGCAAATCAAAGGCCGGATTCATTCTTATTTCCTACCAAATTATCTATTCCTACCGATCCATCTCCTATATATATATATATATATATATATATATATATATATATATAGGGGATGTGTTATTATAAAACTTTTGTTATCGTACAAATGTTAGAACAATGTATTCTACATGAAAGTTACTACACTAAAGTTACTACACTAATCTCCTCAGGTACACCTGTTACTACATGAAAGTTACTACACTAATGTAACACAAAGTTACTACACTAATGTTCTAACAATGTATTCTAGGCCAACCACTCCTAAATAAAGACTCATTGATTCTTATTGGCGGTGAAAATTATAACAGTGTACTGAGGCTATTCCTCTAATAAGATAGCCTTTAGTAGAATTATTGTGCGGAAGTGCTTATTTTTAGATAGTGAATGGATTTCATTCTATCATATTCACTGGTACTGATCATTCATACCGAAAGCGATTTTCTTGGCTTTTTGTGTCAGCTCATGATCTAAACGAGTCGTACATACATCCTATTATATGTTCCTCGACATCGAGGACACCCAAGAGCGGGGATTTCGTGACATTCGAATGGACTATCTTGTATTTCTAATAAGTTGTTTAATAGTTGACATGTTGAGTCATATACTTCGAAAATGTACTTTTGGAACACCAATAGGCATGGTTTGGAAGAAAAAAGGAATTAAATACTATATTTCATTTTAATGTGGAAACGTAACAATATGATTTTATTGTCTTTATAATATTGACTTTGTTATATTTATTTTATCCATAGATTCGAAAAATTTCAAAAGAATTAAAAAATAAATAAAGGAAATTTTTTACGAATAGATCGTTCTAATGATAAATGAAGGATTGACACATTTACTCATAGAAAATGGTATCCTGTCGTTCTTATAAAACCTTTTAAAATGAAGCATGTCTATCGTGTGGTAATTTTGTGGCTCACCATCTTGTTAGTGTTTCTAAGAATTTTCATATCCCTTATGTGTGGGTCAAGCCTCTTTCTTCCATGAAAGATATTCGTATTCTCGACGCTCATGAATTTAGTCAATTGGTTAAAGTAAAATATTTGTATTCTTGCTCGTAATAATTTTTTTCACTTTTGTTTTTATAAAAAATTGAGCTCCATAAACAAGTTAGATAATTAAGAAAACAAAAATACATGTATGATACAGTAGCGCATACACTTTTACTTGAAAAGGAGAAGAAAAACTACACACTATTCTACTTTCTCCGTCTATTAAGAGAGTATACTAGTTGGTATCACATGCTTGAATTGATTTTCTTCCGGCAATCAATTCCTCCGAGTTTGTGATTTCCTGAATCTAATCCCAAAATTTTCACGCCGGAAAACGCCCAGCTAATCACATTTCAACACTCAAAAAATGGCGAAACCCTGGTCATCAAGATTTATCTGCCGTTCTTTTCATCAAATTGCATCAAAACCCTCAGCAAGCGGCACTCCCACGAGCAGCGTCATCTCCGATTTCATTGCAAGCAGCCCTAAAGTAATTGAAAACCCTAGTTTTGCTTCATGGATGTTGAATTCCCAAAGATCCCATTTCTCGTCATCAGCTAATCCGGTTGGTGTTTTTGGGAAATTATATGTGCATCCCGAATTGTTGCAGCGTAGAAATTCTCCAGGGTTTAGGTATTTTTCGCTTCGTGGTGAGATGGGTTCTAAGCTTTTTGGTTCAAAAATGGCGAAAAAGCCTGCTGTGGTTCTTAAGAGTGCGTTTGACCGGTACAAGGAGGCGGTGAGGCTACAGATTGAAGCGTTCTGGAAGAGGAATTATATGGTGGTGCTGGGCGCTGGCGGATTGGTGGTGTGCATTCTCCTGTGGCGGCTGCTGTTTGGGATCGCGACCACGTTTATTGGGTTCTCGGAGGGCATGGCCAAGTATGGTTTCCTGGCTCTTTCATCCGCCATTGTTGCCTTCACTGTGAGTTGTTCTTCGCTTGTTCTAGATGACGGAATTGTATAAGCTTAATTAGTTACGTATTTTTCTTCATGATTGGTTTTTTGTTGATGATTTGATGGTGGAGAATGAAATTCTTTATGGCGTGCGTTCCAGGCTGGGAGGTGTCTGCTTTGACTATCGATTGTTGTAATTTGTTACAGAGGGATATGATCTAGAATGACATGAACTAGTGTGTGGACTATGAATTGTTAATTTACTCTTATCTTGCAGAAATATTATGCATGCTAATGCTAATCAAGGGCCAGTGTTACTGCAGGCTTGATCAATGTACCTTATTGATCTTTATACGTCTGGTCGATTCAATTCGCTTGTGTATTATTTGGAACTATAAGTTATGGTGATATTATCTGGTTTGGTTGAGGTAGGCTTTGTTCTGATCGCATTGTGAGCTCTTGCTTGAGTGTAAGGGCTGATACATAATTTCCCTGCGTACAAGACCTATCTTTTAAGGCATCCTGCTTGAGTGTAAGGACTTTCAAGTTCCCCGAACCCCCCTTCTCAAGGCATCCTGAGTCTAAGAATATTGTAAAATCTCATACACTATCTTTTAAGATCTGAAGTTTGAGCTTACAGTCTTTTCAATGCCACACAACTTATTTGGTTACGATACCATAATAAATACCAGGAAATTGTAAACAATCAGAATGTCAAACTTTGGGTTCACACTCATGATGTGTAGTAATTATGCTTGTATATAGTTAACCATTCCAAAACAAATTTATCTCCATGATGATCCTCATTCTATTAGTGTGTATGAAGTCTTAAAAACCAACAAGGAGAAAAAAGAAAATAAATAATGATCAGAAACATACAAGAAGACCAAAGGAAAGGAATTTCAGCCAGGTGGAAGCTTAGTTGTCTAAAATAAATTGTCTGCTTCTTTATCATATTTTTTAAGTTGCTTATTTTGTTATCCGGGCATTCTTCGGTATTTTTGCTTCAATCTCATATTGAGGAAGCTGAAATGCAATAGAAGGCTAGGGCTGGTCCTAGCTTGCGTTTTTCTTTGTTGTAATGCGGTTGTCTGTTTACCACTTTTTCTGCCTCCCTTTTTTACGACCATTGTCCATCTCTAAGTTAACTTCATGGATGATGTGCTTGCCAGTGTAAAGGGATGATGTTGAAATTCAGTTAACATTTTACAATGTTGAGTTTGAGGTAAGATATGAAATTCTTTTCATTTAGCTATAGGAATGATGAACAAGGAAGTCTAAGGGAAATTGGCCCAACATATATACAAGTAACTTGACTTGGAAATAGTAAAGTCAATCATTCGATTATGTTACATGTGATTATTTTACTGATGATGTAATATGATATCTTTCAGATTTGCCTTTTACTTTTCAACTTTTCCCCTAAGTTATCAATCACGAGCTGGAAAATACGCTTTCTGCCAAGCTAACATTTGAAACCCATGTGCCGACTTTTTCATTTATCATTCTTTTGGTTTTTTTCAATCTAATAGCCGTTTTTGACAATCACACTACAATTTTTTTTTATCTCAAGGGCTTATATTTCGTGCAAGATTTACTGTCAACCCTGACAAAGTTTACAGAATGGCCATGAGGAGGTTAAATACATCAGCCGGCATTCTTGAGGTAATGGGTGCACCACTAACGGGAACGGACTTGAGAGCCTATGTGATGTCAGGAGGGGGCATCACCCTGAAACATTTCCGACCTAGGTTGGGAAGTAAAAGATGTTTTCTTATTTTCCTATTCATGGCTCAGAAAGAAAGGGATTAGTCAGTGTTGAAGTCAAGAAGAAGAAAGGCCAGGTTTTGTTCAATTTTTGCCGAGCCTTTTATTTTCTTTTAGTTATTGCTCGTTATTCTATGAATAATTGCTTGTTATTGTATTTTCTCGCCCAAATATTAATGCATAAGTTCTTGGTTGATCCTATGGGTTCAAGAAAACATTAACTCTGCTGGCTGTAGTTATACTTATTCATAGACTTCATAGATTTAGATTATGGATTTTGGGTTGGTCCCAAATTCCTTAACTTGAAATATAGTACAACTTTTTAATTATATTTCTCAGTAATTATGAAGTTGGTATATATCATTGCAGTCAAGTCAATTGTTCATGATTCTTCTTAATCTGCAACATACTTTCTCTGAATTAATTTTGAGAATTAGACTTTTATAGGAGTGAAGGAAAATATTTTCTGAATCTTATGCTTACGTTATCCATAAATGTTATGCAGTATGATATGAAATTATTGGCAGTGGATGTTCCAATGACAAGTGGACCTGACCAACGCCTGTTCTTGATCGGGGACGAAGAAGAGTACAGGGTGGGCGGTGGTTTAATCTCTGAACTGCGAGATCCAGTTGTCAAAGCATTGGCAGCTGCTAAGGAGTTTGAAGCACGTGACGAGAAGGAGGATGAGGAGGACGGCGAGGAAACTTGAAGAAGCAGAAAGAAAGCATCAAGAAGAAGTTGAAAAGCTCCAAAAGAGCAATCCCAGTAGCTGTCAACTCCTAGGTGTTTGTTCTGATCCATTACTCCTCTTTACGTTCCCTCGAGTTGTTTTCTGTGGCAAAGATTGCCCTCAACCTTTGATTCAATTGTTGCGGTTGAACTGACTGATAGACTGATATTGCCTTTGTAACAGATCTCACATACTGTGAGGGAGAACCTCTCATACCCTGCGGCATTGTTTTTTTCTTACTTTTCCTATCTAAATAAAGAGGACTTATCAGTTAGGTGTATGTGTTTTTGAATCCTAATTGTCTAAATGAAAGGTAAGAGTAGTCAGTTCTTTTTCATGAAGCTTTGTGCTGTTAGTAATGAGAATGAATTAGCCTCCAGGTTGCCCTTTATTATTTATTTATTTGTAATTTTACCTGGGCTGGAATGATGTTGAGCTTGGGGCAGTCAAAATTCTGCTCATTTTTGTTCGTGAATTTTATTGACGCAATTTATTTAGTAAAAAAAAGGGAGATGTAAGGCCCCTATATCTTTTCAATTTTGAAAATGTTGTTTTTATTCTTTTTATTAATTGCAGAAATTTAAATTTCATTCATTATAAAACTTTCCTGGAATACTTATCCCAGTAAAATCAAATAAGCATTAATAAATTTTTCTGCAATCGATCAAATGTTGAAATTATTAGCATCACAACTAACCATGCATCTTCCACCTGAATGCAGATGCTAGAGAGCCCATATTAACCAATACACAAAACTCTAGCATACATAGTGAATGGTCAAAATTGTCAACGAGAAATCCAATTTGAGCAAATATCAAAACTTAACTAGAAGTTGTATCAAGTTTCAACTGCATTTATTGCAATATTTAGATGATCATATGCTATTTAATTCATGCCATTAAGATAAAATAAATATCAAGACATCTATAATCACAACAAAATATGACATACAAGACATCTACATTGATTTATGCCGATTCATCTTTCCAACTATCTTGATTCTATAAATAAAAAATAAACTTGAGCAGGTAATAGTGACACTTAGGGATGTCAATGGGTGAGTTTTATCCGAACCGATCCGGAACCCTTCAAAACCCATTAAATTTTAAAGCAGCGGTTCTGGTTTCGATTCTGGTTCCAGACCGGATCGTTTAGATCCATAGTTTGATGGTCCGATCCGGTCCGGATCTGGTTCTGGAACCAGAGCCAGAACCAATACTTATTTATTGGTTGGTCTGAGTAAAACCCATCTATTGATAAGCCTAAGTCTAAAAGGCTTGTCAATGAGCTAGTTTTATCCATATCTATTCAAAATCACTCATAACACATTAAATTATAAAGCAACGGTTTTGGTTCTAGTTCTGGTTCTTGTTCGATTCTGGTCCGGTTCTGATTCTAGACCCGTTCAGATCCGGACCGCTTAAGACCCATAGTTGATGGTCCGGGTCCGGTCCGGATCCAGTGTCTAATGGGTCGGTTTCAGAATCAGAACCATTAATTATTTATTGGTTTTGATCCGGGTAAAACCCACTCATTGATATCCATAGTGACACTGACTACTGGTGAATTCCAAAATATGATCGCAATTTCTTTTCTCAAATTCATGCACAAGCAAATGAGCTCTTGCAACTTTTATAATCGTCCATCTGGAGAGTATTTACATTCACTGACCACGTAAATGCTTGATTGCAGCAATTGCTGCAAACCGCTCTAAAAAAATTGTTACTCAATGGGCTTGAAGATGAAAGTGCAAGTCATGGTTCTTGAAAAGTAGAAACTAACTACTCACTTTTTCCATGATTATTGAATCAAGATTTGTCACACTTGGAAATCTTATTAACTTAGCTAAATAATCAAAGAATACAAGGGAAGAAAGATAGTACTAAAATATAGTTAATTAATGAAATTTATAAATATATGTTAAATGCAAACTCCAGAATGTTGGTAGCATTTACGATCAACATTGTTGGATTAATATTGATTCTAAACATATTATTTTATATTTCCATGATACAAAGCTTTGTCTTCTGATGAATAGTTAGAACTTTAACCATCGATCATTCTCTTTCCATCAGAAAATGAGATTTGTTTTTATTTCTTTTCTAAAAATAGAGTAAACATCTTTTCATTAAAATTTAATCATTCTCTTTCTAGAGCAGGCCAGGTAACCATCTTCAATCCAACACAAAAATATCACGTTGCATTGGACTGACATCATTTTGTTTCACATGAATGGATGTATCACAACTTTTTAATTTTTATTATTTTTTTAAATAATATAATATTTTTTTAACTATGTATCTTAATTATAACTAGGCATTATGCATTTTGTATTTTAAAATTGATATACATAGAAATTGGTTTGTAATCTAATTTTAATTTAATTTATTATCTTACAAATAACATATCAAAACTTATTAGTGTTCATACGGTTTTCAAATTATAAAATAAAATATTCTTTTGGTGTGAATGGTTGGAGTAAGGAAAAGTATTTGGTGCTAAAATTACACTTCTTTTCGTGAATTATGGGATAATGCTTGAGATTTGAACGTTGGAATCGTACTCTTGTAAAGGTAAAGAATATCACTGAAGTACACAATTTGTGGTTAAGATTACACTATTTTCCAAAGCCACACCAAAATAATGTAATGCAACAATTTGTAAAATAAATAAATCCTTATACAGAAACAAAATTTTGGGCTAACCAAAAATCTGGTCACATATTTCCCTCAAAAATAAATAAATTTGGTCACATATGTAATTACTGTTTAAAAATAATTGATTAGAAAAATCTAACAAATTGGTTAACATCTAACATAAAGTACTCAATTGATGAACCTATTTATAGATCACATTTATTTGTTGATTAGAAAACGTTGTGTGGCCACGTGTAGGGATGTCAATAGATGAGTTTTACCCGAATCGATCCGGAACTCCCTCATAGTTCATAAATTTTAAAGCAGCGGTTCCGGTTCTGGTTTCAGTTCCAGACCCACTTTAGACCCGAACCGTTTAGACCCATAGTTTGATGGTCCAGTCTGGTTCGGTTCTGATTCTAGAACCAGAACCTATACTTATTTATTAGTTCTAGTCCGAGTAAAACCCGTCTATTGACAAACATAAGTTTAAGTAGGCTTATAAATAAGTCGGTTTTATCCATATACCTAGGGGTGAAAATCGATTCGGTTTCGGTTAACCGAAATCGAACTACATGAAATGTATATACCAAATACCGAACCGATCGGTTAATCGGTTAATTAACCGATCGGTTTAACGGTCAACCTGTCGGTTCATCGGTTAATCGGTTACCCGGTTCATTTTAAAAAAAAATTGAATTCTACTCCAAGTGGGAATCGAACTCACGACCTCGATAAAAAGAGACATGCACCTACCCAACTGAGCTGCGATAGTTTCTTGTAATATATTCATTTTAAATATATTTATAATTAATCCCTTATCATAAAAACAAATATGTTGGCTTTGGCTGGATTCGAACCCGGGCAAAAAGCTTAGACTAACGCCCAAACCAACTAGTCTACAATAAAATTTGATAGAATAATATTTTGTAATACATATATATATATATATATATATACAGTATTTCGGTTTATTCAGTATACTCATTCGGTTATCGGGTATACCGATAACCGATTTTTCTAAAATTTTGATACCAAATACCGAACCGATCCAATTTTTTCGGTTATTCGGTAAATCGATAACCGAATATCCAATACCAAACTTCCACCCCTACATATACCGATCTGAAATCACTCAAAGCCCATTAAATTCTAAAGCAATAGTTACGGTTTCAGTTTCGGTTCTGGTTTTAGACCCGCTCAGATCCGGATCGTTTCGGATCCATAGTTGATGGTCTGGGTCCGGTCCGGATTCAATATCTAATAGGCCGGTTCCAGAATCAGAACCGATATTTATTTATTGCATTTGATTCAAGTAAAACCCGCTCATTAACATCCCTAGCCACATGTGCGCAGCTATCGACTCGTATGGAACGGGACGCTAGGTATAAATTCTCAATTTATTACATTGATTCAATCCAGCTCTTCCTCTACTATTTAAATCAATACCATGACATCTCCACACGAGCTAAGAAATAAATAATGAAAATGTCAAATATTAATTTGCCACGACATTTTGCACCTTAATAAATGCATTTTGTTAACGTTTAACACTCAAATTCCCGGCTCTTAAATTGTTTTTTCCCCATATGATAAAAGTAATAACTTAATTTTGCCAACGTTTAGAAATAGCATAATGTTTGCTCTATAATGAGGCATTAATTATATGATGACCAACCCCTAAACTCCCTTTCAATTATAGTGGACCGTTGGAGCACAGCGTTTCAAAATTTACACAATACATCTGCAAATATATATACACATGCATGCTTCAAATACAACAAAGATATAGAATCTTGATTGTTTCTTGAGACTGATTACCTACTGCGCAAGAATTGATTTGTAAGTTCTATATTCCAAAAATAAATAAATTAGATTTCTTTAAGTTGCTTTGTACGACTGTCTCACTTTATGTAAGATAATAATCTATATTACAGTGATCAAAATGCAAATCTTGTTTTGAATCATTAAGCACTAATTCTTGACTACTACTTGTCTGTTTGTGAGTGTGTGTGTGCCGGAAATTTCGGGGTGGGGGGGTATTTTATTATTATTTTTAGTAAGAATTTATATTATATTTGAGCCTTGTAGGATTCGTTTATTCAAGATGTGATTTTTTTAAGCTATTCTTTCTGGAATGTTTAATTGTGGGAAAGCAAAAATTCTGTAGTCCTTTTTTTACAAGTTATTTTTGGCTTATTTGAGTGAAGAAAACTGTCCATCATATTCTGTACTCAATCTGTGTTATTTAGAATAATGGCACTTCATTATTTTATTTTATTTGATCTTTTTATTATTTATGTGATAACACATTTGATGGATATATAACTTAGGAAGAATGGACAGACTACTTTCTAGCACATCATATCTTTGCTTTAGCACGACCAAAGTGGCAAATGGACTTTTGCTTTTGCTTTTACTTTGTTGCTGAATGAATTCCCTCTTTTTTTCCTAATATGGATTCTTGATTCTTAGCTATTATTTTCTCAATCTACCACTTGTTTAAGGATTTTTTTCGAGTTGCAAAATGCAAAAACTCAACTGAATTTAAATACAAATTTGATTTGCATCATATAAAGCGGCTTCTGCTTTTCCACCACTATAAATATTTCGCTTTTCCTAACTTTAACTTTTTGAAAATAAAGGGCCTCGCAATTAAATTATATCCCAAATAATTCATATCTTTCTCACTAAGTAAGCAGCTGATAATCTTGCCGACTCTTTTCTGCTTCAATTCAGTACAGAAAACATTGTTTTCAATCTTTCTCCACATTGCATGACTATAATCAATTGATCATCATCCTACTACAAAAGAAGGGATGATTTGTCAAATCTCAAGAATAAAGTATTGCATTTGTAAATTTTTGGGTTTAAGTTAATTAATCCCACGCAGTGGAAATTACAAAGTTTAATGGCAAAATAAAAATAAAAATCTAAAGTGAAGAATAAATAAGCTTGTAAAGAATGATTCTCTTCCCAAACCACTAGTTTAGTTAAATTCAAACCTGCAAAAGGTAAAACAAAATAAATATTTCCAGCCATTTGAGGCTATTATGATTAAAATCTTCTTCTTTTTATTCACTTCCATTTGAATGCTTAATCTGTTGCTTTTGGCAGCTGAAGCTCCTGCAAAAACAAGATGAAACTCAAAACATTTCAATGGAGTCTCATCACCATTCTTCTCCTACAATATTCGACACACATAAATTCCGATCTGAGCTCCGACACTACCGCTCTTCTGGACTTCGCCGGCATCGTCCCACACGTTCGTGACCTCAATTGGAACTCCACGAATCCAATCTGCACGTCATGGATAGGCATCACCTGTTCCAAGGACAGAACCCGAGTGGCCGGCGTCCATCTCCCCGGAGTCGGCCTCTTCGGAGAGATCCCGGCCAACACCATCGGGAAACTCGACGCTCTCAGAGTGCTCAGCCTCAGATCAAACCACCTCACCGGCGACCTCCCCTCTGACATCCTCTCCCTCCCATCCCTCCAAGCTCTCTACCTCCAGCACAACAACTTCTCCGGCGCCATCCCTCTCTTCCTCTCGCCTCGCCTCACTGTTGTCGACCTCTCCTTCAACTCGTTGTCCGGCGACATCCCGTCCTCGCTCGCGGAGCTCAAGAGGCTCGCCGTGCTCAACCTCGAGTTCAACTCCTTCACAGGAAATCTGCCTAATCTCGACATCCAAGCCCTCAAGATTTTCAATGTGAGCTATAATTCACTGAACGGCTCCATTCCTTATACCCTCCGCAAATTCCCCGCTTCATCATTCATCGGAAACGCTCATCTCGCGTCGTCTCCCTCGCCCTTCCCTGCTCCAGAGCAAGGCTCCTCCTCTCCCCAGATTTCCGCCGGCGCTAAGTCGAGGAAACTAAATACAGGATCCATCGTCGCCATCACTGTTGGCTGCTTGTCTCTGGTTATTCTAGCAATGGCGTATCTCGTCTTCTGTCTGAAGAAGAAGATGAAGGTTGAAGGAAGCTCAAGAGTGATCAAAGTGAAAACATCATCATCAGACGGCGGTGTGAAGACGGAGAATCTCAAGTCCGATGATTTCGGGAGCGGCGTGCAAGGAGCGGAGAAGATCAAGCTGACAGTCTTCGAAGGACGCTCCTTCAACTTCGATCTGGAGGACTTGCTCCGAGCGTCGGCGGAGGTGCTCGGAAAGGGCACCCACGGCACCACCTACAAGGCCATTCTCGACGAATCCACCACCGTCGCCGTTAAAAGGCTGAAAGAGGTCGGAGTCGGGAAGAAGGAGTTCGATCAGTTCATGGAGCTCGTAGGCCGCCTCGGCCGACATCCCAACGTCGTGCCGTTGCTTGCCTACTACTGCTCCAAGGATGAGAAGCTTCTCGTCTACGAGTACATGCCTTCAGGCAGCTTATCTGCTGCCCTGCACGGTATGCTGCTTCTTCAATTCATCATTCATATTCTTAATAATCAATCTGTATTCTTTAAATTGGATATGCAATAAGCAAGTTAGCTCGAATTATGGAAATTATCAAGGCCAATCCATCATATTAAACAGTCTGTACTAATTTTAACCCCTACTTGATTTGCTCTTTCAAATCATCATTCATCAATCATATTCTTTAATAATCAGTCTTATATATATATTAGGCAATCGAGGTGAAGGAAGAGGTGCATTGGATTGGGATTCGAGGCTGAACGTGGCGATCGGAGCAGCAAGAGGGGTGGCCCACATTCACTCAGAAGGTGGGGCAAAGTTCATCCATGGCAACATAAAGTCCTCCAACATACTCCTAAGAGAAGGCCTCGACGGCTGCATTTCCGACTTGGGCTTGAGCCCTCTGCTAACGGGCTACAGTGACGTCAAGTATCGCATCGCGGGGTACAGGGCACCGGAGGTGATCGAGACGAGGAAGGCCACTCAGAAATCGGATGTGTACAGCTTCGGTGTGGTGCTTCTTGAAATGCTGACGGGGAAGAGCCCGGTGAGGTACCCTGGGTACGAGGAGGTGGTGGATCTGCCGAGGTGGGTGAGGTCCGTCGTCCGGGAGGAGTGGACGGCGGAGGTGTTCGACGTGGAGCTGATCAAGTATGGCAACATCGAGGAGGAGCTGGTACAGATACTGCAGATCGCCTTCTGCTGCGTGGCGAAGGTGCCGGAGGGGCGGCCGTCTATGGATGAGGTGGTGGGGATGATGGAGAGGGTCCGGCATCCGGATCTCGAGAATAGACCGTCGTCCGAGGACAACCGGTCCAACGTGCAGACGCCGTGAGATTCTATCAAGCATGCATTGGTGCTGTTGGTATGGTTTGAGTTAGTGTGGTTGTGATGTGATTTCTCACTTGGTTTTTGAAGGCCATAGGAGGTGACCAGTGTAGTTATGTAGTTTAATTTCCTAAAGAAGGATTTGGGGATGCTGCCTAACATCCCTTTCATTGATATCTTGGTTGTTAGAGCAGATTAATAACAATGTTATGTCGTATTGAAGCTAATACGTATGTGGTAAATGGTTGTGTTTTTAGTTCTTAAGAGTGAAAGCTTGTACATCATTATAATTGTCCATTTACTTGACAAATTTTGTAAACTTAAAATCCTATCTCCACCTCTGAGAATCAATGTCAACGTGTTGTACAAAAAACCAGCTCGATTGATGGTTGTTCCTAGCTCCAAACTCGACCTTCCTCAATGTGCTGTCCAAATTCAACTCAATCCAACGGTCGAATTCCGACAAATGATTCTACAGATCTCTAGTTTTTGGTAATTTTCTCAAAATGTTAATTACACTCTCTTTCCATCATGCATAGGGATGTCAATCGGGCCAACCCGCTCGGGTTCGGGCTAACCCACTCGGGTTGTCGGGCTATTCGGTTTGGGCTATTCGGGTTGACATTTTTTTCGGGTTTGAAAAATTCAACTATAACCCTAAACTCTCGGGTTTCGGGCTAACCCATCGGGCCAGAAAGCTTAAAATATATATATATATATATATATATATATATATATTAAGCGTTGGAGTAAAAACAAATAATTGAAAAATAAATATAATACATTCCAATAGTTCTTTTTTTTAATCTTATTATACTAACTTTGAATAGCGAACGATAAAAATTAAAAATAGTGCTCATAATTAAATTCTTTTTTTCTAATATGCTTTAATGTCCGCATTCCATGTAACTAAATGATCTCTAATAATATAATACAATTATAGCGGAATTAAAACTAATATCTAGAAAAATTTTAATAAGTTAATTCAATATAATACTATTTAAAATATATTACAATATCAAAATTAGAAAATAATGCTCACAACTAAATTATTTTTTTAATATATCTGAATATTCATATTCCATAATAGCTATTTCACTATTTTTTTTGTAACTTTTAACAACACTATGAATATCTTCTATAATTTCTTGTATAGTTGTAAGGATGTTAATCGAGCCAACCCGCCAGTTCGGGCTAACCCACTCGGGTTGTCTGGCTATTCGGTTCGGCTATTCGGGTTGACGTTTTTCGGGTTATAAAATCCAACCCTAACCTCTAATTTTATCCATTATTCGGCCATTGGTAGTGAAACACCCATATTGACATCCCTAATCATGCATACTAGGGAAAAGGAACACCAAAAAATATTGAATTCAATTGGGCTTGAATATATATGTTGAGTATGTAAGAAACCCATGGTTTGCTATGCTTGGGGTTGAGATCCAATGTCTCATAATTTATGCCTAACTTAGTGATTTATTTTATAGAAACTATTTTTAAAAATAACAGATATAATAATGAGAGACAGTGACACGTGTTAAATTATGGGATACGGGATCTCATCCCGCATGGTTGGTTGAGGAAGGTGGCAGAATGGGTTTAAATGGTGCCACTTGGTGGCACATGATTAGTGAAGGCAATTATAAAAAAAAATTGTAAACTGAGGATAGTTTTTTAATATAATTAATCTTTAATCTGGGCCAAATTTGGGATTACTATATCGATGTGAAAATTAAGTTTCATTATAAGATGGAGACTATTATACTTTTCTTTTAAAAAAATTGGGATGTCATAAAGGATTGTCGACACACCATAATATGCTTCCATAAAAGGGAGGTTACAAACTTGAAAGAAAACGCCATTACTAATGAAATGGTAATGGAAAACAAACAAAAAAAAGCAAAAAAAGACAAATATTTTCGTGTTCCTACAACCGGAGTTATCTTTCAAGAATAATCAAACAAAATCAGGCTATTTCTAAATAACTTGTTACGATTTCCTGCATTAATCTCCTTGAACCGCAAGCTTCGATTTCTATTTTCTGCAGTTCTTCTCCTTCGTTTTTCATCTGGGCACCTCGTTCACCAACCATCCTTTTTAATGTTGTTCTATCCAAAATTTCAAAATACGAAGGTAAATTTTCATCCATTGATCCATCCCATTAATTGGTGTCTTATGTGACGGTTTATTTTTCACGAATAAATTAATGCATGAATCGTATGATGGTCAATATTAATTAATTATGATGAAAATTTGTTCTGATTCTCAATATCAACGAAAAAAATTAAGTATGATCCATTATGCCTTGATGATTCTTTGCTTTTTGTTGCATGGCCAATGATCTATCTATTTTCCTGGAAATTGATTATGATCTTTGTATATTTCCAAATATTTTTGTGTCGATGAGAATTGTTTATGCAGTCATATTTATTTTGTAGTGGATAGAGAAGCATCAACCAGAATTTTGGAGGTAGAATGAATTGATGGGAAATTTGCTTCATCAACATTTTAAGAGTATTAATTTTATGGAAAACTGTTGCAAGCATCCATGTATTCTTGAAGAAACCTAAGTTTTGAGATCACAAGTTATTTGAGTTCATTATGCAAAACGAGATTGTTTTATTAACACCGTTTAAGCATAATGGCTAAGGGCAATCAATTGAAAATTGAAGCAAGTTAGAATAAAAAAAGGAAATTATTACAGGACATAAGCATATGGCTACTTTTGCACTAACTCGTTTTCATTTCTTTCAGCAGGGCAGGTTTTTTTTTAAAACACCATCCTTCATTCTTTCTTAACATGATCAGCATAAATAACCAACTATGCTAATATTACTAGACATAAATATAAATGTACATATATATTGTTATTTGATGAGTTTAGGTGATTTTGAGCTTTATGTTGCATGTTATATATCTAGCTAGGATGAATCTAAAGGAGTTGTGCGTATAGGTCACTGGTGTAGTCCTTCCACCAGGGTTCAGATGTGAGTGGATGGGACAGTGCTGGACTAAGGTAATTCATCATCATCATCATCATCATCATCATCATCATCATCAATATCATGTTTTAGTTGTTTTCTAAACAGATTACTATCGATCTTTCTTGTGTGATCACGACAACTCCAATTGATAAGTTGTGTAGCTGTCAGTAGGTTAGCTATCTGATACTGAGTCACTCTGAATCAGTTAAGTCTCTCTTTCTGAACCTTAGAATAAAAGTTAGGGGCATGTTTTAGTTGTTTTGTAAACAGATTCTTATCGATCTTTCTTGTATGATCACAACGACTCATTACTTCTCCACTCTACTCTTTATGTTTCTCCTGTGAATCTCTGTGTACGGCTTTCAGTGATATGATTTGCAGCTGGTGTACTTATTTTAGGCTCTGCGATACTGAAGTCATGCAAACGAAATGCCAATCATGATGCCAAGGCGGAGCTTGCGGTGGAAATAATGTCCATCTTATAACTACGATGGAGAAGTGGGAATATGAGACATCAGAAGCCAAAAAGGAAGGCAAAACTGTAAGTTCATAGCTTGCAAAGTCTCAAGGCAAAAGGCCTTGCATAGAATTACACACTCAAACAGAACCTAATTTTCTCATACTATCTCCTTATTTTACTCTGATGCACGCTGTGTTGTGGAATAGGTTGTGGTGAACTTCAGTGCATCTTGGTGTGGTCCTTGTAGAACGATAGCGCGGCTTACTCAGAACTTGCTGATAAATATACATCTGTTGTGTTTATAACAATTGATGTGGATGAGTTAGCTGTAAGTTGGCTTGCTTGCACCACTCCTTGGTTCCAAATCGGGGTAGATTTTTGTGTTTTTAAGTAGAGCAGACAAATCAAATCTGGCTCAGCCCGATGGATTGATCCAGCTTTGAGTCGGGCTAGGCCAAGAGATTTTAGACCGATTGAATTGACCTACTAATTGTAGGGCACGAACGTCTTAGAGGGGCTATGAGTTCCTGTAGCTCTCCCAGTCCTGTACTCAAAAGGGAGGGATTCGGTCGGCCCCGCCCAAAACTAGCAAAAATCCCGATAGGATCAAGTTGGGCGGCCTGAGCCAGAAGTTTTATACTATGCTGGCCTGGTTGGGTTCTATTTTTTCCGGCCAGATAGATCTTCTGACCAGCCTAATTTTTAGAAAAAGTTTATTGGGCTCGAGCCGGGCCGGGATGACCTGATATTGCTTTGTTGTGGTGCAGGAATTGAGTGCCACATGGAACGTCAAAGCAACTCCGATGTTCTTCTTCCTGAAAGACGGGCGGCAACTGGACAAACTCGTGGGCGCTAACAAGCCGGATCTTCAGAAGAAAGTTGCAGCCATTTGCGGTTCGGACACACACTCACCAAATTGAGTTGTCTGTTTTTGTTTGATAAAGGGTAGCTAGATCATGCAAGAACTGAACCAATGCTAGTTGTATTATGATTATTTTTAACCATGTTAGGATCTCTTTTACATTGATAAACATATTAGCATATCCATTTTGGTTGTGAGATTTGTATAGTTGTTCATCTGATCTTACAGCAAAAACAAATGCTCAAGAAAGCATTTTGTTTGTATATAAATATACAAACTGAGAAATTTATTTTACCTTATACTGATTAATATCATCCTCATTAGTCACATTGATGTATCTTTCTTTTCAAGTATCAAATTCTTATTGGTTTTCTTTTTAGTACTACTAGACTACTAGTTTTATTTTTAAGTCTAATAATGGGTGGTGAAAGAAACGATCAATAGTATGTTTATGGTAGGAGCTCGCAGAGGTTCAAGGCGGGGCTCATATGTTTCGGACATAAGTGCACGACATTAAATTTTGGATTCAGTTCTGATCTGTAGATTTAAATCCGTTTTTAGGATCTGGATGGGGCTAATATATCAAATATTGATTTTAAACGTTGGCGGCCGTTTGGGCTTGCGAGATATTACTTATGCACATAATTATACTAAGCATGGAAGACCTCACTTATATAGTGTTTGATAAATGAATGCTGATCAATCAATGAGGGATAAGCATTAAATAGTATATGCTTATCTACTAAATCACATAATTCCAAGTTTAAATGACAAACTTCGATTTACTATTTCTCACTCACCAGAAATTGGATTTGAGATTGTGAATATACCACGATCATCTACTCAAAACGTAAATCTATCATATGTCATTTAAATGTTACGTCACTTGAAATCTTGGTCAAATTAGATTCCTACCAAGTTGATTACATATATTATTATTATTATTATTATTATTATTATTATTATTATTATTATTATTATTATTATTATTATTAGAAACCATACCCACACTAGTAATTAGGAATCAATCCTAGCCATTAATTTCAATCATCCAACGTCCACCAATTAACTCACAAAAATAATTTCCTTAGTGTAATTAAATTCAAAATTTATTCGCAAAACTGTTTAGGGATTAAAAAAACTATTATTTGTCATGATTTTCGGTCCACAAGATATGAAAATAAATGAATTGCTCCAAGTTGAAACTCTACGAAAATACGTTGATTTGCTTTTTTGGATCGGCGAACTTCTTGGGTATGTTTTTTATATTAAAAGACATGCTTCTATGGATTATGTTTAAATGTTTTATTATTGAAAAAATTAGCTATGCTTTTTTATTTTGGCGAAACAAATTGACTATGCTTTTCTTTATTAAAACACATGCTTCTATTAAGTATATCTAAATGCTTTGTCTATTGAATATGTATGCTTCTTTATGCTTAGTTTTAATGTTTTTTATCTGGTTATGATGTCCTTTGATATTGATAATTTTACTATTTTAATGAATATGTTTCTAAAATATGAATAAAATTGGTTTTGCTACCTATAACAACGTGTTTCTGTTAAATTGTTAATTTGTAAGAACTTAAACATGATTGTAAAATGCATTTTTGTGTTATGTTATATGCTTTGTTTTGTTTTCTGATTCTCGATTTATACATTAAAATCCATTAGTGCAAATGCAAATAGATTGAATTACACCCACATTCAATCTCCAGCATGAATTTGTAAGATGAACTGGGAGTAAAAAAACTAATAAAACATGAACAACTTTTTTCACGTTAAGATAACCGTCAAATAAAAAATAAATCAAATTCAAACATAAAGTAACTGCATCTTCAAAATTCATAAAAATCAGCAACTAAACGTATGGATTAAATTTTGAAATGACAAGTTTATCCTTTATGTAAAATATATTTAATAAAAATACTTTAAATGATCAATTATTTTTCAGTCATAGATTTAATATAATAAACGGTTATGATTGATTTCTAGTTACTAGTGTGGGTATAGTTTCTATTTGATTCTCTTCGTGTATATATATATATATATATACGAAAATAGAATAAGAAGACATCTTTCATATTTTGTGAAGACAATCGTAATTACTATATCGCACATGTTAGTTTAGCACATATTTCATCCATTCAGTAGCACATATGCTAAATATATAAGTTTAGCATATCTTTCATCAGAATAGAAGACAAGAAAAGTTCTAGTCTTTGCACAATAATCCGTATAGCACACAAAACACAAAACTATAGACATCCAAAATTAAATCTCAACCATTGATATAGCAAATCAAATGCCCAGATTCATTCATATTTCCTACTAAATTATCCTTTCATACCGATCCATCTCCTATATATATATATATATATATATATATATATATATATATTAGTTATGGTGAGAAAGCTCTTTAATGTACGAAAATATGAATAGGAGCACATCTTTTATATTTGTGTAGCATAATCAGAATTACTATATTGCACATGTTAGTTTAGCACATATTTCATCCATTCGTAGCACATATGCTAAATATATTAGTTTAGCACATCTTTCATTGTAGCGTAGCACAAGAAGAGTTCTAGTACTGCACAATAATCCGTGTAGCACATAAAACACAAAACTGTAGCACACCCAAAAATTAAATCTCAACCATTGATATAGAAAATTAAAGGCCCAGATTCATTCCTATTTCCTATCAAATTATCCTTTCATACCTGATCCATCTCATATATATATATATATATATAGGGAATGGATCAATGAGAACCACATCTTTTTGCGAACTCTGCGAACCATGATAAAACGTTGAAGATTATGCACAAGCGAAGATAAAGTTGTGCATAACGAAAACTTTCTAAAATTATTTTGTTGTGTAACAATTTTAGAAAGTTTTCGTTATGCACAACTTTATACTTGCTTTTGTGCATTATCTTCAACGTCTTATGCATGGTTCTCAAGTTCTCAAAAAAGATGAGTTCTCACTTGATCCAACAATATATATATATATATTGAGTGGTTATTGTAAAATCATCTTTAACTATAAACTATATATCAATTACTAATTATTTGAATTCATCGTGAAAGAGTCTGAATTAATCATGTAAATGTCTCAATTAAAAAAATAAAAATCCGTCATTCATGGGATTCGAACTCAGGCATTTGAATCCATCAAGTAATGTGATGAATTCGTCATAGATCTTCACGAATCAATGATTGAAAATGATTCATATTTTATACTTTAAAATTGATTTGTATTTGATCTCATTCCTACATATAGGGAGTGGATCAAATGAGTACTACATCTTTTTTGATAACTCTGTAAACTATGCATAAGACATGTAAAGATGATGCACAAAATTGTATAAAGTTGTGTATAACGAAATGTAATAACCCGAAAAATTTAAAACTTTTATTAGTGATGCTTAGACCAATTATTTGTGGTTCTTAGATCTTAATTATGTTTAAGGTAACCAATGAAACGAATTAGAATCGATTCGGAGATCGAAAACTAGAGAAATCAAAAACTAATAACTAGTCCTATCAGATTAGGGTTTTCTGAATAGCCTGAACATAGAATGAAAGATCGAGAATGAATCTTAACAAAAGGATTTCATTTCTAGAATCCTCTCACGAAAACATGTGAGAAGTCAAAGAATGAGAATTTTCGGGCATACTTGCCCGGTCAGTCTTAAAAGCACTATTCACGAGCCGGAACAATTTTCAGTCCGTGCTAATCATGATAATTTGTGATAACAATCAAAATCATGAAGGAATATATTATTATGAATTTAGAAATTATAAGAATCAATTTCTGAAAGAATTTCCTGAAGAACTTAACCGAACGCCGGGAAGATATACCGGAAAAACCCTAAATTATTCCGAACGACCCGAAACTCGAACCAAGGGTTTAAATCAATAACATATGATTTATAAGACTCAAATAAATTATGAAAGCTCAAGAATTCAATGGAATTTTGAATTTGCATAATTTAATCGCCGAACGCTGTTTTTCCGCGATAACTCGGAATTGACTTATCGGACGTCGTCCAAACTTCATGAAATTATTATAAACATTGAAATAATTCATTTAAAGGCTATTTAATAAAATAAAACCTTAAGCTTCCGATAAATCAATCGAAAGCGCGTTAAAACTTAAAGAGTCAGATAACATGCCAAACGGTAATTTGACCAATCCTTCTCCCAACTACCACCAAGAACACCCCAAATGGGTAATGACAGCCCTTTAAGCTTCCAATACAGTGAGCAACTCGTTCATTACAGCCACACACTTTGGAACACATTTTCTCTCTCTTTTTCAAAATTCTCCCTTTGTTCTTCACACTTTGGAGTCTTTAATCCTCCATTTCAAACCTTTCCAACCCTCAATAATTATTCTAAGACCATAAAAAGGTAGTACTCATCATTTTCTCCATTTGTAATGGAGTAGAATTTGTTTTAGATTTTTCTTGATTTATTTCACAAAAAACCATAGTTTTGCTCCTCAATTTTTTCGTGACTTTTGAGCCATTAAATACTCTCAAGCCATGAAGGAAAAATTCTTATAATGATGTTCTAAGGCTGTAGTTAAAATTCAGAATTTTTGAAGCATGTTTGATATTTTTCGATTTATGCTTTATTTCTTTTTATATGTGATAAAGCATGATTTTGTGAATATTATTTGAGATTGTTGCTTTTAATATATTATAAGCATGTAGTATAAATATCATAATTTTTCAGAATATTTTGGTATTTTCTTAATAAAGGCCGAGAGCTTAGAGGGTTTTCAAGCCTTTGATTTTTATTTTGTTTGTTGAAAATAGTTGAGATATGGTGTTTAATATATGATGTGAACATCATGTATGAATCTTGGAATTTTTGAAACACATCTCCTATTTTTATTTATTAGGACCGATTATATATATATATATATACTTTTAGAGTATTGTTTGATTTTTGTTTGTTGAAAATAGTTGAAATATGGTGTTTAAGGTATGATATGGACATCATATATTAACCTTGAATTTGTTCAAACACCTCTCATATTTTCCTATTAATACCGTGATATATATATATATATATATATATATATATATATATATATATATATATATTATATAGTGATTTATTTTGTTTTTGTTGTTGAGAATAATAGGATATGTGATATTATAAATATTAGTTGATTTTTAATGTTAATATTACATGTTATTACATTATATAACCATATTGTAAAATAATGGAATTTATTGAATATGTATGTATATATATATATATATATATATATATATATGTGATTACCGAAAATAAATAAGGGTGAAAAGCATGGGTTTAAATTTTAATGCATGATATGAAATGATATTTCATTTTTAGTATATGGTATAAGCATGATATAATTTTTGTGGAATTTATTGAACACCAATGCACATTAATTTATGATTACCGAAAATTTAAGGTATTTTAACCTATGGTTTGAAATTTTATATGATGATATTGGGTTGGTAATTAATTTCTATAGTATGATATGAGTATAACATGATTTTATTGGAATTTATTGGATACATATGCTAATTGTTGCTAATTATCGAAAACGTAACAAAATGGCTAAGTATGAGTTTAATTCTAATGTTAAATGATACTATGATAGCGAAATGATAAGCTTAGAATGAATGGTTGTGATTATGGTGAATGAATGGAACACTTATGCACATATACACAATGATTGTGTATTATGTTAGAAATTAGGGTTTTCTAATGCTTTAGTATAGTTTATGTTGTGTATGGTATTGTTTAGTGTTGAATGTTTATGTTTATGTTGTACCGACAAACCAAAACCCCAAACGTAAATAACATAATACTATATGTACGAGAATCCAAAAGAAATCGACCAATTTCGATAACTTAAGAAGGAATCAACGAGAATCGAAGTTAGACATAAATTAGGGTTTGCTACTATTAAAAGGATACTCAAACGTGAGTTCCTAAGTTAGAAAAATCAAAAGCCGAGCTACAACGTTGATACTCAATAAACGACAACCCAATACGATATTATATTGAGCGTTAAAACAACTCGATAACGAATAACGATTATACGACTTATATAATCTCCGACGAGTTAAGAGAAACAAACAATGTCGTAATGTGTAAAGCAAAGATTCGAACATAAGATGTCGATCCTTATGTCTCAAAAGTCGAGTTAATATTCCCGGAGTACTTCATTTATTCTTAAGGACTTACTTACATGATAAGCATGTGCTCACTTGAATCATAAGTCAATACTCATCTTTTAATTGTCGTGCTAATACGACAAGTCGTCAAGCATAACCTACTAGGACGTAACTATAATTGTTAAGTCTAATTAGTGGCTTGAGAATATCCTAATATACCAATCACAATTTGATTACCGACAATCTATAACGTAATAACGTTTAGAATAAAACTAAGGTTAAGAGTCGAGGATAGACTCGGAATATGTGATTCATAATTGAAGTTCACCTATGAACGATGAAGTAATATAGCTTGGGAATTGGGAATACAAGATAATAGAAATTATCTTAAAATAATCACATAAAATCATAAATAAACCCTAATTGGGAACTTTAAGTCGTAATCTATAAACGACCTTCGATCGATAGAAAGAATCTAAGAAATGTTATTTTCTTATGAAGGGTTTGATCGCACGTAGTCGGCGAGGAAGAACAACCACACCCTACTCACTTAGACTTACTAGCTTTGGATTAGCAGGTGGACTTTCTTGAAACGAAAATGTTATGTATAACTCAAAGCATGATTTACAAAGCTTTATGAAATATTATCACATGAAATGTTATTGACTGCCAAATGTTTATGTTTTGTTGTTATCCTATCTGAGATTGGTATATCTCATGTGGTATGTGAATGTGTTGGTCCACCAACGTTAAAAAAAGGTAACGATCGGATCCGACTTAGTTAAGGACTAACTCGGATTGTGTACACGATGATGTGACTGTGTGTTAAGGTTAGCTACCTCGACCGGTCACGGCGACTATGTGTAGGTGGCCACCTCCATAGTACGCGAATGAATGATCAGATATGGAAACAACGTGAATGAAATAGTCAGGCCTGACGCTTTTGAGAAATGATAAAATGTTTGATAGGCATGAGTCTTTCAACTAAAATCCTCATGTGCTATTGTGGGCAGTTCAATAACTTTTAATAAAGAAAATGTTTTCGGCAATGAGCCCACTGAGTACTTTTGTACTTAGCCCTGCATCTCCTTTTTGATGTGCAGGTTGAGCAAGGATCGATGATGGGTGCGAGGTGGTGCAGAGTAGCAGTTGTTTTGATGCTTTGTTAGAAAGGTTTCTAGAACATTGAGCATGCATCGTCATATGCATGTCCACACGTTTATTTGCTGCCTAACTCTGATATTATTTTGATGTTTTGATTATAACTGCTTTCATATCGTATTGAACTTGAGGTCGTACCTCGTTCCTCGAATTGTGCCCTGATTGGGTTATACTTGAACCGTGAAACCTTTTGACGAGTCCTTTTGTGACTTGAGTTGGTATTGAATAACTTATCCCTTTTAAGTCAATGTGTATTGAGTAGTTAAATGGTTAATTGCATTGATTAGTTATGTTTATATCCGCTGCTTTATCATACCGGTGACGATCCATATGATCCGTACTTCCTTGGGAAGTCGGGTCGTCACATGAAAACTTTCTAAAATTATTTTATTGTGTAACAATTTTAGAATGATTTAGTTATGCACAATTTTATAGATTTTGTTTATCAACTTTTACGTGTGAATAGTTCTCAAGTTCTAAAAAAATATGAGTTCTCATTTGGTTAGATCTAGTGAGAACTCATCTTTTTTGAGAACTTGAGAACTATGGGTAGATATATAAAGTTGATTAACAAAATCTATAAAGTTGTGCACAACGAAAATATTCTAAAATTGTTGCACAACAAAACAAGTTTAGAAAGTTTTCATCAGACAAAACATTATACCGTTTGTACATTATTTTTACATGTTTTATGCCTAGTTCGCAGAGTTCTCAAAAAGATATAGTTGTCATTTGATCCTCCCTATATACAGGATTGGGTTCCCAAAGTACTCGATCATTAGATAGTATGTAAGACTTAATCTAGACCGTATATTTTGAACATGTAGATGCACCACAATTTGATAAGTGATAGCATTTTTTCATTTTCACATGGGGTAAAATGGGAAGAGAACAAAACAACCTTATTTTTCTTCTTCTTTCACTTTTTTTACAACAACATTCTTCCATTTTTTTTTAAAATAGCAGCAGTGGTGGTGGATAATGACTACGACGGTGGACAGTAATGGCGACGACAAACAATGTTAGATTTTGAGAGAGAAAAGAAGAAGATGATGATTTTGAAAAGAAAATTGAGTGATTTTAAGGAAAAATATAAAGGAGACTTTAGGAGAAGATTGGTGATCGAAATAGATGATGGCTATGACGGTGATTTTTAATTAAATTCGTCGGTAATCGGAGAAGGACGCGACATAATTAAAGGAGAAGAATGATAAAGAGTTTTGCTGTCGAAAAATACATCCATGCATATTACAAAACACACTCATACATATAAATAAACATAAACTTGCATGTTAGTCATGAAACACAAATATACATATATAAAAATACAAACAATATATATTAAAACACAAACATGCATATAAGAAACCATAAACGTGCATGTTGACCACAAAACACAAACATACATGCAAAACACATTCATGCATGTTAGCCAATGGACATTGGGGAATTTGCGAGCATGCGTTGGGCGCGAGCGAGCGTTGGTCACGCGCTTTTAACATACATGCATATTTGTGTTCAACTATTTATGTTTTTCTATTCATTTATATGTATAATTATGTTCAATTATATGCATGATTTTTTTTGTATTATTTAACAAATTAAATTACGATTTATCCTTATTATAGCGAAATCAGAAAAATTAAACATAAAAAATTCACCATAAGATCTATGAGATGAGTGGACGAGATTGAGTACTACATACTACCTAAGGCTTGAGTATATATAAACCCAATTATATGTATATATATATATATATATAGAGTTGATCAAATGAGAGCTACATATTTTTTAAAACTCTGTGAACTATGCATAAGATGTCAAAGATGATGAACGGAACGGTATAAAGTTTTGCATAAAAAAACTTTCTAAAAAGATTTTGTTGTGCAACATTTTAGAATGTTTTCGTTGTGCACAACTTTATAGATTTTGTTCATTATCTTTATATATGCATAGTTCTCAAGTTTACAAAAAAAAATGAATTCTCACTAGATCCAACCCCTATATATATATATATATATATATGAGTGGATCAAATGAGAACCACATCTTTTTTGCGAACTCTACGAACCATGCATAAGACGTTGAAGATGAAGCACAAGACGGTATAAAATTATGCATGCCGGAAACTTTCTAAAATTATTTTGTTGGGTAACAATTTTAGAATATTTTCGTTATGCACAACTTTATAGGTTTTATTCATCAATTTTATACGTTTGTGCATAAATCTCAAGTTCTCAAAAAATATGAGTTCTCACTGGATCCAACCCCTATATATATATATATATATATATATATATATATAGGAATGAGATCAAATTCAAACTAATATTAAAATATAAAATAAGAATCATTTGCAGCCTTTGATTCGTGAAGATCTACGGCGAATTCATTACCTTACTTGATGGATTCAAATGCTTGGGTTCGACTCTCATGAGGGGCGAATTTTTAATTTTCTGAATTCAGACATTTACACGATGAATTCAGACACTTTCATGGTAAATTCAAATGATTTCAGGAGTTCGTAGTTTATAGGTTAATGATGGTTTTTACAATAATCAATATATATATATATATATATATAGATATATATATATTTAGATATATATATATAGGGAAGAGTTCAAATAAAACCCTATTTTTTTCGTAAGAACCTATAAACCAATGCACTTTATTTACGAAGTTAATGCACTTTATGTATAAAGCTACTGCACTACGAAATATTGATGAATAGTATTGTCTTTTATCAGAACTCAATGGTGCATTAGTTTTATACATAAAATGCATTAACTCTATACGTAAAGTGCATTGGTTTTTAGGTTCTTACGAAAAAATAGGTTTTTATTATAACATAACCATATATATATATATATATATATATATATATATATATATATGAGATGGATCAGGTAGGAATGAATAATTTGGTAGGAAATAGAAATGAATGGGCCTTTGATTTCTTTGGATCAATGGTTGAGATTTAATTTCAATTGTCTTCTGATTTTGTGTTGTGTATGCTACGCGGATTATTGTGCAGCACTAGAACCCTTCTTGTGCTACTGTGCAATGAAAGATGTGTTAAACTAATATATTTAGCATATGTGCTACGAAAAGATGAAATATGTGCTAAACTAATATGTGTGTGTGTGTGTTGTATTAGATTAAATACAAACCAATCTTAAAATATAATATATGAACTATTTTCAGTCATTGATTCCTGAAGATCTATGGTGATTCATCACCTTATTTGATGAATTCAAACATTTGGGTTCAAACCCCATGAAGGGAGAATTTTTATTTTTCTAAATTCGGACACTTACACAGAGAAATCAGATGTTTTTACGATAAATTCAGACGATTTCATGAGTTCATTGTTTATACGTTAAGAATGATTTTTACAATAACCACTCCCTATATATAGGGTTGATTATAGAGGAAACTACATCTTGATAAGAACTAAGAACCAATAACTACTGTTAGTTTGAATAAGATTGAACAACTCATAATTATTAAGTCATAAAAATAGTCAATTCCCTAAATTTTTATTATTTGGATCTTTTACATCATGTTGTTATTCATGTAATCGTAATTATTGTATATGCTATCACATTCCAATTCGATGTTATGTTTATATAATTCATGTTGTTATGCATATAATAGCAGTAATTGTGCATATACGAATAATTATCGTAAATGAATATATAAAAGTCCTTGATTATAGGGCTAACAGTTACCATTAAAATTTGAGGATAATAAATGATTAATAATTAATCTTGACCATTAGATTATAAAAAAATGAATGAATCTTCTTAGTTCTCAATAAAATTGAAATTCTGATTTGATTCAATTCTTATATATATATATATATATATATATATATATATATATATACACACACCCGCACATACAACCTATTTCCAACAATTTATCATGTAGTTTATCGAAGTGGCTATTCAAATTTCTTTGCAAGTGGCATTTTGTCAAACCTTGAATAATTAATGTGTCACACATAAATAACATAATAAATTAAAACTAAGGATAAGTGTATACTGACAATGTTAGATAAAGATGATACTAATAAGTGCGAGCAATGTGATGGTTTATCCAACTTCACCACTTGAAAAAGACAAAAACTTGGGTGAGCACGCACCACCGCGAAATTTCATCCTTATTTTTTGTGAAAATAATTATATATTAATTATGATAAATAAGGATAATTAGATTTTATTAATTTATAATTAAATTTATTAATATAATTTTAATTTAAAATTAGAATTTATTAATTCATAATTATGGTTTATTAATTCACAATTAAAGTTTATTATTTCATAATTAGGGTTTATTAATTCACAAATAGGGTTTATTAATTCAAAGTTATGGTTTATTAATTCGTAATTATGGTTTATTATTCAAAATTATGGTTTATTAATTCAAAATTAGGGTTTATTATTCAAAATTAAGATTTATTAATTCCAAATATGATTTATTAATTCACAATTAGGGTTTATTAATTCATAATTATGGTTTATTAATTCAAAATTAAGATTTATTATTCAAAATTAAGGTTTACTAATTCAAGATTAGGGTTTATTAATTCATAATTAGAGTTTCTAATTCAAAATTATTATTTATTAATTTAGAATTAAAATTTATTAAATTAATTAATTAATTAATTAGAGGGGTCTCACTGTGCGCGTGCACAGGAGACCACCCCCTTGAAAAAATTAGTAAGTCCATTTTTTATTGTGGATGTACATATATCATCCTTTGTTTATCATTTAATATCATTTAGAAAGATATATAATCAAACATATATTGATTTCAAACTTATGCCTCTAATAGGTCAAATGACTCATCCAAATCGATTCACGCGACAACCAAAAAACTTTGTACATTGCATTTCATATACTGAAAACTTAAAATTCAAACTGAAAATGAGCCAAACCAACCCAACATGGACTACGTAAGTCCATTCATGGCCCATTAATAAAAGTTGTTCACTTTCTATTCTGCACCGAAGTTCACATGATATTAAAAATAAAATATATAAATACGACTAGATTCAATTTTCTTTCATGAACTATTTTTGTTTCAAAAGAGGAAGTTCTCTCCTTGAAGTCTCCACACCCCAATTCCATGAGAAATTAGTGATGGGATGAATCACGATTATTCAACGATTAAGAAGTTATGATGACTTTATCATTGTTCCATGAACTATTTTTGTCAACGAATTAGAAGGTATTTGGCTGAGCTTATGAATTATTTAGAAATTTATAAGTTCTTGAGAAGTATTTGAGAAAATGAGTTCTCAAATAGCTTATAAGCTATAAAAATAAATTCCAACAACCTATAAGCTCCTTAAACATAAGTTACTCAACTCAATTTATTTTTTCATAAGTTTATAAGCAATAATGAATTTATCAAAATAATTTTACAATGGTTTGTTATTTCTAACATATATTCTATCAGCTTCACCCCTATTCAATTTTATCACTCTTACTATGTTTTTCTTTCTCTAACTCGTGATTGTTTCTCTAATTTATAAGTTCCATTATATAAATACTTTGAAAACTTATAAGCTCTTGAAATATTTTATAAGATTTCTAAAAAAAACTTAACCAAGCACGCTCTTAATTCGATCTAAAACTTGTGAAAGTTTAACGAGAATAGTACTCTCCATTTAGCAATTTGTTTATAAACCGGCCCATGTATTATCTACTATATATTTGATTGATCGATCAATCATTTCTCTTGATCTACCGCCGCTTAAGCTATGAAGAAATTCACTTAGCTACATCAGCCCTTCTATTATAAAATTATATTTTTAAGTTGTATATTTACGAATTACCTTTTCAATTTAATTTCTTTTTCATAACAACTAGATTTCTTAGGTTATTTTGGCGTTCAATATTTTGGAACTGATCAGCCGACGTCGGAGTTTGGTTTGTTTAATTTCAAAAGTATTTTCCCTTTTCCCAAAAAATAAGCAATTTTCTATTATTTTTGGTCTCATCTTCATATGGCTAGTTAAAGTCAAAGCGCAAGGCAGTTAGAATCCTCCTATAACCAAGTGGTGGGATTTTAGTCTTCAGAGAATGGATCAATCTTTATCAGTTACCTTTCACAATGCATTTGGGCAATGCCTAAGGTATTAAGTCAAATACGTTGTTAGTTGACCTCTGATTTTATTTAAAAAACGGAAGAAGTTAGGGGTATGAATTTCTACTTCACATGTGCCAGGATTTGAAGTTCTAAACATAATACTATGCCTATATATATATATATATATATATAGGGAGGTTAACGTGAGAACCATTTTTATCGTGAGAAGGTGAGAACCAAAAAATGATGAATTCACAGTGAAAGTTGATGAATCCGCTGGGAAAGTTATTGAATCCAAAAAAATAGAATTTTCGTCCCTCATGGGATTTGAACCCGAGTGAAAAATCTGAATTTTTGAATTCATTAACTTTCTCAACGGATTCATCAACTTTCATAACTAATTCATTTGGTTCTTAGTTTTAGGATAAGAATGGTTCTTATTTGAACCAAACTCTATATATATATATATATATATATAGGGTTGATCTAGTGAGAACTCATCTTTTGAGAACTTGAGAACCATGATAAGGCGTTGAAGATAATGCACAAAGCAAGATAAAGTTGTGCATAACGAAAACTTTCTAAAATTGTTGCACAACAAAATAATTTTAGAAAATTTTCGTTATGCACAACTTTATACCGTGTTGTCATCATCTTCAACGTCTTATCATGGTTCGCAGAGTTCGCAAAAAGATGTGGTTCTCATTGATCCATCTCATATATATATATATATATATATATATGGGGAGTGGATCAATGAGAACCACATCTTTTGCGAACTCTGCGAATCATCATAAGGCGTTGAAGATGGTGCACAAAATAAGTATAAAGTTGTGCATAACTAAAACTTTCTAAAATTATTTTGTTATACAACAATTTTAGAATGTTTTCGTTATGCACAACTTTATAGGTTTTATTCATCAACTTTATACGTCTGTGCATAGTTCTCAATTTCTCATAAAAGATGAGTTTTCACTGGATCCAACCCCTAAGTATATATATATATATATATATATATATTGAAATTATATACAACTACATATTTATTCAAAAGTGT
Source organism: Salvia rosmarinus (assembly GCA_036937905.1). Lineage (NCBI taxonomy): Eukaryota > Viridiplantae > Streptophyta > Magnoliopsida > Lamiales > Lamiaceae > Salvia > Salvia rosmarinus. The sequence continues at coordinate 15,583,747 of CM072818.1, forward strand.
GTACTCTCCATATACCCAAACTTTTAATTTGTTACATTACATGACCAGTTTATTATGTCTGTTTTCGATCGATCGGAAAAAAGGAAATTAATCTATTTTTTCAATTTATCCATACATTTTCTTGTTTCCGATCGACCGGAGAGAAGACTTTCTCGATCGGATACTGACATTAATCGATCGAAAACAAGAAAATTAGTCTAATTTTCTTATTTTTGGTCGACTAATGTATGTTTTCGATAGAGAAAGTTTCTCCGGTCTATCGGAAATAAACACTAGTCAATCGAAACAAGAAAATTAATCCATTTTAATTTAATGGGTATAGAGTGTAAGAAATTTTAAAAAATGTTATAGGTGGTATATGTTTTAATAAAAGTGATTAATTATGTTTGGACCCCATATATATATATATATATATATATATATATATATATATGGGTTGGATCGATGAGACCTCATCTTTTTTGAGAACTTGAGAACTATGCACAAACGTATAAAATTGATGAATAAAACCTATAAAGTTGGTCATAACGAAAACATTCTAAAATTGTTACCCGACAAAATAATTTTAGAAAGTTTTCGTTATGCACAACCGTCTTGTGCATCATCTTCAACGTCTTATGCATGGTTCGCAGAGTTCGCAAAAAAGATATGGTTCTCATTTGATCCACTCCATATATATATATATATATATATATATGGTTGGATTCTCGTAGTAACCGATCCCAAGATAGTATATAGTACTTAATCTAGACCACATATTTTGAACACATGATCACACCACAAGCTGACACGTGACATCTCGTTTTTTTTTTCTTTTTTAAAATTTCGCAAGGGACAAAATGAGAAGAAATCAAATCAGCATTCTTATTCTCCTCCTTGGTGGCAGCGGACGGCGCCAGTGACGACAACGACGGTAACGACGGCAGCACCGACGAACAACAACAACAACATACATGAACAACAACAAACAATATATTTTAAAAGAAAGAAAGAAAAAACAAAATTAATGAATTTTGAGAAAAAAAATAGAATATGAACTTGATAGATGATTGAAGAATAGAGAGAGATGGTGGCTATGGCGGTGGTTCAGGGGCGAATTCACCGGTAATCAAGGAAAGAGACGACGGAATTGATGGAGAATGATGGATGAGAGATTTGTTGTCGAAAACCATAAAACTGCATTTAACAAAACATAAAACTGCATTTAACAAAACATGAGATGCATTGAACAAAACACAAAATTACATGTCGGTACGAAGCACGTTCATGCATTTAACAAAGCACGTTCATGCATTTAATAAAACATGTTCATACATTTAACAAATCATGTTCATGCATTTAACAAAACGTAAAAAATGCATTGTTGGCCAACGGGTAAGTGAGTGAGCGTCGGAGCGAGCGCGAGCACGAGCGCACACTGGGCGCGAGCTTCCAACCATATGCATTATTGTATTCAACTGCATGCATTTTTATGTTCATTTGAATGCATAAGTCAATTCAACTAAATGCATGATTTTTTTTCAGCAATCATATAACAAATCAAATTACTAATCTACCATTACTGTAGCGAAAACAACGAAATAAGATTAAAAATTTCGAAAAAAAATCTCAATCATAGAATTTATGAGATAAATGGATGAGATTGAGTACAACATATCATCTCAGACTCGGATACTATTTGATATCTCATATATATATATATATATATATATATATATATATATGTGTGTGTGTGTGTGTGTGTGTGAGAATACTCATATTAAAATATTATTTAAAGTTAGATTATGAAAATCATTTTCAATTATTAGATCGCGAAGATCTACGGCGATGTATCACTTTGTTGGATGAGTGCATTGTGCACCACTCGGGTTCGAATCTCATGAGAAGCAAAAGTTTTTTTTTTTATTGTAGTAACTTTAATGGAGAATGCATTGTTCTCAAGTTTGTAAGATAACAAAAGTTTTACAATAACTCACCCATATATATATATATATATAGGAGTATGTTCAAATAAAAACCTTATTTAAAGTGATAATTAACATGGAAATCATTTTCAGCCATTAGATTGTGAAAATCTATGGTGATACATTATTTTTCTGGATGATTACATTGTGCACAACTCGAATTCGAATCTCATGAGCGAAAATTCAAATATTTTTGTATAATACAGTAATTTTTATGATAATGCATTATTCTCACGTTTGTAGGATAACAAAGATTGTATAATAATCATCCCACATATATATGATCAGGTAGGATCATATCCTGAAGTAATATATGGTACCAAATCTAAATTAGACTGTGATCATATATGGACACACTTAAAAAATTAAGTGACAACTCCTTTTTAATTTTTTTTAATTATACACGGGGGCAAGATGCAAAATTCACGATAAAATACCATGTTCACCTATGCACAAATATTTTTTAGACTAAATCTGTGAGTTAGCAAATTAATAGAGATCCCTGTATCAAGCTTATCGACTCGATATATTTCACACAAAAATAATCTTGTCGATATATCCTATTTAAAGTTATACTCCCTTCACCTTCAAAATATGTTTCTAGAAATTTTCGATTTAGAATTGAACAAAAGTTGTTTAATATTTTGTGAGTGGAATAAGGATTCTACATTAATATAGTATTAAATTAATTAGTAATGGACCATGGGTGATAAAATATATAAATAAATGATATTATTAAGAGTAATAAGTAAAGATAATGATATATCATATGTGATAAAAGTGTAAATAAAGACTGTTATTGAGGGGTTGGTAATAAGTAGATAGTATTTTGTATGGTAGTTTTTATAAATGAAATGAAACAAATTTAGGAAATATAGTGGAAAGAAAAAGTATGAACAAATTTAGGGGAATGAGAGAGTAATATTTTACAAAAAATTAATTATGTATTTGTACATAAATAATAAAAATACATTATCTTGTATCAACTTATAGAAATCAATATATCTTATTTAGAGTTAGAAGTAGCAATATAAATTGACCTTATAAGCTTCGGACGTAGAGGGTGGAGGGGGTCCCCCAGATTTTTAAAAAATATTAGTATATATATCATAGATATCATTTTTAATAATAATAAAAGATTAAAGGAAAATTGACTTCTTTGGGTCACTTAAAATCTTCTGAAATGAACAAAAAGTAGATGGTCCAATATAACTCTACACTATTTCATTCTCCTTTCCCTTTCTTTCTTTTCTTCTTCTCTCTTCTTCAATTCTAAATTTAGGTCTTGTACTTTTTTCTAGAAGAAACCTAGTTGTCGTTGCTAGCTGTGTTTGAATTGATATTATTTTATTCCTATGATTGAATTTAGATTAAAAAATCATTATAGATTTATAGTTGCAACATTCATCACATTCAAGTTATAATTTATGTAAGTTTAATTATTTTAATTTTTGTCTCTATCATGCTTCGTTTGTTTAATTATTTCATAGTGAATTAAATTATTTTGTTTTTACAAGATATATGCTTAATTAAGTACTTGATAATTGTATTATAAAGGCCATATAATTGAATCTTAATACGTATTATAGTTATAAGTACGAACTTCTATTTTCTATTACGAATATTAATAAGCTCTAGTTATGAATACTAAATACCGAAGTATGAAATTGAGGCATATTACTAGCTTAAGACTTTGTTCATTATTTATATTTATTTTTTGCTTGTCATATAAATCTTTTATGAACTTTTAGAATTGTGATTAATCGGGCCTCCCTGATAAAAAAAAAGTTTGGCTTTGTTACTTCAAATAAGCATGATTACAAGATCGTAAGATAAACTTCTCTTGGCCTTCAATTTTTTTTTATTAATTGACCACAAAATAAACTTCTTTATATAAATTTGAGGGTACCGTGTCGAAAAATGCCCCATCTCCAGAAGAGACTCACATATGCCTCGACTAGTGCTCATAGATCAACTTACCGTCTCCAAATATAAAATATATTCATTCTTTGGTAACACAAGCCCTAGTTCTCTAGCAAGTATCCAACATAGTAGCGTACACTTGGAGTCCAATAAAAGTTGTGTAATGTTATGAAAATGATATGTTCTAATTTTGTTAATGCACAACTATAACCTGGACATGACAAAATGGTAATATTTATAGGTACTTCTCTTCATAAGGGATTTTTCCTGAATTTAATAAGGTTTTTTAATTTGTGAGGTGTAACTCCTAATCAAATTCAACGGCTTTAATTTAGTCATTAACCTCAGTTGTAGCACTTAGTAATCTCTTACCACATGTGACATGGCACGTGCACTAGGCTTACAAGCTCATTTACATATGCATATGAGTTTTTTTTGGTCAATTAATATAGAAATTTAAAGTTCGCATCACGGTTGACTCGAACCCGAGACCTTTGATCTCGGGCATTAACCACTCTACCACTAGATCAACACACGCACACAACATATGCATATAAGTTATTACATACAAGTGTAAACAAACAAATGCTATTAACTCAATGTGGTATCACTTAAATAATTCTTCATATCTATATCTAATATACTATTTAATAACAACACCGGATTTCCGTATTTAGTAAGTTAAGATTTTCCGTATAGAAATTTAAGCTTTTCAACGTTTCCGAAAATAGTAACTTTATTTTTCAGTTTAATCCACATTTTATGTGGTAGAGTTTATTTTTATTAATTAATGATGTTATTAATTATATATATACAATCCTGAAATCTCTTTCACGTACACATATGCACTAATTCAGTTTTTTGGAGCTCCTAATTCATCTATTGTTTGTTTACTACTCTAATAGCTATGGCTCCATTTTATAGCTTCACTACTACAAAACCACTTTTCTCTACACATATGACTACGCTTTTCGTGAAAAACGTGTATATATATAGACACGCTTTTTATCAAAAGCGTAGTCTATGTGCTTAATTTTTGAGTATAGACCACGCTAACAAAAGCGTGAGTGTATGTATGTAGTCTATAGTGGGTATAGACTACGGCGTAAAGCGTGAGTGTATGTGCGTTTTTAATAAAAAGCGTAGTCTATGTCATAAATTTAAAAAAAAAAAAAAGCAGTATACCGGTGGCTCAAATCCTCCCTTCTCGCCTCAAGACCTCCCATCGCCACCCCCTCCTCACCCTCCACGCCTTCGACCCCGCCGCCAACCAGTAGCTCAAATTCTCCCTCTCCTTCCTCCCCTTCGCCGGCCTCCACACCATCACCTCCTCCAATGGCCTCCTCTATCTCTGGGCCTCCTCCCACACCTCCCGAACCCCTCAAAATTTCCAAAAAGCCCTCGTCGTATGCAACCCCCTCATCGGTCGCTACAAAACCCTACCCTGCTCGGCTCGCTTGGTCCTGCCACGGCGCTGTCTTAGCCGACCCCACGTCGTTCTCGTCCTCTCCGAGCTTGCCGACGGCGAAACCCTAAAGATGACGATTTCACCCCAATTTGAGTAATGGCACAAATTCTCGTCGATTTACCCTCCAAGCGGTAGACCCGTCTTGATCTCCGATTTCATCCTAACCCTACGCGACGTAGGTCACCGTGGAGTCGCGATGGGCTATGTTTAAAGCGAGGGTTGTGGATATGGAGAAGGCAATGCGATGGGTGAGGCGGAGGCGCGGGGGATATTTTCGACATTTTGAAGCGGCGGCCGGTTAAGTTAAGCGGGAGCGATCGGAAAGTTTACATGGTTGGCGGTGAAGAGCTCGTCTGCTGTAGAGCTCGTGCACCACAATCTTGATACTGAGGCTGGACTTGGAGAGCTTGGAGTGGGAGGAGGCAGGGCGGATGCCGTTGGAGATGTATAGGTGTTTCATGGAGAACTTGGCATCTCATATCTCTCTGCTGCTCCACATAATGTGAGTCTTTAATGAAATAAATTTTGAATGTTTGTTTTAGTATGTGTAGTGCTTGTCTTTATTCTTTGTTGTTTCGAAAACATTTTGAAATATTTTGGCATTTGAATGGTGAAAAGGATAGAAAGAAACATTGTGGCCTAGATGATATTTTGTTGGTCTTCATGTTCTTGTAGCTGATAAAGCCTGCAATTGCAATTGCAATGGTATCTCATTTCCATTGTATTGAGCATGAATGTTACAAATCAAGATTTTACATTGCGCGTCAACTTACATATTTTGAAATCCCATAATCGCCTTCTCAAAATATTGTTGATTATGAGAACTGCATTTTTCGGATCGTATGATTCTCGCATCTATGTATAGACCTATTTTGATATAGAGAATTTTTCCGGTGGAGAGATGATATGGACTAATCTGCAATGGGTAGAATAATTTAGTACGGTATACACGACATAGTTCATAAGCTTGTTATACTATAGTAATATTGTATTGTGGGTTAGGGACCTGGGTAGAGTAAACTCAATGATTATTGAATCATCTTCTTCACCGATTGTGTCCATGTTCATACGGGTATCACAGTCAAGTAATCATTCAAGGATAGTTCAGAAGGTGGCCTTTTTCTTGCCAAGTCGATGTAGTGGGAAGAATATCATTCAAGGATAGTTGGTATGGAGCCTAGTCGTATTTCTAAATGCTCATCGATTTACTCGGATTTTGTGTGCATAGTACTTGAGAACTAGATCTTTCCTTCCATTTTGTAAATATGAGTTCTTTCGGCACGTATTTCTTGGTCTCTCGAGGTGCATCGTGTGACCTAAAGTTTGCGGGTCCCGCTTTTATCCAAAGGTTACTCTTAAAGGAAAATTTTGTTTGTGCGGTTGTCACAGGATTACTTAGCCTTTGGGATCAGAAAAGCTTTACTCTGGGGGCGAAGATGAAACAGTCAGAGTTTGGGACTTCCTATGTGTATTTTCTGCTTGTTTTATTTAGGATTCTCTACATTGTTCTTGTTTGCATTCTGCAAATATTGGGGACAATTCGATTCCGTAACAAATAATTTGAACTCCTAAAATTCCATGTATTTTATTCCCAACCAAAATTGTTATGGATTAGTCTAATGGGTATAATAAAAGCTGAGATTTTCTATGCTAAACTTTGGCAGTGAAACGGGTATTCTTTGCATTGCAAAGCAATCATGATTAAATTTAATCTCAATTACATCTAGAAATTTAAACTTGAACTTGTGAAGTTCATACATTATTGACTGTTTCTCCATCATTTTATGTTTGATTTGGATTATCTGTTATTAAAATAAAAAGAAAAACAATATTTGCTTCTTTCAGAAAAACAATATCGTTCTATCTATGATTTGATTTGGATTATCTGTTATTAAAACAAAATAGGCCCTCGAAATTTCAGAAATTAAATTTCCGATGAAATTTCTGTAAAGTAATTCGACCGGAAATAAAAATTTCAGCCGACTGACCCGGCGTGGCCTGCCCATGGACCCAGCGGGCGCCGCCTGATGCCTGGACCCGGCCGCTGCCTCATGACCTGCTTTGGGGCGTTGCCCCCGAACCCCCACCTGTTTGGCGTGCACCATGGAATTCCAAGCAGATGGCCTCGTCCTGTTTGGCGTGCACCATGGAAGAATTACAGAGTGCGGTTCTATTTCCATGTCTCACTGATACATTGGTGATGATTCTTCTTGGCCTTTCGACCCATCTTAATTTACAAGCTTTGATCTCTGTAGGTAATCAGTGGACATTTGGGATGGGTGCGGTCTGTTGCTATTGACCCAAGTAACACTTGGTTTTGCACAGGATCTGCTGATCGGACAATCAAGGTTAGATATACATATCTTGTTTTTCTTGAAACTGTTTAAGTCTGTCTCCTGAGAAAAACAAAATTGAACGGAGATGGTATATGTTAAGTGATGTGCATGTTAATTCCTTAAGTATCTGGTTACTACCGAGTTTTCTTTAGAGATTTGGTGGAAACAGTTCTTTTTTTTTGTTCACTTTTTGAAATTTTAAGTTGTAATTGGATTAGACATTGCTTACAGAGCCTAACACAAACAGTAAGAGAGATTTGGAAGTTCTTTTTTCACATCAGTTGGCAGTTAGGAATGTTTTGAGTGATGATCTGGTCCCACATCCATTAACAACTGATGCGATTATATGGTTGTTCTTGTTGAAATACTCAAGTGTCTAGTTCTATTTGTGGGCATGTTTCTGTACAATCTGAATTTAATGGTTGAAGGATTTGTTGTGATCAAGGACTTGACATTTCATGTTTTATTATGTTCTCAAACTAACTCCGTCTGCTTTTATTCTTTCTATTCACTCTTCCTTCTATTCTGGCAAGATATGGGACCTAGCAAGTGGCAGACTGAGACTCACTCTTACTGGTCACATCGACCAAGTACGAGGTAGTTCAGTTTTCCTTTTGCCTTTTTTTGTTGTTCACTTTTTTATTCATTTGGTGGTATTAATATAAGAACCGAATTTTCTTGCAGTCGGTGTTAGCAACAAGCATACATACATGTTTTTCACGGTGATGATAAATTAGTTAAATGTTGGGACCTAGAGCGAATAAGGTCGGTCCTGCAATTTCAACAAATGCTTGATGAGTACATCTATCGCTCATTGTAATGTCTTGCTTGTTTTTTTTTAGGTTATTCGTTCTTATCACGGTCACCTTAGTGGCGTTTATTGTGGGCACTTCATCCTACTATTGACATTTTGCTCACGGGAGGTCGAGATTCGTTTGTCGGTATGTATTGTATTTTACACTCTTATGGTACCTATTTTCGGTGAGTATGTACTAATTACGGTTGTGTGATGTTTTGGTATGGGATATTCGCAAAGAAAGCGCAAATTCGTACACTTCACGGCATGATAATCTTGTTTGTTCAAGATTCACACGACCCACAAGATGCGTGCTTATTTTATACCTTGAAAGTAGCATCACTATTTTGTCAAAAGTATACGAGAAGCTAAAAATTATTTTAGTTATAACTCATGAACCGACTTGTTCTTGCAGGATCCATAAGTCATTACAAGCTCCCATGATTCAACAATAAAGTTATGGGATCTTAGAACCGGTATTGCTTTTGAAAATACTTGTATTTCTTAATATAATAATGTTTCATCCGTCTTTTAAAAGTGAAAGTGCTTGTCTGTTAGGTAAAACAATGTCAACCCCGACACATCATAAGAAATCATGACGAGCTATGGCTCCACATCCAACGAGTAAGCATTTTCTTTTGCATTATAATTCTTTGTATTGTAGCAATTGTGGGAGTTGACTTTTATCTTTTCCATGACCTATCTTGGCCTAATTTCATGTTTCCTTTTCTAGGACTGTTTTGTATCTGCCTCTGCTGAGAATATTAAGAAGTTTAGACTTCCAAGAGGAGAATTCATGCACAACATGCTGTAAGTTTCTATGAATCACGACTGCACTATGTGAACTTAAGGAATGTGCAATGTGGGTCTTGCTGTTTTCAGGCAATTACTTTGTCAACCTGTATTGTTGCTCACAATAATGCACTGATTGCTATGCTCGTCTCTAATAATTTTGCTGAGATTAAAAGTAATGTGTTCAAACGTTATAAAGAATGTGACTACTTTTCCCCAAGGATTTGATGGTTTAAATAAGTTTTTCTTGAGATGTCTCCTGTTTGATTCTCCAATCTGCTTCATTAGTCCTATATTCAGCGTCCTCATTTTTTGCTTTGTGCATTTCTTCAGGAGAAAAAGGCGTTAGTGTTAAAACTGGAAAACCACTACACTATAAAGGAACATTTTTTCCATCGTATTATTAAAGGATATGTGGCTCAGGTATGTTATCCACTTTTTGAAAATTTTCTGTCAAATGCTTAATGATATGAGCTCTATTTGATGTATTTGCACTGGCCATTGTATTGGTTGGGCATCAATGAAAAGTGGCTTTTGCTTTTTAGTCAGTTATCCTTGTTTATCCTGTGACAGGGATGATGTTCACGACTGCATTTCTTGTGATATAGTTTTAAGGTTGTACTTATTGAATTGTCCATTTTTATGATTTGCTGAAACTTGCTTAAAAAGCACCAGATGCACTATCTTTGTAGTTATTTTGTTTTGACACTTTAAATTATTTTGCAGGGAGGGGACTTTCTTCGGAAAGATGGTAAGTTATAGGCATTGACGTTATACATGCCACTGTTCTCTCTAAGGATGCCTTAGCTGAATTTATTTTAACTGCAGGAAAATATGGGAAAGTATATATGATGGAAAGTTTCGGTATGAAACTATTATTGGTTTCACCTTTATTTTCTAGTTTACATCGGACTTGATCTCGATGCATTGAGCTTTAAGTAGTCGCTCCTATCTTCCGGGAAGTCTATGGAAAGCATAGTTTACAATAGTATCTATAATATATGCCCTAATGAAACATAATTTTAAAGTTTGAGATTCAAGTCGAGCATAGTTGAGTTGGATGATTTACGCCTGAGTGTTGCGGTTCGATCGGAAACTTCCAGCGACATCAATCTGCCGCTCTTTCCGGTGTGCCATGCGGCGTGCTATTCCAAATCTCGTGTTAGCCTCACTAAATCTGGATATAGTTGTATTTCGTCTCTACGTGTTTGTGCACAAGAGAATGGGCTTGGACCCCGAGTGATCTTTCCTTTTGTGAGCATTCGGTGTCCACCCAAGGCATGAGTCAGTAGAACTTACGCATGCGAAGTTGCAAGAGAAAACCTTGGTGAAGCAAGTCTTGATTGTACCTCGGGTTCTTTGGATGCTCGTGATGGATCCTCCGAGGCTCAAATTCAACCACTCTCCGGATTGATTACGGTACGCCTTGATCACCGGTTTCTTCACTGCATCTTATTTTGTTGTAGTCGCCAATTCCTTCCTGAGAAATCTTCCTTCCTTCTCTTCGACTCTCAAATTGGTTCTATATATGAGGATGGAATAATTTGAGACCGACAAGATGGAATAATTTGAGACCCACAAGATGAAGTATGTGGTATAAGACATCTTAAATTTATCATATGTCTCTTCTTGTCCCCATGATTGATGCTTGGGTCTTCCCAAGAGGGATGGTTACGTCATCTTTAATCGTTGCCTCTGTCAAGTTTAAGATTCCCACTCACCATTTTTTCTCCTTATCTGTTTAAAGCACTTCAACTTTACTTGGTTTCTATTGGATCGTTTAAAAGTAAACTAATGTTGCCACTCCTATGACATTTCCACTTCCAGTCAAATCAAATCCTTATTATTTTCTTTTATGCCTACCATGATTTGAGCAACTTCAAATTTATTTCAACTTTATCTGATTGATGATCTTGATCTGCTTTAGAAAACCTGATCTTAAATCAAAAGTTCTCGGAATAAATTTCAGCTATTATTCTGGATCTCTTCTCGGAATCAAATGTTGAGCTTATTTTATGTAGATCTAGATGGAAGCTTGCTCTAGTACAACCCTTATCTTAAGTTTTTTGAAGTTGAAAATAATTTATGAATTGTTCAATACATGTTTCATGTAGGTTTGCACCTGATACTATGATCGTCATTGTCTATTGTCTTAACAGGTGAAAGCCTTCAGCCGATCTTTGGACTCATTTAAAACTGCAATTGTTGTTGTGGTTCCATTTCTTTACGTTCACATGTAAGATAAACATTTCATTTCTTTAATATAATCATTTTTTTCATACAAGAGTGCTAATATTCTATTTTTGAATTGTTAATAGCTTCAAAATCGGTCTTACTCTCAAGAGGACATTGATGAAGTTCGCGTTGAATGGGCAAATTTCATGCTTCTTCACATATAGTCTTGTGATGTTTTAGTTGTAAGTTATTGATCTTTTGAATTATTTTGTACTGTGTTATGAAGAATACGGTCTTATTGTTTTGTTAAGTGATGTGCATAGTATTTTTGTATAGTGATTTTGTAGATGTAATGAAAACAGATTGTATATTTTTGTATAGTGATTTTGTAGCTGTAATGAAAACAGATTGTATATTTTTGAATAGTGATTTTGAGCGTAATCGCAAGTATATTTTAATCTCGTTTGCTTGTGCGTTATTAATTATGCAGTTTAAATAAAGAAATTAACTACGGTTGAAATTGAAAAACCGTAGTTGTTATTAAATTGACTACGGGTTGTAATAGAAAAGCGTGTTAAATTTGGCATTAAAACCGTAGTAAATAAACTCAAAACCGTAGTTAATACATATAGACTACGTAAAAGCGTAGTCTATGTGCGAAAAGCGTAGTCTATGGTGGGTATAGACTACGCGTGCGTAGTCTATGTGCGGCGTGAGTCTATGGTGGGTATAGACTACGACAAAAAGCGAGTGTGAGCGAACCATTGTGTGATCTGTGTATAGACTACGCGTAAAAGCGTAGTCTATGTGCGGCGTGAGTCTATGGTGGGTATAGACTACGCATAAAAAGCGTAGTATATGAGCGAACCAATGTAGTTCTGCGTGTATAGACTACGCGTAAAAAGCGTAGTCTATGTGCGGAAAATGCATGGTGGGTATAGACTACGCATAAAAACGAGTGTATGCGCGCCTTTTTCGTCAGAGTCGGGGTATAGACTACGGCGTAAAAGCGTAGTCTATGTCGAAAAGCGTAGTCTATACCACTATAGACCACGCTAAAAGCGTAGTGTGTGCGCCGCATTTTTACGTAGTTTGTGGGTATAGACCACGCGAAAAGCGTAGTCTATGTCGAAAAGCGAGTCTATGGTGGGTATAGACTACGCTTAAAAAGCGAGGTGTCTTGCCGCCACTTTCTCTACACTACTTTTCTACACTACCGATGCACATAGACTACACATAAAACGTGTAGTCTATTCTGTTTTTTGTAGTAGTGCTTGATAAAACATATTCAAGACACGGGTGACTCTAGAGCAGATTTAGTCCTAAAACTCCGTGTTGTTCGTGTTTATACAATGCCTTCTTATGGCAATACAAAGGGAGTTTCGTCGTACGAGTTAGTATGTCATGACCGGAGTGGTGATCGCATACATGCATCGATCAAACATGACGATCATAAGAGGCTCAAGATTAATTTGATTGTAGATAACATGTATGTGTTCCAATATATTAAAGTTCAACACAACAATATGCGGTTCAAGACCACCTCACACATGTTCAAATTCGCGTCTACCACAAAGACTCGTGTTGTTGAGATGTTTGATGATACTTTCCCATCTTATATGTTCGCCTTCCGTCATTTTTCGACTCTTACTAATCCTATACAATTGGATGAAAATATTTTGTTTGGTAATGTTTTTATTGTGACAATTAATATTATTAATAACTAATATATATTATATTTAATCAAAAAAATTCGACTATTGTGCAGATGTCATAGGCAGGGTTGATTATGTTGATAAACCGCAAGAGAAGAATATTAATGGTCGTGATAGTATTTTGGTTGACGTTCATCTCAAAAATATGGAGTACGTAATTCTTTGTTATTTATTTTTATATTTAGGTTCAAATTACATGCTGTACAATATATTTAAAAATTTATGTAGGTAATCTATACAATGGTTTTATTAATTATTCTTATTTATCAACTTAGGGGACAACAGATCAATTGTACGCTTTGGGCAGAAGCAGTGGAAGAAATACTTAGATTTTGGCGAGACAAGTCAAAACATCCGATCATTATGGTTCTTCAATTATGTCGTGCCAAAATTTATAACAGTACGTTACTCTTGCTTTTCAAACTTTTATGTTATAAACAGAATGCGCAATTGTAAATTGCAGTGTAGATTTGGGACATTTTTAGTTGTTTATTTAAATTATTGTGTATGGTGTTTGATAAATCTATTATGGATGCTCAGATCAAGTTCGCATATCTAACACATTTCACATCACTAATATGATGTTGAATGCGGACATTCCAGAGATATCTCATTTTAAAGAAAGGTAATATACATCGGATTTCTGTATTTAGTAAGTTAAGATTTTCTGCATAGAAATTTAAGTTTTCAACGCTTCCAAAATAGTAACTTTATTTTTCGTTTAATCCACATTTTATGTGGTATAGTTTATTTTATTAATTGATTAATATACATCTAATTATATTATTAATGATGTTATTAATGGTGTTATAAATTAATTATGGACATTATGCTAATTGTCGTGATGTATTAACAATTTGAAAACATAGTATTCAAATAACAAAAGGCTCTTGATACATCCATAAAAAGTTATGCAAATTTTTTGTGAATGCCATAAATATATCTATCCATAAATAAAAATAAATATACCTAAATTAACAATTTGAAAAACATAGTATTCAAATAACAAAAGGCTACTGATACATCCATAAAAAGTTATACAAATTTTTTGTGAATGCCATAAATATATCTATCCATAAATAAAATAAATATACCTACATCATCATTCACGGCAGTTAGCAAGTATATTAATAAAAATACTACGTCCATAATTAATTTGAATATCATTCATCATCATGATTACACGTGATATCCCACTTTAATTGTTAAAATGGGATATATGTATATTTTAAACTTATCTATATTGTAATCTTATTTTCAGTATGTCGGAGAACAATGATGTTAGTGTCGATACCTTACAGACACAATCAAGGCCATCCATCAACCATGTAGAAGATGAATTAAATAGTGGCCAAAGCGAGTGACCACTATACAATTGTTGAAGGAAGATAAACTGTTAATTTAATTTATTAATAAAATAAAAATAAAATAGACAATCTTAAGAAACAAGTTTTCTCTCATGGCCAACTTTATGTCGTTGTTTCTAGAGTAAAGAGTCAAGTGGTGCGAAGATCTTAAGATGTGACAAAGATAATAATAGCGATTCAAGTACAAAGAATGTTGTCTATAAGGAAGTTTTTCAAAACCTTTAGAATTAATAATTTGTATTTTTATGTGTTTTAATATTAATTATGAACTCTATATTTATTCCTTATTATTTATTCGTCATAATACATCTATTTGGATTTAATAATTTGCAAAAAAATACGTCTTTTCAATATTAATAATTTATATTTTCATGTAATAAAAAAATTATAAAAAATTCAAATTAATTATCTTTTACTTATGACCTATTTTATATAAAATAACATAATATCTATTAATATACAATAAATTCATTTAAAAAATCTATATCAATTTATCCCGTGCATATGCAACGGGTGGAATACTAGTTAATATTAAATATAAGCCCTTCGTACAAGTGACTAACTTTAACAAGTCATTTCTCATTAATTGGAATTCAATTTTGAGCAGAGAAATATATTACGACTATTCGCTCAAAATATATTAGAACAATCTTATGTATTTTGAATTCTCTAAAATTAAATGTTCAACCACAAAAAATCGGTCAACGCGAAACTCAACTCACTTTACTATAAACTAAATTTCGAACACTAGATCTCATATTAAATTTATTTCCTATATATAATAAACTGATAGAGCTCAATCTAGAGGTGCTCAACAAGATAAGAACCTCCGGGTTAGAACGAGAACTTGGCTTATGGCCAATGGCTTCCGACCCGGAACCATGGTCAATGATTTCAGTTTCGTGTAGCACCGTGATCTAGGCGGGTCAGTTCTAGTTCGTCATCTTAGGAATCATGAAATCAAAGGTTCGAGCAATTTTTTCTATTTTTTTTAAGTTGTCTTCGATATATGTATTTTACATCGGAAATACATTAATTGGATGCATAGATTATAAGTAAAATATATGAAATGAGCCAATAACTTAAAACTAAACGCTAAAAGTTTCAAATTTTGAATTGTTATAACCGTCTTGAACCGTCGGAACGCCTTCAATTAAACTGTCTAGATTTAAACTTTTTAACCGAGGGATGAGATTGTATTATTTTGTACATCAATTCATCTATAAATACCTTTTACCTCAACCATTTTGACACACCAATTCCTACTCTTTTCATTAATGATAATCTTGTGAAGTGTTATAATTTTTGGAAAAAAAATGATTGCTCATAAATTCTATCATTTCACAGAATTTTCAACAATGAAAGGTTTTATTTTCACAAGATCTTCATACTTAATTATACACATTTTTGATTATATTACAACTTGTATTTTAATTACAAAACGAAAAATATTTTTTTAAAAAAAATAATTTAAAAAATGACTGTTTCACAATTTCAATTTTCGTACGAATTTTCTGAAATCGTGAACCAACAGTTCCAAATTAGTTGAATCGGAACCCTATCCATGAACACCTTTACCTCAATCTAGGGGTGAGCATTCGATCGGTTCGATTGAAAATCGAACCGAAAATCCAAAACCGAAAAAACCGAACCGTTCAAAAATTTCAATCGAACTGAACCGAATTTTTACTCAAACCGAACCGAATTTTAAACTTGGGTTTCGGATCGATTTTTGGTTAACCAAACTTTTAATAATTTAATTTAATATATATATATATATATATGTATGTATGTAAACTTCGGTTCGGTCAGGTCCAAATCGAAATTTCGGATTACTAAACCGAACCGAATTGAAAAAAATTCGGTTTTCATTTTTTGCATCCAAACCGAACCAAAGTTTTTAAAAACTGATCCAAACCGACCAAATTGCTATGGTTCGGTTCAATTATTCGGTTTGGATTCGGTTTTGCTCACCCCTACCTCAATCCCTGTTGTGCGCGTTACTCATCGAAGGCAATAATCACGATTTTGTACATTCCAAAACTAGATCAATAAACAAAAAAAAAAAGAAAAGAAAAAAATTAAACAAAAAATAAAATTAAAAGAAAAGGGGCACAGGATTCCCAATATCCAACTGCTCATCATAACTCAAAAGAGGGCCGGCGGAGGTCACTGAGAACGTCATGGTGACGTGCCAACGGCTCCCGGCGTGGTCGGCTGCCGCATTCAATGTGTGGGCCGATGGGGCGTTAATGGCTTGCCGGGCCGTCGTCGGTTGTGTGGGCCCCAGTTTTTATGCTGTCAACTTTACGTACTGTGATTCATGACACGTGGATTCTGACAGCTGGGTCAACGCCAGTCGTTGCACGCCGAGTTTTTGACTTTCGCTTGTCTTCTCTTCTCGCCGAGTTTTCAGTTTCCTTTTCCTTCCCCAAGGATAAGTCTTCCACGATTATATGTATATTTTTTCTTTTCTTTCTTAATAATTTTTAATGGTGAGTGTGTGCGCCTATCAAGTTGAGTTGGATCATGTATTCTGTGATATGAGTTATACACAACATTATTAATTTATTTTAAACATTCCCTAGCTATCAGCTGTGTAGATGTAAATGATTTGTATTCACACTAGGGTCGGACTAACAAAAATAATTATAAAATTGTGTTGGTAAAACTTTATTGTGAATTCTAATAATAAATAATGAGCACCGATGAACAAGTTTGTAACTATATTTAAAAAACCAAAAACTAAAATCAGAAAAATAGAATATAAAAAAAAATCAAACATGAAATATATATAATAACAATTTAGTCAAAAGTCAAGTATAAGATAGATGTTTTCATGCACACAAGACAATGTCACACATTTCGCATTAACTTAGTAGTACCTCCATCACATTTCAGACGATTCATTTCTTTTCGATACGATTATTTAGGAGAAAGGTATAAAGTGAATAAAGTGATAAAAAGAAAGTAGGTCTCATAATTTTTGAAACGATAATTATTTCCTAAAAATAAAACAGGTCATCTTGGATTAGACAATCCAAAAATGAATACAAGTCATCTTGGATGGGACGGAGGGTGTACATCTTACAAAAGTGTCTAGTTAGGTTATGCAATATAAAACACCTACGTGAAAAGTGTCACATTTTAGTCATCATGTTAACGAACTTTGATAATTTTTTTCATGTACATTCATCCACACATACGAACTTTGATAATTTTTTTCAGTGTAAATTATATTTTTTTTTCAACATAAATGATACTTTCAAAATTATAGGGTAAAAAAATAAATTATTTAATGTAAATGATACTTTTCTTAACAACAAATGATACTTTTGTCCGTCTGCACCGTATGGACGGATGTACATGAGTTTTTATGATAGGTTAGTACAAAATCGATGTATGACGGTGTTGTACTAAATGACATATATATACAAATAGAAATTGGTTCATGTATATATAATCTTTAATATACATAAATGAAAACAAATCATTTCCATTAGATTTAAAAATATAATTGTTATTTTTAAGTTTGTATCTGAATTAGTTATATGTATATTTTTACACATAATTATGTATTTGTCATCTGTATCATAATTTGTACATTGAATCTGAAATGTCTATATTGATTTATCAAGAGTTGATATTTATCCTTATATTTACATTATAAAGAGTATCCACGCGATATCCAATATATATATATATACTAAAATCATTGAAAAGAGAAAGTTAATCCTACTTGCAAGTTAATATGATATTTTCCTAGGAACATGACTCATATTAATTGAGAAGGATTGTAGCTAGAAATGATAAATGCAAGTGCAACTAGCTATTTTTATTTTATTTTATTTTTTCCCTTGTTTTAGGTACTATTAAGAAAGCATCCTAGTTTACATAACTAGATTAACTTGAAGTAAATATTAAAATTCAGAGATCTGAATCATGCAAAACTTACTGGGGATCTTCTCAACATATAATATGTCTGGAAAAATAAAAATAAAGCAATAGCTGGAAGTGGAAAACCACGCAATAAAATATCTAGAAACTTTTTTACCTCAATAAAATATCAAGAAGTTGAAGAACCCTTAAGTTTTTTAGTGATAACATGATTACATAAACCTTACGTCGTCGACCTAATTAGTATTTACTAAAAAAAATCATAAACTTTTGAGAGAAGGAAAAAAGGACAACTGGGAAAAGAGTAAAGCCTATCTTTTTCCATAAAGAGAAACAAAACAAAACAAAAATAAATAGTATAAAAAAAAAAAAGGTTGACTTGGTAAAAGTTGCAACCATAAACAAACACAACTGCACAAGTCTAGCAAATGTGCCTTGGGCTTCAATCCCAACTAACAACCGACTCCTTTTCCCTCTGTGTTCACAAATCACACAAACCAAGATTAGTGCGTGCTGAATTTGTGTGTAATACTGTGTGTTTTTACAAGCTCAAATTAATGTCTCAAGAATTCGACTTTTGTGTGTGGCAAGCTTCCCATACACGGCACCAAGAAGACTCAACCATCACTGTCTTTATCTAGAGAGACGTAATTTACAGGAAGTGTGGGAGAAGCTCGAATTGTGGAAAAAATTGAGAACACTTTGCCTTGAAGAAAAGGTATTTCTTTTTTCTTCATGAGTTTCTTTGACCCCATTTCTTGTTAGGTTCTTCTATTCACATACTTTGACTGTTTTTTCCAGTTCATTACAGCTTTATTTAAGTAGTTTATTTCTTTTTCTTTACAGTTTGCATTCTTCCATATGTGTAGAGAAGTGGGTTATTTTCTGAATTCTGCTAAATCAAGGTATGGTTTCTGAATTTCAGTTGATGATTGATGAGTTGATCCATTTACACTGAAACGGGTTTTGGTTTGACTTTTAAACGGAATGGGAATTTCTCCATTCTTGTTTAGAATTCTGGGCCTTATGCATTCTTTATTGCACTGTGAAGTTTGAATGTTTCTTCCTTTCTTTTTTTCTGTTTCTTTTGTGATGTATGAGTAAGGATTTCATGGGGTTTGTTTAAGTTTTGGTGTGAATGTGAAGTTTTAGTGAGTCCTTGATTTGAATATATCCGGAATCAAATCCAAGTTTCTTTTCTGCAGTACCCTTTTGAAATCTATACATAAATATAATGTGGTTTAGATGTTAATTTTTCATTTTTATTTTTTGTTTCAACGGTGGTTCGATGATGAATATTTTCCTAAAACTGTGGTTGTAATTGGCAAGATCTGTGATTGTGGGGAAGTATCATGGTTAGTGCTTTTCTGATTGTAATTGAATCTTACTTGTGGTCTGCTTTTCGTGCTTCTGTTTTCTTCTCGAGTGCTCGAGGTTGAGAGGCCTGACGATTTGTAAGAAACAATGTTAGATAATTTAATTAACAAAGTCAAGTGAAGATGCTTGAGCAGAACTTATATTTGCAAACTATTTCTGAAGATTGTATTATCTTTCACTGTCTATATGGCAATGCAAATTGTGCTTGGTCATTCGTGGGAATGAGTAGGAGATGTTGAACTTACACCTTTTAATGACAGACACGAACTTAATGTGACCATATTCTTTGCTGTTCTCAATCTCATAGAACCCCATATTATTTTTCTTATCTCAGTTGCTAAGTCGTCAAAAATTATGGAGAATTTGCTAAATTGGAATAATCAGTATTAGGCCCCGTTGTAGTCCTGTTGTAGTGTGTTACCATCCCTTCCCTTGCTTTTGGCTCATTTAATGTTTGAATATGTTCTTTGCGATATGGTTTACAAAACTAAGAGTAAGTAGGTTCAACTGTTGCATTACCTGTAAATAATTATAGTGGTTTGCCGAATTTCAAGGAAATATTAGGAAAGAACGATTGTTTATATAGAAGGGCTACGGTTCTTATGCCCTACTATATAAACCACTTCCCCGTCCAACTTGCATGCGACCAGCGATTCGTCTTTGAGTTTGGATTGAACTTTCCATAAAATTTAGTCAGATTTCTTGTAGCTTCCTTGTTCTACTTCTGGGAGCCATGGGTTATACTGCCATTATCAACCATTTGGCCAAAGTGAGGAAGAGTATTAAATAGTTGCCAGTCAAGCCCGTTATGCCTTGAATCGCTACTAGGCCGCCCCTCATTACATACATAAATATATTCTTTGTTTCCAATAAAAGTCTTCAAATCTGATTTTTATGTATATATGTTTTCTTTGTATCAGAATTTTGTTTTTTGGCACTGCTACCGTTCGACTGGAGTGAAGTACCAGTGAAACATGACTACTCAAGCGAATCCACAAATTCGATTCGTTAAATGTCCGAGGTGCCGAAAGATTCTTGCAGAGTCGCCAGAGCTTCCGGTGTACCAGTGTGGAGGGTGTGGCATTATACTCCAAGGTAATTATTTTTCATATTCCACCACTCATATTTGGTTGATTCTCCATATTTCTTGCTTACATTCTTTCTGTAATTCATCTGTATGCAGCTAAACATCGAAAACCGGAGATTAACAACACTGAATTACCCTCACAAGAAACAGATTCCGCTGAAGAAGGCCAACAGGATAATGGTTTAGGAGGGATAGAAGATAGAAGCTCAAATGATGATTTAACTGATTCACCTATAGTTGAATCTTCCCCGGATGAAGGCAAGATACGACGTCAAGATGATCGTGACGGATCTGTGGAGCTCTCTCACAACAGAGGTGCCTCCGATTGTCTTTCTGGCTCACCAGACATTACTAGTCCTCGAAGTGAAGCTTTTCCCTTGGAAGTTCAAGAATCATTTGGAAACAACCCTTTGAGCAGAAGTCTTCCTGGAAGAGATCAAGGCAAATCCGAAGATGAAGGTGACGACTCTGTGGAACTCTTGCACGACAGAGGTGCCTTTGACAATCTTTCTGGCTGTGAAACTTCTCCCACGGAAGTTCAAGTATCATTGGAAAACAGCCCTTTAGGCAGAAGCTGTCAAAAACATCGAAGCAAATCTGACGACCGTGAGGAATGGACTGCAGGTTCGAACTCTTTGGATGAACTACCTAGCTCAGGCGAGATCAGTCTTGAAGCTGAATTATATACCCGAGAAGCTGGAGAACATGTGGAGCATCTAGAACAAATGAAAGATGGAGAATCACAACGAGTGTGGCCAAAAGGTGACAACTTTGTTGATCAAGAGAGTGGTTTGCAGGAGAGGATTAAGGAAACCAATGTTCTACCAGAAAATGAAGAAATGACTCGGACCTTCTTAACCGATCAAAATGGAGAATCTAGTGGCGAAATTAGGCATGTCGAACCAATTTCACCTTCTGCAATGATTTCTCATGGGAATGGCATCATATCACCACCAGCTGAGGTAGTTGATGACGGCTCCAAAGGTCTTCCTGTTTCTAGAAGCCCAAGCACTGAAAAGAGCACAAGTCCAAAAGCCAGTGATTCCATTCATGCTCCTCGGAGCCCCTCAAGAGGTAGTCTCGTGTCATTTTACCTCACATCCGAAGATGAACAACTCGATCATTCTCCAAGGGAAGTTGCCCATAATTTTGTGAGATTTAGCTCTATGGACACACTAGGAAGTTCACATCTCGGTGACCATAGCTCTGAGCTCAACTTTAGAAATGGATCCATGGCTTATCACCCGACAAGCCGGAGCTACTATGCTTATGATAGTGAATCTTCTTACGATGGAATTGAACATGTTTCACATCCCTCAAGAAGGGATAAGGATGTGGCAGGACACATCAGAACCAGAGAAGAGCTCAAAAAGGGTGGATTTATTGGTGAAGCAGAGAGGACTTATCAAGCAACCAGTCCCTCACGTCGTGACATGCACCACCATTGGAACAGAGGTCAATCTACTGAAGCCAATAGGTACAATGGCCGGAGTAGGATGAGACTTGATGCACAAGGAGATATATCGAGACTAGCGTTCCCTTTAGGAGATCACACCGCTGGCCGCAGACCTTCAGTTCATCAGCACAATTTGCTACCACCACATCCAGCTTTGAACTTATCAGACAAGTCTCCGTACTCGGATCCAGACAAAATCAACCTGTTGAGAACAGTACATCATCTGAAGGATCAGCTCGAGAGGATGCATTTCAATGCTCTTCCTTACTTAGCAGCTGAAAGGGAAATGTATGCAGATGTGAGTCATTCAGGTCCATGTAACAGACGACGTGATCATGCCAAAGGTTACGGTGAAAGATACAATGAGAGAAGAATGGCCTTTTCAGGGGAGGCTGCACATTTTAGACACCAAGCAAGCTGTTCTTGTTTACACTGCAGTCCACAAGATTGGCATTACCGTAAGAATGGTCACCATGTGATCCACTCTGATCAGAATTGCTTTGATTATGCAAGCTCTGAATCCTCGTCATGGGGCTGTGAGACGAAGCCCCACAGCCAGAGGCTCGATGAGATCAAACGGTTGAAGTTGAGGGAGAGATACAGCACGGGCAAGAGACATCTCCGACCCATTGCTGGTGGGGCCCCGGTTATTGCTTGCTATCATTGTTCCGAACTGCTCCAGCTGCCAGTGGACTTTCTCCTATTCAAGAAACGATATCATCAGCTGATGTGCAATGCTTGTAGGAAGGTTCTGAGGTTCTCGTTCCTCAAGGGAACTCATCTCGTTCCATACGTTGCTGATGCTGCTGCGCCTCCCCCCAGTGAGGCCGATGACTATAATGGCTGGAGGAATGTGGAACCGGCATCTCACTCTAGCTCCTGCCAGCACGTTGACTCTGTGTCATGCTCTGATGATTACGGGCGATCATTTTGTAGAAGCTGCTGTACGGAGGGAGAGGCGTTATCTCCATTTGATCGAGTCAAGAGAGAGTCTTACAATAGAAAGATGTCATCGGGCAGCAGTTATGAAGATCAGAAGCTGAAAGGTATCACAAAGGAATCAGTTGGCCCTTCTTCATCAAGAAAGGTGACTTGGAGAAATGCAACTACCTCAGCTGTCTCAGAGATAGAAGAGCTGCCGCCATTATCAAATTCTCCACTGCATCGGCTAATGGGCTATTCGACACCTAGCCAAGTGTTCAAAAGATGATCCCAAAACAACAAGTGGTACGTTATCAAAGCCAGCATATATATGGACTCCTTGAATTCTTGATCGCGTTTCTTTGAGTGAACGAGCTTAGCAAAAACGACATATACAGCAAGAATACGAAGAAGCATGAGGGGTATGATTGGTAGAGCATTGATTTGGCAGGAGGAATTAAGAGCAAATGGTGAATATGAGCTGCAATGGCTCATAACAGGTGACTGAGAGAACTTTCCGTGTATTGTTTAATGTAATTTGTATTCTCTGTACGGTTTCTTACAGCTATATTACTTTAGTGTGTTTTGAGTCGTCGTGTAGTTATGTTATGTCTACTATATTGCATTATTTATTTATTTTTGTTTCTCTCATAGATAAATGGATTTATAGATGTTAAAATGAAACTTATTTAAGTACATATGCATATATAATGCGCACATAAATTCAGTATTGGTCGGTTGAAAAGTTTATTGCTGGTGAATCTCTTTTTCATAGTTTACTAGAATGTGAACTTGGAATCTCTCACTTTCATTCTAGCATAAAAATATCATAATTTTTTTTTATAAAAAGTGTAAGGGAGTGTTCACGATTTCACTAATGAATTTCCTTGAGGCTTTCATGGACTAACATATGTATCTTTTTTTATTAAGATAACAAAATTCGCATAATATCAAACTAATGTACATTAAACCATAACCAAGCAAATGAACAAATAATTTACATTTTGATGGGATTTGAACCAACGATATCTCACAAAAGAAGAAATTTTTGATGTTTTAGTTTTATCACTCGAAAAAAATATGTATGAATTGCGAGCCATTAACCTTAACACATTGGTAAAATTGTAGCAGCAAAAAACACAAGAGAGCACTGATCTCTCAGCCATAAACCCTTACACATTTTGCTAAATCATCCATCTCTCAGTCCCAACACACATCCAGCGGGGGGAGCTCAAGGCGTTTGGAGCGGGGATAATCATAAGTAGTGACGGAGCTACATGGGACATGAGGGGCTCATTGGGTTCCAAACTTTTTTTTAAAAAGATTAGTACTATATACATATTTAAAGTTTAAAGGCCCATTATAGTGTAATTGGTTAGAATTCATGTCTTTCACATTAAAGATTTGGGTTTGAATCCCAGCTATTGTATTTTGTCTTCTCTTGCTTCCTTTTTTTTCTTTTTTCTATAATTTGTTATATATTGATAAAATAAAAGATGTATACAAATAATAAAATTTTATATGTGAATTAATATGATCAATCCAATTTCAAAAAAAGATTATGTAAACTTATTCTAACAGTCATAGGTAATATTTATTTAAAATTATTCTAATAAGCTTTATATGTGAATTAATATTATCAACCCAAGTTTATATTTTGTTTACTATTATGTAGGTAATATTTTATCTAATAATTATAAATTTAAAAATAAATAAAAATTATTATGATATTAAGGGGACATGAATTTCATAACAAGACAATGAGCTCTAAGGAATAACTCTCAACTTAAAATAGTCATTTTCTTTTCTTCTTATTTTTTTTATCATAATTGTTAGAATTTAGAAATTCTAAATACCAATTTTTTTTACTTTTTTTGCTACCTTTTTAAGTTTATATATTTCATTTTTGCCCTATGACTGAATCAATTTTAGATTTCATTGTTGATTTGTAATCGGTATAAGAAAATCAAGATTTGAATTTTACAAGATAATAACATTTACCATATTAACACCTATAATTTTCTTATTATTTTAATTTTTTTAGCTATTATTGGTTGATTGTTTAGTTATTTGTTAGTAAGTCTCATAATTTTATTTTTGCAAGATATTAAAACATAACGATTTTTTTAACTATTAATAGTTACTATATTCAAATAAGTTACCTCTATTCAAATAATATTATGCTACTCCCTTCGTCACCAAAATATGTTTATGAGAATCTTAGGTGCGAGTTTTAAGAAAAGTTGTTGAGTTTTTTGTGAGTGAAATAAGGGTCTCACATTAGTGTAATATTAAATTAATTAGTGGTGGACCATAAGTGATAAAATGTGTAAATAATTGGTGTTGTTGAGGGTAATAAGTAGGGATGGAGAGCCATGAGTAGTAGAAGGTTAGGATATTGTAGAAGGTATTAAATATAGAGTATTTGGAGGGGTAGTTCCATAAATGGAAAAAGAACAAATTTGAGGGACGTATCAAAAAGAAAAACTATGACCACATTTTAGGGATAGAAGAGTATTATTTAGATTATTGTTATTTTTAAATTTTATTTTTAAAATATATTTTTATTACCTTTTAAAATTATAATTAGTTGGACCTTTCAAAAAAAATTCCTAGCTCCGTCACTAATTATAAGGGATTCACTTGAAAAAGTTATAGTGATAAAAACACAACACACACGGCAACGTCGACCAAAACTCTCATTCAGAAATTATGGCCGTAGTTCATGGGGTCATTTGCATCTTGGGAAACTAGGTAAAACCTATTGAGGTAGACGTGGACTCTTTTCTAGCTGTAGGAACCCTGGCTAGATCGGAGGAGGAAGATGACTTCCTATCGGAAGAGATCCATGACATTTTTGAGGCTACTTGCTCTTGTTTACTTATTGTGGTTTATCACATGTATAGATCTACGAATAGGACAACTCGTTTACTTATATGATTTGTTGTACATTGTTCTCAACCACCAGTTTGTTGGACGGATAGTTTTCCCACTTGGTTGGTAAATATTATAGACCATGATTTTATTGAATAAATATAAGACAAAAACTTGGATGAGCTTCGCCTTATCGTGAGCTTACCCTTGTTTTTTGTTAAAATAATTATATATTAATTATGGTGGGTAATGATAATTATGTTTTGTTAATTTATAATTAAATTTATTAATTTTTAATTATAATTTTTAATTCAAAATTAGATATTAATTCATAATTATGGTTTAGTAATTCACAAGTAAGGTTTATTAATTTATAATTCGGGTTTATTATTCAAAATTAGGGTTTATTAATTCATAATTACGGTTTATTAATTCACAATTGGGTTTTATTTATTCACAACTAAGGTTTATTATTCAAAATTAGGGTTTATTATTCAAATTAGGGTTTATTAATTCATAATTAAGGTTTATTAATTCAAAATTAAGACTTATTATTCAAAATTAGGGTTTATTAATTCCAATTATGGTTTATTAATTCAAAATTAGGGTTTATTAGTTCATGATTAGAGTTTATTAATTTCAATTAGATTTTATCAATTCAAAATTAAGATTTATTAATTCATGATTAGAGTTTATTAATTTAAAATTATAATTTATTAATTCATAGTTATAATTTATTAATTTACAATTAAAATTTATTAAATTAATTAATTTTAATTAGAATTAATTTAATAATTAATTAATTAAAAATTAATTAAGCGGTCTCACTGTAAGCGCGGCGCGCACGGAGACCACCCCTAGTGAAATTTGCTAAAAAAGTGTGTTCCTTTTCATCACGTCGTTTTGATGCCCACGTCCCCCCATGATATTTTCAAGATCAATAATACATGTCATATTTGACATATGGGATTTTTTTATACCTACTTGAAATGTTATACTTCTTTCGTCTCGCTTTAAGCGACTCATTGCTTTTTGGTACATAAATTAAAGAGAGTTGTGTTTTGTATGTAAAGTAGTGTTACTTATGGATTTCGAGATACTTTTGTGTGTAATGATTCTTTTTTGGGTGGAATAAAACGATTCAAACCTTTGCACACCGGTACCAAAAAACGATGTCTTACCACTTGGCTATACATCATATCCAAAAAGAAATACGGTTCACTTAGAGCAAGACGAAGAGAATACTATTTTTATAACTCCTTATAAAGGTCATTTTTAAAAAAAATATTTTATAATAGGCTAATTCTATAATGTCCTAACATTTGCATAAAGTCTAAAAAATGTCCTAATTTTTGTACTCAACGTTTCTACAAAGGCTCAAAAATATTTCGAATCCAATTTTTCAAGATCGAAAAAAATGATGTGACAATCGGGGGTTGACATGGAATATTCTTCTTTTTCTACCATTTGATGATATGGATTAATCTCCATCACCGTTATATATATATATAGCTTGGATCCAGTGAGAACTTATATTTTCTGAGAACTTGAGAATTATGCACAGACGTATAAAGTCGATGAACAAAATCTATAAAGTTATGCACAACGAAAACATTCTAAAAATATTTCACAATAAAATAATTTTAGAAAGTTTTCATTGTGCACAACTTTATACTGTTCCGTGCATCATCTTTACACGTCTTATGCATAGTTCGTAAAAAGATGTAGTTCTTATTTGATCCATTATATATATATATATATATATATATATAGAGGGAACCACCCTTATGTAGAGAACTAGGAACTAATCTACACCATCAATTTTACTAGATCAAATGGTGGTGATTAAATGGCTGAAAATTTTGAATTTGGTATAATTTAATAAACATAAATTTGACTTTCAGTTTTCAATTTCGATTTTGTAACAGCCTACTAGTCCTAAGGACGGATTAGCAGAGACTATTACTTGGAATGGAAATTAAGGAACAGAGAGATAATTGAATATGGAATTGTGAGGCATATGACAAGTAGGGCTGTAAATGAGCCAAGCTATTCGTGACCTATTCGGAGCTCGGTTCGATAAAAGTTCGTTCGAGTTCGTTTAGTGAAGCCCGTTAGCTAAACAAACCAAGCTTGAGCATGGTAGAATTCGACTCGTTAGCTCGTGAACAAGTTCGTTACCTGATTTACTTTGAAAATATAAAATTATTAACTAGATATAATTATTTTCTTTCTATAATTAGTAATTATTGTGCTAAATCTCAAACTATTTTTATTTGTTCTAAGAAATCAATAAATATATTGTGTTATTATGGATAAAATAATTTATTTTTAAAATAAAATAATCAATATTCTAAACATATATCTAAATTTAGAAAGCTTGTTTGGGTTCGATTAAAGCTCGAATAAGCTCGTGAGCTCGAAATATTCGATAAATAAAACTCGAGACTCGGCTCGATACTAAACAAACCAAGCTTGAACACGATGGTGTTCGGCTCGGCTCGGTTCGATTACACCCCTAATGACAAGCAAACTTTTAAGACTTACAAACCATTTGAAATAAGCACACATAATTTACATATAAGATTGGACTATCAGATCTTAACCAAGGGGTTCATCTAATCTGAAGGTAGTAAGATTCAAACTCAAAATATAACTCAGTGTTTGTGCAGCGAAAAAACATGTGAGGTACACATATGACGATGTGCACTCAAGGTTCTATCTAATCAGCGATAAAAGATTTCGACTGCTCAACACTTCACCATCTCATCATCACCAACTCGCACATTTAAAACAACATGCAGGTGAGTACAAGAATGCACTCAGGGGACTTATGCCAAAACATTTTATCATAACATTAAATTACACTACTCCATCAGTAACACACGAGGTTTTAGATAAAATGCTCGTGCTTACTAAACAATTTCTGTCATTTTCCATAAACTTTGTCTGGCCAGACATATTTTCTTGGTATGTATGATCC
The DNA here is from genome assembly GCA_036937905.1 of Salvia rosmarinus. Classification (NCBI taxonomy): domain Eukaryota; kingdom Viridiplantae; phylum Streptophyta; class Magnoliopsida; order Lamiales; family Lamiaceae; genus Salvia; species Salvia rosmarinus. The sequence goes on from CM072818.1 coordinate 15,612,878, forward strand.
GTATCCTTTCCTTCCTCATATAACATCATCTTACGTAGAGAGGCGAGGCCTCCTTCCACGACGCTTTGACCGGCCGAGAATTATCCTTTCAGCACACAGTCACCCTTAAGTGTACACGTTAATGGCTAGGAATTTTCCTTCTAGCACAGGATTCGAATTCGATTTTCATTCATAAGTTCGTAGCGAACCAACAACTTTCATTATCATTCATAGATAGTATCCATACATAAAACATAAACATTTTGGGCAGGTAATTAAATAACATTTCATCATCATTTCTCATAAGGAAGCATCATAATTTCATTTCGAAGAAAGCATCATAAATAAAATTATTTGACATTTTATTTTATATTTGAGGAAAGAAGCCCACAGCACGTAGAAGCTTTCTCAAAAGATTAATTTCACGTTAATAATCACGTCGCGCTCCACCTTTACGTAAGAAACTAATTTAGTACGTCGATCGCGTTTTTCAAGAACGCCAAAGTCTAAAAGACCGATAATCTTCTAAATCTTTATTAAGATTTATTAATTATATATATAAATCTTCTAAAAGATTTCGTATCCTTTAAGAAAATTAGTACGTCTTTTCATAGAATACTCTAACTTATAATTTTTCGTACTTCGATAGAGACGAAATATGATTTAAGAATTCATATAAATCATTTAGGTCAAACGTTGGATTCATACTAACGTTTTTCGATAAAATGATTTCAGTTATGAAATCGTCTCTTATAAAAGAGATATTCTTATAATATTAATACGTCTTACACCTCTTAGTATCTATTCAATGCAAACCATATTTCTATTCGACGTGCAACAAAACATTGTTCACATGCTAACGTATTTCATACGTTTACACTTTAGTCAACTCTTTTGACTTTCGAAATTATATAATTCGAATTATTCACATATATATCCATCAATTTACATATAAATCGATTTTCAATCGATTTCTAATCATATTCTCATAAGTCTCGAATTTATACCTAAGTATGTCCTAACTTGTACAATACATATCATTTTTCACAACTTATGTCACTTAACACAACGTTTCGACATAAACATAGTATACCTTGTTTTAAAAATCCCATAAATTCATAGTATGTCTAAAACATATTTTTTGAACATAATAAGTGATTTTACTTGATAAAAATAAATTTAAAACTCTAAATCATATAACATAGTTTTCGGTCCTTTTTGGTTCATTAACCAAAACTTGTGCATAAATTCTCATAAATTCCCATAATATACTATTTTAACAAAGGATTATTAATATGTAATAACATTAGTCATAGAAAAATTGGACATCATATTTCTTCACTCTATGGTTCTCGAATTTTATTTTTTTTGGAAAAATCCTCAAACGTTTTTCAAAATTTCCAATTAATTCACACAACATATAATCATCATCACATATCAATAATATGTCATAATATCCAACATATACAAATCATACATCAATATACCAAAGACTTGTGATTTTCGAAAATTTCAACATATGAACAAAATATTTTCTAAAAATCTAATAAATTCATGTAACACTTTATTAGGACTCTACATCAATAATATGTTATAATATCATTCATACATGATTTATACATCAACATATGATCTCCTATTATTTTCGAAAATTTCATGAACTATATACTAAAGTTTTTCAAAAATTTTACATAAATTCATATAAGCTTAAACATTATCAATTATCACTAATCCATGCTCAAAGCAACAATTAAAAATCATTTTCATCAACATATGTTCATCACAAGGTTTCGGTCATTACACAAAATTTCATAACATTTTATAAAATGCTTAACTTTGTACTAAATTCATAATATATACTTATAAGCATCATACAAACATATTTAATAAACAACTTAACAATTAAACAACATTTCTCATATTTTTACAATAATTAACATAAGCATATAACATAAGATCTAATGGTTGGAATTCGAAAATCTTTACATATATAAGAAGCTCGTTCGATTTCTAACCTCTTAATCGGAGTCGATTGTCGGCAGCAACGTTTTTGTAACTAAAAATTTAGAAGGAAAATGAAGAACACTACTTTTCTTTTCATTTCTTTCTTGGTCACGGTAATGAGAGAGGGAAAAGAGGTGATGTTATGTTCTTAATATCTTATCACTAGTATTAAAGCTAAAGGAATAAAATACTTAATACACTAAATTTCCTTCCCTACCCTTTTCGGTCCTCACATAGTATTACAAGATAAAATTTTCATCTCATCTTACTACACTTTATTACATCACCTTATCACATTAGTAATTACCCATCACTTTCACCAATTAAAGAAAAATCCTTCACCTTTTATTCACCAAATGCATCGGCTACTTCACTACACAAGGAATGATTTTATTTGTCTTACACTAACATCTGAGGATATTGATACACATTAACACACACAAGTCATCACTATCAAAGAGTTTAATTTTTCATTCTTACCTCAATAGTCAATGTTTTCGGTCCCCCCTCAATACACAACACACCTCCCACTTGTTCCACTCATGACATATCTTATCTTATGCATAAAAATATCTCACTATCATATTAACTACACATCATGAGAAAAAGGATAGAAGCTTTATTCATTTCCCACTTTTAATGTAAATTTTTGGTACTTATATAGTGTAGATGATACACATTTTATTTCCTTACAATTAATAGCTATATGACATAATATAAGTCTTAGATGATAAATTAAATCATAGGAAAAATAATTAAAACAATTCTATATCACAAGTTCAATTTTTTCGAACCCTAATTCGAAATTAGGAACAATTTATCCAACATTTATTCCTTAATTCATTAGCAGTATTTAAATGAAGGATTATATAAAAATAATGATCTTATTACATAAAAATAATCATAGGATTTAAATATTGTAATTCTCTAATCATTATACTAAGTTTTCGAATCGCCTCAAAACGTCGACGTTCGAATCGTCACAAAACGTTGATAGTAAATTCATAATCACTTTATTTATCCTTCGTTAGTAAGGAATTTAATTCTAAGCTTCGTCACTTAGAAAATAACGTAAGACTAACTATCGAAATTAAATCGACGTTAGAGTAATACTTTCGAAGGAATAATATAAACTATATTCTTTAATTCACTAATCATTAGTGAATATGATATAAATATCTTCGTATCATGGTTAGTCAAAATCGAGCTTCGATAAATTATTATCTCAATTATCGAGGCTGAACCCTAATTTACGATTTATATTATCGTAATTTAGCTTTAAAAATTTCAGGATATTACAGATTGAGGGTATATTAGTAATTTTTTATTTAATATCTGTATCTCTCTCTCTCATTTTTTCAAAAATTACTGCACGTCGATTCATCTCTCTCTCATCTATCCAGCAAAAGTAACATAACTGATACCTATGCATATTATAGACTGTGTTATGCATATTAAAATTCAAAACTTGAAACAATATGCATAACATACTAGTGTATTATGCACGTTAACATATTATAGATTGTGTTATGCACATTAAATTAACATAATCGATACTTATGCATAACATATTAGTGTATTATGCACGTTAACTTTGAAAGCGTAAAAATATAATCATTTTCGTAAATCTGAACACATCATTGAACAATAAAAATTGATGGCGTTAAAATCAAAACAAAACAACAAAAAACGAATGAATATCTATGGATTCCATTGTTAATATGATAAGTATGAAAAATTAGGAAGCAAACGTAATGATAACTATACATAAACAAATCAGCAATACAATAAATAAGAGATATGAAATCCCATGATTTAAGGATAACTTACGTTAACTAAGATAACACAATTACTAAATTAACCTTCAGAAAATTCGATAATTAATAATGAATATAGACAATATGTATTGTCCACCACAAGATCACAGCAAATCAAAGGTGAGGATTAGTTCTTAGTTCCTAAAATATATATGGTTCTCATTTGATCCATCCATATATATATATATATATATATATATATATATATGAGAGAATTAACGTGAGAATCATTTTATCGTGAGAACCAAAAATGATTAATTCATTGTGAAAATTGATGAATCTGTTGGGAAAGTTATGAATCCAAAAAAATAGAATTTTCGCCCTTCATGGGATTCGAACCCGGGTGAAAATTTTTGAATTTTGAAATTCATTAACTTTCTCAACGGATTAATCAACTTTCATGACAAATTCATTTGGTTCTTAGTTTTTAGGATAAAAGTGGTTCTCATTTGAACTTAACTTTATATATATAAATATATATTTCCATTTTTGAAAATTTGGAAGACTCTAATCCAACACCATTTCACTCAATGTCTATCTCCAATCAATGTATCTCCAAAACTTATACTCTCTCCGTCGACCAAAAGTTTGCATTGCTTTTGGTGACACATTTTAATAAATTTTAATTAGTATAAAGTAAGTAACATAATAAATGAATTGATTAATGGGTAGTGGAATTAAAAGGTAAGTCATGAAGATAATAAATAAATATATTAATGAATAGTGAGAGTAAAAAAGTGGATCATGTGTGATTTTTTCTTTTAAATAAATGGGTAGATTGATGTTAAAACTTATGGAATTGATGTTTCCAACAATATCAAAATCCTAATTTTTGGTGGACGGGATGAAAAAAAATTAAATACAAACTTTTGATGAACCAGTGGAATAATAAAATTAAGTATAATGGTTTTGCATTTTACTTTCTATATTTTTGGTATTTAACCATTAATATATTATATAAACAAAACATTAATATGGTATGAGTTTTTGAGCAGCATTGGTTGGAGAGGGATGTTCGATGAAATGGGGTTGGATTAGAATCTTGGAAATAGTTTTCAGAAAGGGATAAAAAAAATATAATTGTGCTTATTTAGAAAATGAAGATTAAATAGTTGTGCATAGTTTTTATCTCACAATTAATAATTATTTTATACCATTACTTTAATTTGACCAATCAATTAATTGGTCAAACAAATAGTTATAATATTTTATTGTTTAGATATTTTATAAATTTAAATAAATTCATAAGCCGATATTAATGTACGAAAATGAGATGAGAACATACCGTGAAATCACTTTTTTAATTCGATTTTTGATAGGTCAAGACATTAATCAACACGTCTACTTGAATTTTTCTTCGTTTGTTAAACTTTTGTTATTTATATTATTTATTATTAATAATTATTCTGTAATGTTCAAGTTTAATTGAAATAAATAACTAATTATTGTAATAATTTATATTTATAAAATTCAATAGGTTCGGGTAATTAATCAAATTTGGGACGGACACAATATGTTAGGCATGTTCTTTATTTTTTAATATATTTTTATTAATATTATTTATTATTAATGTTTATTTTATATTGTTCGAGTCATTATTGAGACAAATAATCAATTACTTTAATTAACAACTTATGTGTATAAATTTAAACATATTTGGGTAGTTAGCGAGTATTAACTATATGAGTTTGGAACTAGAACGAATAATAAAAATACTTTTCAGTCAGGTTTGAGATACGTATTACCATATAAATTCTAAAATAATCCTAACATTGATTGACATGCGTACGTGAAATATTCTCTATTTTTTAATATTTTTGTTATTTATAATATTTATTATTAATTTTTACTTTGTAGTGTTTAATTTTTATCGAGAAGAATAATTAATCACTATAACAAATTGTATTTATAATTTTAAACAAGTTCGGGTAAATAATCATATTTAATATAAGTACGGGTATATAAATTTTTAGACGTGTATGAACAAGTATTAACATGCCTCGAATATTTAACCGAACTTGGCATGTGTATAAATTCTAAACTGGCCAAGACATTGTTCTATATGTGTATGTGATATTTTCTCAATTTAAATATATATTGAAATAATAGTTTTTATTAATTATATCATTTATAATTTAAACGAATTTAGATAATTGGTAGATATTATAATATGAAAATAAGATGAGATTATAATTTTTGAATTTTTAAGTCTTTTGTTATTTACATTATTTAGTTACAAGAATATACATTCTAGGCAGTATGAACATTTATCGACATACTTATGAATTTTAAATCTCACATCAATTTATCATAAGACTTCTACAATTAATATTTTTTTGAAATAAATAGTAATATTCATTTTTTATTAAGATGATGACCAATTGTTGGAATAAACATATATGTTATTATTTAGATATTTTATAAATTTAAATGAATTCAATAGATTATTAGCGGATATTACTATACTAGAATGACACAAGAAAATACCTTAAAATCAGTTTTAATTCTATTTGTGACAGTCAAGACATTAATCGACATGTCTATGTGAAATTTCTCTATATTAATGTTTTGTTATTTATATTATTTATCATTAATAATTACTTTGTAATGTTCAAGTTGTATTGAAATGAATAACTAATTATTATAACAATTTTATATTTATAAAATTCAATAGTTCAAGTAATTTATTAAATTTGGGATGAGTATGGGTATGTTATTTTAGACATGTTATTTATTTTTTAATAGTTATTTATACTATTTATTATTAATGTTTATTCTATAATGTTCGAATCATTATTGAGACAAATAATCAATTGCTTTAACAACATATATATATATATATATATATATATATATATATATAAACATATTTGGATAGGTATCACATATTAACTACCTAGTTTGGAACGAGAACGATTAGTAAAAATACTTTTTAGTCAGCTTTTTCATACGATCGTATAAATTCTAAAGGAATCATAACATTGATTGACATGCCCATGTGAAATTTTCTCTATTTTTTTGATATCTTCTTATTATATTATTTATTATTAATATTTACTTTTTAGTATTTGATTTTGATTGGGAAGAATAATCAATCAATATTGATATGAAATAAATACCAACCATACCAGCTTATCAAAAGTAACACACGTGGAATGACCGCATGTATCTGACACAAAGATTCCAAGTCAGCAAGGTAACCATGGACTATGGACCTTAGAAACTAGGCCCTGAAGCCCAGATTTGAAAACCCGAGACCGTAGTCCTGGGTAATAAGACGACATAGTTCGTGTTAGTAAGTGACAACCACAAGGACTCCTGTCTTCGCAAATGAGCTGACTCTTATCGATAGATCTGACACAAGTAATATGATGTAGGTCTTGGAGGATATGCACATATCCTACTCCTAAGAGGATTCAGATAATCTCACCCAATACTATATTCACACATATAAATACATTCATCATGTAGGGATCAGATACGCAATCTTAAGTACTCAATACACCTTAAGTATAATACATTATTGACTTGAACGTCGGAGTTTCTATTCGAAGGCTTCCCTCCAACTCTGTTTTGTAGTTGATCGGATTCTCACGTCGTCTGACAATTCGACCCGGCATTCTAGCCTCATGCTCATAATCATTATTCCACAATTATCATGAGGTATACTTATTTTTAATTAGATTTACGAATTGAATCTATCGAATATAAAAAAATATATTTATAATTTTAAACAACTTCGGGTAAATAATCGGATTTAAGACGGGTACGAGTGTATACATTTTAGATGGGTAAATACCACCTAACACTCTAACGTTTACAATTTTTTACATCTGTATCCCAACGTAAGCATAATAACAAATCAAATCATAACCTTTTAAACGGGTTCACAATAACGTCCTGACTATCGAACCGGGCTTATTTTGACTAGCTGGCATACAAGAAGTCCAAGTTAATTACACGCGTGGAATAAAAAATATATATATATATATATATATAAGAAAACAACGTCGTTTCCCAATTTTTTGATGCCAACTCTAAATTTCTGCATTTCCTTCGTCAAAACTCTTCTTCAATCTCAAATTGTATTAGTCAAAATTCAAGACTCCATCTTCTTCTCGAAATCATTAGATTTCTCCTTACGCAGTTGGATCGGTCATCTATCTTTCTCCTTCTTCGTCGCCTCCTTCTTCACCGCCGCCTCCTCTGTCTTCATGAGCGACACATATTATTCGGATCGCGTCTCCGTACATTTCTTCATAGCAGAAGTCTCTTGAAGTCGTGAATTGGGGTTGCAGGGTGAGGAGCGGGATTGGATTCGGGTTTGGGTTGGTCAATTTGGGGTGAAATTGAAAGAGACATCGTGCAGATGGAAGCGGTGGAGGTGGAGCTAGGGTTTGCTTGTAAAAGCATTGCTATCATTGTTGTCGATCTTAAATCCCTTGCATTAAACCTATTTCTCTCTTTCTAGAATAAGAATAATCTAATGGTAGTCAGTCAAACACAAAATTGTTGGGTGGACTACAACACTGAAATTCATCTCGGCGGACAAGCATAATTGAGATTTGTCTTGATGGACAAGAGCTTGTGACGAAGGATTTAGGTCGATGTGAAGCTGAGGAAATGGAGGAAGAGAACTCGATGAGCCCTATTATCCCAAGTCCTCGTGTGTCGAGCAAGGAAGATCACAATGAAAATTCATCCGACAATGGGGTTGAATTCAGTTTGTTCATTGATGAGACATTGGTTGAAGAAGCTGCAAAAGAAGCATGTGCATACACTCTAAAAAATGTTGTCATTACAGATGAGGACAATTGGAGAAAGATGATATTGTTGGATCATCCAAAGATGATGAGCTAGGAGCTTGTGTGAATGGTATGGTTGATCATGTTGCTACAGAGGGGGAGACGGGCATTTCTGTGGAGTTGGAAGCTCTGCATTTTATATTTTCTTGAATATATATAATTTTTTATTCCATATGTATAATTAATGTGGACTTCTCATATGCCAGCTAAGCAAATTGGACCGAATTCGATAGTCAGAACGTTATAGTGAATCCATTTGAAATGTTATGGTCCAATTTATTATTATGTTTACGTTATGACACAAATGTAAAAAGTCACAAACGTTGGAGTGCTAAATGTTATTTACCATTTTAGATGGGTATGAACAAGTATTAACATGCCTCGAAATTTATATTCTTATTAATAAATTTATAATATAACGTAATTTTCCATCAGAATTCAACGGAATATAACTTATACATATCATATTTAAACGTATTAACATGATATAAATATTATTTCATTTATAATGACCATAAACACAACGTAAAATATTTTTCATCGAAATTCGACGGGTTACATGCTAATTAATAGAGTAAGAAGAATATTCCACATTAATCTCCCGTTATCATGTCAAATTTTCGATCCCAAAAAATTGGAATGTGAATGATTTTGAAAATTTATACAAGCGTTAGGTATAAAAATATACCATTTTAAATGCTGTGATATTTTGAGCCTTGGTGCCAACATTAGGACACTATAATGACGAAAACTTTGGTGAGCGTGCTTTCACCATGTGCGCTCATGAATGCTGAATTAATTTAATAGTGATTATGTATTAATTAAAGGATTAATGATGATTAAGTTTTATTAATTATTAATTAGGATGTAGTATTATTTATAACAATTATAATTTATTATTTTTAATTTGAATTTACTACTTTCAATTAGGTTTTATCAATTCACAATTAGAATTTACTAATTCTAATTAATATTTTTAATGTTAATTAGGTATTATTAATTCAAAATCAGGGTTCTTAATTTACAATTAGGACTTATTAATTTAAAATTAGAACTTATTAATTTATATTAAGCTTTATTAATTCAAAATTAACAATTTGAAGTTAGGGTTTATTAATATTAAATTAGGATTTATTAATTTTATTTAAAATTAATTAAATTGTAATTAGAATCAATTCAATATTAATTAATTAAATAATAGTTAATTAATTAGTATACTCATTAATTTATTCATTAGGGATAACTCAAGGACACCACCCACTCTAATTTGAACAGGAGACCACCCACTCTAATTTACCCTACAACAAATTCTCGTTGGCGTGAATAGGGCTGTTAAACGGTTCGGTTTCGATTAACCGTATCGAATTTCTCCAAAAAAGTGGAATCAAAACCGAACCGTTTTAAATTTTCGGTTAACCGAAAATCGATCGGTTCCGACGGTTCGATTTTCGGTTAATCGAAAAATCGAATTAAAATTAATTAATAATAATAAATAAAATAAATAAATAATAATTTAAAAACTGAAACTTATTATAAATAAATAAAATATTTAACAAATAATTAAAATAATTAATAAAGTAATAATTAAAAATTGATTTTAGAATTTTTAATTAATTAATAATTAAAAATAAAACAGTTTTTCGGTTCCGAACCGTTCGGTTATCAGTTAACCAATAACCGATTTTTTTTCTAACTCTAGAATCGAAACCGAACCGATAACCGAATTTGTCAGTTTTCGATTCCGATTTTAACCGAAAATCGTTTATACATGCCTAGGATTCGCTTAAAAGTGTTTCACAAAAAGTCCAAATTGTGAGAATTAAAATTGGAACTGAAAATTTTGAGAATTTGATTTAATATTCGCTATCGCGACCGATAGTCACCGTCGACCGTCGTAGCGAAAGTAAAAGATAACAGATTTAGTTTTGATTCTCCCACATCAAAATTAACCTACTCTTGCTAAATTCTAGGTTTCACACAAACTGACCTTTGTTATACACACACTCACACACAGTTTGTGCATGTATATCATGAATTCCTGAATGCTCACACCACATACTTATTAAGAAGTGGAAAACTGGATACTTGTTGGAATTCATTACTAAAACTGAATTCTGCTTGTGTCACTCCATCGCATTGAAGCTGCTATTTTTCATGTTGTTGAGTCAATGATTTCTTTTTGGCAATCTTCCTCTGTGTGTAGTCATGGGTAGGAGAAAGCAAATTCGGCCACGTAGAACCGGGGGAGCGGTAGAAGGGCCGACATCTGAATCAGAATCCAACAAAGATGGCGTTGCACATCAGGGAAAAGATGGGTTGGTTGCAGTTGAAGAACCCTTTTTTGTCGAAATTGATAAGTCTAGTTGGGTTTATGAGGAGCATAATGATATTTCTGAAATTGTTCTGATGAATTTGACGGTGAGTGAGGAGTTTTGCGGCTACAAGTTGTCTGAGGAGTTTTACAGCGATTCTAGGTGCTTCTTGAGGTTCAAATTGAGTAATGCGAATGAGCATCTCGTTCGTATGAAATTGGGGAATTGGCCGGTTTTGCCGGAGAGCGATATATGCTTGCAGTTTGTGATGAAACGCACAGAAAGGGATGTGGTAATGGCGTCTGGAACTGTTGATGGGAGTGATGAAGGAGTTACTGGTCTTGTGCATTTGGCTAGTTTGAGATACTTGACTGTTAGGCCGGTTTTGGGAGTCGAGTTTTCAAAGGGCATGCCATCCGTATCTGTCCGGGTTGAGATTCTAGGGGGTGTGTTTGATGAGTGTGAGTCCCTCCTTGATAATACAAGGCAGTTCTGGAAGAGAAGCATGATGAATACTATGGCATGGCTGCGGCCAGAAGTTATGACTTCGGAAGCTAGATATGGATATAATGGTGTTACAAATGTGGAAGTTGATGAGCTTCTTGTCGCTGATGGCGACCCTTATGCATCAAGACAACAAGTGAAGTTTGAAGTCTCCAGTTTCTATGAAGCTATTAAGCCATCAAAGTGAGTATTTATTGAAAGTTGAACTTTCCATTTATGATGATTTTAGTTTCTGGCGTACATCTCTTCTGAAAGATGACCTGATTCATTTTCTTGCAACAGGGAAGCACCAATGCTGGAGGATCACCTCCCAGACTTGCTCCCTGAACTACGACCATACCAGCGTCGTGCAGCTTACTGGATGGTCGAGAGAGAGAAAGGTGATTTTGAGCGTTTGGGTGGCAATGAAAGAAGTCAGATTATTACTCCTCTATGCATGCCTCTAAATTTGATCAACACATCTAGAAGAATTTATTACAATCCTTTTAGGTATGTTCCTCAATTCCTCAAAGAATTTTTTTTTTTGTGATGCCAATAATAACAAAAAACATCATGATTTTTGAATTTTGGGTAATTACTTTAATATTACCCTGAAAGTGTTGTCTCAGTTATCTGGTTTGTATGGTTTGTGTTTTTCCTATATATGTTATAACTAAATATCAGAGACTTAAGGTTTTTAACATGTTTGGTGCAAGTGATCTCTATGTTTGTCTTTCCTTTTTGGTTGATGTATCACTCATGTACTGAATGAGAGCTGTTATTTAATGCAGTGGAAATGTCTCATTACATGCTACCTGCTCCGTATCATATGTTTCTGGTGGGATTCTTGCTGGTATGTTAACATTCTCAAATTGTATAGTCACAAAACGAACTAGTGCTTCTTTAATTCAATTGTGGTTTCTTTTCTTTGTTTTATTTGTTTTCTGCAAATCTATTACTTAGGTTTTCTGAAATGCAGACATGCACCAAGAAAATACTTATAACTTTGATGAGTTATCTTCTAGATACTTGTAATTTCTTGGAAAAGTTCCCTCTGTTAATAGAGATATTAAATATTGGTCAGTGTTTCTCCTTTCCTAAAGAATCATATCATTTTTTTAAGAATAACTTTTTCTCTTTAAATGTATTTGGAAGGTTCCTTTACCCAGGAATCTGCAAGTCTTTTCATGGTTGATGGTATTGGATAAGTTGCTCACTTGTGATGTATTAGAAAGGACCTTTTCACATGCTCTCTTTACCCTAATTGGTGCATCACTGCATCTTTGTTTTTGTTTTTGAGCTGCACATTCTCTTTGTTTATGGCATAAAATGCTGAGAGATTTGGGCTTATATTGGATCTTTATGTCTAATTTTGTCAAACCCTTCAGGATTCATTATCACAAAGGGTCTATGTTTGTTTAATTATTTATTTATTTATTTAATTCTTGGGGGGTGGTTGTACCAGCCTTGTGTTGGCTGCTTTGCCTTGAAAATAAATCCTTGGACAAGTTTTAGGATAAGGTTAAATTAAGGGTTTATTGGTGGGTTCCAAGATAGGGTGGTTCTCAACATTCAACTCATGAACAGTTTCCCCTCTTTTAATGCAATTTTCATGTTTCTAATAAAAAAGAATTTAAACTCTTCAAGTAGCATTTTAGTGTTCTATTCAAATCGACACGTTCAATGGAAAATAAGAATGACTAATGGGTCTGCGGTTGTTTTTCCTAATCCCGAAATATAGATGAGATGGGCCTTGGGAAAACAATTGAGGTGCTTTCTTGTATTTTCGCTCACCGGATGCCATCATCTGAAGCTGCTCCGAGTTCTGATAATCCAATGCAAGTTGAAACATCTCGAAATTGTAACTTGAAAAGACTGAAAAGGGAGCGGGTCGAGTGCTTATGCGGTGCTGTTACCGAGAGCTACAAGTATAGAGGCATGTGGGTGCAATGTGACGTTTGTGATGCCTGGCAACATGCAGATTGTGTTGGGTATTCAGTTAAAAGAAAAACTTCAAAATCTCATGGACATGATGGAGGAGCGAAGTGTGAGGAGGTCTCATTTGGAAACTCAAGGAAGACGAGTAGGAAAAGAAAGAAGGATGCTGAAGTAGTTGAGATGGATGAAGAGCACATATGTCAGACATGCTTATCCCTGATGCAGGCCATAGAATCTCCAATTGCTGCAGGTGCAACTCTTATCGTTTGTCCAACTCAATATTGCTGCAGTGGCATGCTGAGATTCTTGGTAACTGTTTTGTTCTTTGGCCTGTGCATGTATTTGAACTTTGTGCAATATAACTGCAATTTGTGGCTTACAACATAAATGTGTGTTTGCGTCACAAATTTATTCTGAGAATGATGTGTTTTACCTTAACTTAATTTTTTGAAACGCTTGAGCACACTTTACGAGATGATCAAAGACAGTTATTCATACTAATATCTAGTTGCTCTCGGTGCATGGATGGCATGTCTCATGTTGAAAATCTGCTTTATGATTTTCCTTTTCCTCAGATATGGTTTATGAAATATATGTCTTGATTTCTATATTTGTCATCCAGTATGTTGAGCAGTTTTTGTGCTTTCTTGATTGTTTATAAGTCCAGAAAATTTCTATTATTAATTTATTAATCAAAAACTAACTAAGACATTGCACTGTGTGTTGGTTCTGCATTTATTTGTATCTTAATTTGAAGAATTTGTCATACATCCTAATTAAAAGAAACTTGGTTTTAATCTTGTCTTTCTCACTCTCTAATTTACATTCATTCAAGTATGCTAAATGTGGGTTTTTATTTTGGCCCTTTTAACCTTGCTAGTCATTTAGCTTTGACATTCTCTTTTGAGTATTTCCATGATAACATTCCTTTAAATTTAGGTCAGTGCTTTTAAAGACACTTAGTTTGACTGCCTGAATTATTAGTTTATTACTCTAATTACTGAAAAACTTAAGTTATTCTTGTTCAGTCTGTCTGCTATACCATAAATATCATTGGAGCCTGGTCTTCTTCAAAAGGGCATGTCAATACTCGGTAAAGAAACCGAGTCAGATAAACATATTCTGTTATAACTTATAACCCATCAATTTCTCAATATTACTTATTCCTAATCCTACCAATTATACAATAGATCTATCATCGAATCACTTCAGATGTAGATGGTATACATGTTTCCTCTCTGACACTCATGGAGTTTTAGGATGGTGTATTAGATTTACTCTGCTGTAAGATAACAAATTTTTTTTTGAACAATTGGTTGATAATTTTATTTTACTTTGCTTTCTGTTTGTTGGCTTATGTAATATTTTGCTGTCTTCCGTTGCCTGAACAGACATACAAATCCTGGCTCTTTGAGAATATGCATTTATGGAGGAGTTAAACAGACTTCCTTCTCAGATGAACCTGTTATTGGTATAGATGAACTTCTAAGTGCCGACATAGTCTTGACAACTTATGATGTTCTAAAAGAGGATTTGCCACATGATTCTGAGAGATATGAAGGGGATCGACGCTTTATGAGATACAAGAAGAGGTAATTTCTGGCACAACATGAAGTAGTATTCTCTAGGTAGATTGGATGTTAAAGGGCCTAGCTTAAATTGCATAGACCAGTTGTCTGGAAGTTACATTGTGATTCTTATATTGAATATATTGTAGGATGGTATTGCAGTTACCAAACTAAATTATCGTTTGCAATTTTGGAGAACATTCAGCTATTATATCTTCTGTCGATGCGTCACTCCTCATATTTTTTTTTTCAGTTGTCTTAGTTGTATATGAATACCATCTTATCATTTGGCATTTGGATGACAACATTTGTGCTTGTGTTTGTACATGATAGTTGTGTCCCACTTCTTTCATTATTCTTGCTGCTTACTTTTCTTAGCATCCTTGAATGTACATCAATGCATTGATATCTAAAAGATCAGATCAAATTACACCAGTCTTGCATTCTGCTAATTTTACATGTACGTATGTTAATGCAAATGTTCAAAAGATAAAGAACCATCTATTTACACCCATTTTTTCCAGATAAGATGTGGAAGTGGAGTGGTGCTCTGACGACATGATTGCATGTTAGAGGCAATTATTTCATGACATTTTAGCAATGTAACATGGTTTCACATTTTCTGCTAGCAGAACTGTAGAAGACAATCATCTTTGCATCCACAACTCTTTCGAGCACCACAGTGAGGCATTGCATAGTCAATCATACATAAGTCTTTTTTCAAAAATAAAATAAAATAAAAAAACACTCTTCTATGGTATCATAACAACATTCGTTCAAGTAGAAAAATAAATAAGAGATGCTCTCGTTCTGTTCCAGAATGTACAAATCCCTATTGACCAGCCTAAAGGATATATTAGGATTGCTGATATCTTCTTGTCGCTTGAAGCTTTTACTGATGATGACGGTTTTCCTTCTCAGTATATCCCTGCTCAGGCCCTCAACCTAGGAAAATAGATTTTCTAGTACACATATGTTTGCAAGAGTGTACTATTTAGCTTTTTGCTTTTGGTAACCAAGCACCATCCAAGGTTCCACCTTGGCCTTCCAATATCTTCTCTCTTCCTATTATTTTTCTTTATCTAAGGGCCCGTAAGTTAATACCCTTCTCTCCCTCTCTCTCACACACACAGTTTTTAATTTTTGGACCCACCTTCATGTTCTTTTCTCTATTTAAGATTCTGTGGCCGTGGCTTTACGATTTTGTTGATTATGTTTGCTGGGTTTATTCCGCAGATACCCAGTTGTTCCAACTCTTCTAACCAGAGTTTTATGGTGGAGAATATGCTTGGATGAAGCTCAAATGGTGGAGGGCAATGCTGCTGCAGCAACAGAGCTGGCATTGCGTCTACATGCAAAACATCGTTGGTGCATAACAGGGACCCCTATACAACGGAAACTTGACGATCTATATGGTCTTTTGAGATTCCTTGGATCAAGTCCTTTTGATGTTCTCCGATGGTGGGCCGATGTTATTTCTAATCCATATGAGGTATGAAACCGGATATGCTGCTGATTCTTCTTAATGAAAATTATTGATATGTGTGGCATTAATGCTTTTCACAAGAGTCATTCTGGCTACACATTATTTAACACTTGACCAAAATCACTTTTAGATATCAAGCATATGGATTTTTGATTTCACATTAGTAATGCACATTTATGTTTGACATGCGGACCTTATATTGTGCTTGGTTGTGTGTGCTTCTTGTGAATATCTCATGGGCCAAATATTGGTTTATAGTTTTGTTAATTTTCTCTTATATTGCAGAGGGGAGATGCTGGAGCTATGGCTTTCACGCACAACTTCTTCAAACAATTTATGTGGAGGTCCTCGAAAGTGCATGTTTGGGATGAATTACAACTTCCTCCTCAGGAGGAATGTGTCTCTTGGCTCTCTTTCTCACCAATTGAAGAGCATTTCTACCAGAGGCAACATGAAACTTGTGTGGATGATGCCCGTGAAGTTGTTGAAAGCTTTAAGGATGATGTCATAAAGAAAACAACAGCAGGTAAGTAATTTTCTTTTAGATTATCTTATATGAATGAAGACTTATGAAGCATTAGGTTGTGATGTATTCTTTAGCTCTGCACATATTTTCCCACCCTTTTCAGTTTCATCTAACCTGATTCTAATAATATTCCTGTCCAGGTTCCATGTCATCTGATGTTTCAACTGAACGTTATATCACCAATGTGGAAGCTTCTAAGCTGTTTAACTCACTCCTAAAGCTTCGTCAAGCTTGCTGTCATCCTCAAGTTGGAAGTTCTGGTCTCGATCTTTGCAGAAGTCTCCCATGACCATGGAAGAGATACTGTCGGTGGGTTTAAAACTTTAAAATGACCACAAATTATTGTTTTAGAAAAGGGGGGCCTATATTACATGTACTTTTAGTCTATTTATTTGGTTCTCTTTTCTGCAGGTTCTTATTGGAAAGACAAAGGTGGAGGGCGAGGAAGCCCTCAGGAAACTAGTTGTTGCATTGAATGGACTTGCTGGTATATCGATGATCAAGCAAGATTTTCCTCAAGCTGTATCATTGTATAAAGAGGCTCTGGATTTTGTTAAGGAGCACTGTGATGATTTCCGCTTGGATCCTCTATTAAATATTCACATTCATTATAACCTTGCTGAAGCATTACCGCTCACTGATAATAGCTCACAAGAGAAGTCTGTTTCAGGAAACTGTGAGAAATTATTAGAATCTGGTGGTCGAGAAAGATAATCATGTTACTGAAAGGGAAGAAATGAGTAGATGTAATCCCAGTTTGAGAGTAATATCTGATGACATACTTAATGCTCCATCAAGCTTATTGAGAAATGGTGAAACAAATCCTGGCATTCAGCCTCATGCATCAAAACATATTCAATGCTTGAGAATAGCATGCGAGGATCTGAAACAGAAATTCTTGTCATTATTTACTTCTAAGTTATCCCTTGCTCAACAAGAGTTCAGGAGGTCATATGAACAGGTCTGTTTTCTAGGTATCTTAAATCTACAAGCTGATATTGAAAAATTTTATTCTGGGAAATTTTGGGGCAGCCATTTTGTGGCAGTGGTGGGTCGGGTTGTATTGTTTTAAATCTTGATGATGGCTTGGTGCATTACCGTTTCCTGTTAGTTCACTGTATGTGATTTCACCAGCTGTTTGCCATTCATTTTTTCTCCTTGCTAACTATCCCTACCTGCTGAAGGTCTGCGAAGCTTTTACAAAAAGGAAACATCAGCATGCCACTTGGTGGCTAGATGCCTTGCATCACATTGAACAAAATAAGGATTTATCTAGTATGCTGATCCAGAAAATAGGAGAAGCGCTTTCTGGGAATTTGAACAAGAAATCCAGGATTCCAGCCTGGTTAGTGATGGCTCCTCTTCCTGGTTCTGCATGCTTTCTCTGTAGCCAATTTAACCAAGCAATTTCTTTGCCATGACCTAGACAATCTTTCACAGTTTATTTTTGTTGCTGGGGATACTGGATTAGCTGGTACACTGTTTATCACGAATAGGTAGTTTTCTTCGGGTCATTAAGAATTTTAAATTAAGCGCATTGACATACATCTGTGCTCGTCTTTGAGATTATTATTCAAATGGTTGGATTCTTCCGTTGGAATCAAGATTCTGCTTAAAGTAGAAAATGTAGATTTTGTTGCAAAAATCCAGGCATAGGACTGCCATTGCCTGGGGCATAGGAAATTTCAAGGTATTAAGAGTCATTAGAATGGCTAGGAGTTACGAGAGTTGTTGCTCTGGAAACTAGAATGTGACCGTGGCATGAGATAAAGGAAGTGCAATAATTTTTAAATTGCTTAGATCTAATTGCTCAAGGAGTCATTGAACAGGCTTTTATTTGATATGGATGTGATGAGGTGGAGATGCATTTACAATAATAGAAATGTTAGTTGACATTCCACATTTGTATCCCTCTTTTTAATAATAAATACTACCTTTCTCCTTGAAATGAAGAATTTATTGGAAGAACATACGAAAAATAATGAAGCTAATTTTGATAAGGGTGGGGCTTCCATTTATTTCTAGTTTCAGTTTGGCTTGTGATGTGGTAACCTTTGCAAAGGTGAGTTTGGTTTCACCCCACCTTTATAATTTCTGTACCGAATAGCATTGGCTGTCTGCAAGCCCTCACGGACAAGTTGTTCTACCCCATATTTTCAATTAACAGCTGATACACTTATTGGAAGTCATATTAAGGAAATTAAAGGAGCATATAGAAGTACATTTCAAATAGAATACTCCAAGAACTTGGTACATAAATTCATGCAACTATAGTTGAAAGTTAAACTCCTCTACCATTACTATTGAATTGATTTTTTTTCAGAAGTTTGTTTTAGGTAGATAGCTTGATCCACTTCTTGAATACCAGTGCTTGCATGCAACTAGGAAGTGTCTAAATTTGCATTTTCTAATTTCATTTTGGCCGTCCGATTGTAGTTGGAGTTGAAATATATTCTACGTTTGAACATGTGCTAGTATTTACATGAAAAACAAAATATGCTAGTGGTGTTTCAGAAATGGAGCAAAACTAAGAGTTTCCTAACTCTTCTAATTTATAGATTATATGTTCCTATTTTGCTATTAGCCACACAAAAAAGTAATTGCTTCATAACTTTGCTATAGATGGATTTATAGGTTGAATTTGTATAACACTAATATCCAAATTGTGTTTTTCAACAGCTTCCGCAGCATAACAACTCTAAAATATTACATTCAAACTGGTTTGGATGCCTTAGAAGAGTCAAGAAAAACTTTACTTGATAAACTCTTGGAAATTGACCAAACAATGGAAAATCCAAGAGAAGAGGACATTGCACGAGTGAGATACTGTAAGAAGTGCAATTCTAACTTTGATGGCCCTCCATGCACGCATTGTGAGTTGGATGAAATATTTCAGGTCTGTAAGTTGCATATCTTGTCTCATTTCAATAAATTATTATGTCATACATTCCTTGTTACTTCTTTCATAAGAATCACTTCTTATTAGGTTTATGAAGCTAGGCTGTTCCGCCTTAACAAAAGTAATAACGGGGATGTTATTACATCTGTAGAAGAGGCAGTGAATATGCAAAAAAAGCAATCTGCTCTAAATCAGTTCTATTGGAACTTGTCACGAGAAGACAAGACTTCTGATCACCAAGATAATGGAAAGAAGAGGGAATTGATGGAGAAAGTGACGGTTCGTTGTTGCATTACTTGGTTTGTCAAATTTTTTATTAAATGTTTGATATATGAAAAATAAATTCCTTTAACAAAGACTACATGAGTCCTTGTCCTATTATGAGGTCTTAGCTCCTTTACGTCCCTTGCGGTAGCTGAGTAAACCTTACTTGCTGAAGCGTTATTGTGTGCTAAGAGTGCTTTGGTTGGGAAATAAGGCTTAAAATTCACTCAAACTCAATTGAAATTCTTGGACTACCCTATGATTACAAATAAAAAAGTTCAACTTCACACCCTAATTAACTGTGGTGCAGCTTGTTCCAACAGCTACAATTTTGTCCTCTAGAATATTCTAGATTTCTAGTGGGGTTTTTACTGTGGAGGGTTCTAGAACCTGCTCTAGAATCTCTCTACACAAGTCATAGGAAGTTCTAGGAAGCACTTGAGCTGCTATTGGACATTGGACTTGGATAAGTGCATGAAACAGTGGTTGTTGAGTGAGGAAGGGCCTTCAAGGTAAAAAACAATCAATATCACTTCTCTGCATAAAAGGTTTTCTACTCTTTTTGTTTTTGTTAAAAGAAAAAGTTACTCCAATTACCCCTCGTGTCCTTTTTTCTTATCTTTCTTAGAATCACTTCTGTTGAGAAATAACCAACTGTGAGAAAGCTGTGGTGTAATCATGATCCCACCTTTTTTTCTTGAGTTTTTTACAATATAATTGGTGTATTTGGACATGGACCATGAGTTTAGCATCCTATTTTGATGTATTGCTTCACTGATGGTAGCATTACAAGGATGCCATGATTTTGATACAAAGTAGTATATCAGCGTGGAGACAACTTTTCCATTACATCCTTCATAAAATTTTCTTGCAGGTCTCAAGTCACCTTCTGATTCAGAGATTGCACTGACAATAATCAGAAACAACTCAGGGTTTCTTAGAAAGAGACAGAATGTCAGCAGCCAGAAAACAGCTTGATCTTCTTGAAGTATGGGACATATTCCTCAGTTGTCTGTTTAATTTGCATGATATAGTTGAAATTATTTTACTCAGCTTTGATGTTTGGATAACTTTATCAAGATTTTGCTGCATGTTTTTACATTACCATCCCTTAGTGATGGTGGCAGTTTTCTCTTACAAAGCACATAAAATGAACTTAATTTGGACAGATGTTAGTAATTTTTTTGTCTTGTTATGGTTAGGAAACTCATATGGTTTGCTCTCTCAAACTTTCTTTTCATCTGCCTGCTCAGTTACTACGCAAGGAGTACACCCTAGCAAGGTCTTTGGCTGTCTCTCAGGCACATGTTCTGCGTGCTCATGATGAAATAAAGATGGCCACCTCAAGGTTGCGCCTTAGAGAAAATGAGGATGATAAGTCTATTGAGGCTTTAAGTCCAGAAGAGCTGGATACAGCTAGTGTTGAAAATTCTGGTGAAAAATTTCTAGCTATGGATTCATTGTCGCGTATAAAAGGACAGCTTCGGTATTTAAAGGTATCTATAAAGCCTTGCTTTCTGGCAGCATATCCAGTTGTTGTTTTTCCTCCTAGTCCCTATGTTGATAATCAACTTCGTAAAAAAAATCTGTTGTGTTTATGATTTCCTTGTAGACATATCAATGCTATTAAAAATTGTGTCTAAAGCACATCAGATAGTGAACAACGTGAGTTCACATTATAGTTCTATATGGTTTAGAGGATTGCAGAAAGATATTTACAGGTTCTCTTCCTGCAGAAGTTTCTTCAAATTATTTCAATGGTGAAAACTGATACTTCGCTAGAATATGCAATCCAGGAAGTACCTAGTGCAACTTCTGCGTGCTACATGTCCTACTAGAGTTGGACTTTTCCTCTGTTTTTGCTGTCACTATCAGCAGGAGTTGTGTTAATAACTAATGTTTCAAAATTGCTGGCTTCGTTAGATCAAGTGGTAACAGGAAGAACAATTCAATTATGATTCATTGTGCAATGGGTTGGTGACTTTGATTTATGCAGATTAAAGTTTCTACTTTCTGGATAAGATGTCCAATGATTTATTACAATGAGAAAGGAGCAAAAAGTTATACTTGATATAGGCAAACATATGCCAATCTCATTGTGCCATATTGGGATTCTTATTGATAGAAAACTGATATGTATATTTGTGCTATTTGCTTGCCAGGGTTTAGTCCAATCCACGCAAAACATCAAAGCTGAATGCTTTAATGCTTCAACTGTAGCTGAAGTAATAATGCCTTCAGAGAATGGATTCACTAGAGAGTCATGCCCAGTCTGTCAAGAGCAGCTTGGTAGTCAAAAAATGGTTTTTCAATGTGGTCATGTCACTTGTTGTAAATGTAAGTCCGGATTAACCATATTCCTTTTTTTTGTTGCGTAAACATTGTTCATGCAAGAATGATGCTTGCCTTTTCTCATCTTCATAAACTTATGTAGAAGAGCTAGCATATTGAGTATTTTACAATCGGCAGATACATAGCTAGTTAAATCAAGTTGTCTCAATCAGCTCTTCTTTTCTGTTGACAAACATTCTGCACGATAAGAATTTCCTTGTCAAGTATTATTCTCTTTTATCATAATCTGGAACATGTTTATACAGGAGCATTCTGACTACCTCATGACTAATAAATGAGTTCAATGCAGCTATGCCTATAAGCATGTGTCAAAATAAAGCAGCAGTAGTGCTGAGTTGCTTAGCCAGGGTTTGGTGAACTAAAGAAAATTGAAGAAGTGAAGGAGTGTAAGACTTAAGAGGCTGTAATACAAATGGAACTTTACTAATCAATAGATAGCCTATTGTAATTCTGCACCACCCATGAAAATATGTGCTGTACTACTGTAGGAATAGGAGACTTGATACCTCTTAATTAAGGTCCTGATATATTTATCAGTATTTGGGAGGATCACTGTGAAGGGATATTAAAATTGCACTGGATTGGAAAATGGATGTTATTGAACTTCATCTAATTGCATGTGCTTAGGTGTTGGAACCAGGGACTGCATGGTAAGTATCATTAGATCCTAAATAATATACAAACCCATATCCTATAACAAATGAAAATGTTTTCCTAAATATGGAGCTCTTTTTTTACATGACTGAAGATAAATACTTTGTTGATAGCCAAGTAGGGTACAAGTGGAACAAGTTAAATGGAAAAAGATTTGTGTCAGACCACTGATCAAGCCATAATTGCTAATACTAATGGAGGACATGTACTCGCTTCCCCAGTTATTAGCAAAGAATGTCAAATTCATACAGCTGAAAGTGGTTCTTAGTAGATTTTGGCAATTTACATTAGTTTATAGCTGGGTCACGATATTTCTCGTTATTCGTTGGGAGGACTTACTGCTAAGTACTTGTATTTTCCTGTGTAACAAATCTGGATGTGAAGTAATTGTTTAATATTAATGTGGGCCTCTCTGGTATGGGAAAGACCGAAAGAGAAAATAACACTGAGAAGCATTTTTGGTTGGTTGAGAGAGATTTCATTCTTTACAAGGTCTTCTTTGGCTTCAGTTGTTTATGCAAATAATATATATATGCTTGAAAATGCAAATGATATTAACCGTCCCAGGTTTATTTGTGATGACGAGAGAAAGCTGATTTCACCTGGAAAATTTCATCATGATGATAGGGTAATATGCCCAACATGCCGGCATGCCACTGATTTTGGAAATATTGCATTTGCTGATGATGAACAGGATGTAAAACGCCACACTTATGACAAAACTGAAGCTTCTATAACCGTCCAAGGTTCATACAGTACAAAGGTATATGTCACTCATAACCACCTTGACTGATATCAAACATGCCCGTCAAGCTTGTGCTTAGTTTGGCCTTGTAGATGGTTGAGTCTCTTGCCTCTTTGAGTTGAATATGCAAAAAATTTGCTTTTGCTTTATTTTCTGTTCTGTTTGGTAATGTCTTTCAAGTTGATTTTCTCTGACAATGCATCACTGTCTTTTGAAGATTGAAGCAGTGACAAGGAGAATTCTATGGATCAGCTCTACTGATCCCGTGCAAAGTTTCTTGTTTTTCCAGTTGGCATGATGTCCTTGATGTGTTACAGCATGCCTTTGCTGCCAACAACATAAGCTTTGTCAGGATGAAAGGAGGAAGGTAGGTTCTTTATGTGCTTTTGGTGAAGCTGTTTTCAGTTAGTTCAAGCTATTTGATCTTACACACCTGATTTGTTATTTGGTGAACCTATAGTTCGGTCGTATTTAATCTTTGCTTTCTGTATCTATTGCATGGCTGAAATCACATAAAGAGGTCATCACATCAATATCATGGCTGATATGCAGTGTTTCAGTGTCAGATTATAAGAAGATGATCTAGTCAAAACTACATGCAAGTTGATGCCTGATTTCAGAACAAAGCATCTTAACTTGCTGTATCTAACTAATGTTCATAATCTTTATATTTGTTTTATAGAGACAAGTTATTAGAAAATTATATCTTTCAGTTTCATCTCTAAGAATCCATATATTTCATCTTTAAAAATGTTTGGATCACAAGTGAAAACTCCCAACCATTGGTTTCTAAAAAGTCTTACTTGCAATGCTCATAAATGAGTATCAAGTTCCCATGAGAATCCTCGACATAAGAAACTCATATTTCTTGGTATCTCAGTAAGTGTCTTACCCATCATGGAAAGAAATGTGGTTTAAAATTGAATAAATTGGTACCAGTGGACTAAAAACAAATAAAAGAAACAATCCATATGAGATTGTTTTTGACATACATGTCTGTCAGCTTGGAAAATCCTAAAGAAATTTAGATAAAGTTCTTCTCTCATGCCTAAGATGACGATTTCTTAAAGTTTATATAACATATGTATACAAACAAGAAATCACTTGATTATCATCTTAATTTATCTTGGTATGGCTCTAGGAAATCACAAATCGCTATCAGAAACTTCACGGGACAGAAGAGCAATGTTATAGAAAGCAATAAAGAGCCAGGAGATGATACATATACCAAATCGCCCAAAGTACTACTGCTCTTAATCCAACATGGAGCAAACGGGCTAAATCTTTTGGAAGCTCAGCATGTTATTCTTGTAGAGCCGCTGCTGAATCCAGCAGCTGAAGCACAAGCAGTTGGTAGAGTACACCGGATCGGACAGCAGCATAAAACACTCGTTCATCGTTTTATCGTATGTATTTTCTTCTCTCATATTCCATACATACAAAATACATGCCAATTGCCCAATTTCTGGTCCTTGGGGTGTCATTTGTGTAACATTATCTCATGTTCCAAGTGTGAAAGACCTCTTCCCAGCAGAGCACCAGCATTATACTCGTGCATATCTCTATCTGATAAAACTGACTTATCATCATTGCCACACATTTCAGTATATCTGTACTTGGTGAAAAGAAATTTCGACACACCTCTAACTAAGTCCAAATCATTTCTTTTGCAATACTTGCAAGTTTTGTGGTGCTTTTGGTAGAATATGGATGTTCATGTCAAACTGAGTGTGTTTATAACATATTTCATTACGTCCTCATCTTAACTCCATGGTCCTAGGATTTTGAGACAACAATACTAGAATAGCTGCTTTCGCTTGAGATGAAAGTGAACCTCCTTAATTAGATCCTTACTGAATATCTTTATGTTAATAAACTATTGGCAAAGCCCTTCAACATTTAGTTTGTGCAATGTTGATGAACTTGTTGTGGATACTGGATATGATAATAGAAAATATACTGCACAAATTTCTGTTTGCAATTTTCTGAAAAGGATTGGTATACAAATCTCTATATCAGAATCTAACTCTTCTTATTTTACCTTATGAACAGGTGAAAGACACCGTTGAGGAAAGCATATATAAATTGAACAAGAGTAGGAATACGAGTTCGTTTATTAGTGGGAACCGAAAGAACCAAGATCAGCCTTGTTTGACACTCAAAGATGTGGAGTCCCTGTTCAGAGTAGCACCTGCTCCCAAAAAAGAAGATCAGATGCCGGCTGGTAGCTTGAGTGATCTTCCAGCTTCGGTTGCTGCTGCAATTGCTGCCGAAAGAAGATTAATGGAGGCTGAAAGATAGCAGCTGCTATACGACGCAGAGTAAACTTGAATCGAGGTTAGCCAGGAAAGCATGTAATTTACACAGGTCATTCAATCCCAAATTGTTAAGATAGATAAAAAAAAATTGATGACAGGCAGTGCTAAGTTTAGTTTGTATATATGGTAGGCATATATGTTTTTAACATACTGTAGGAAAGGTCACACTAATGTTGGAATACACTTAGTTGTAACGGTAGATTTGTATAAATACATGAGGGAATGTGGATGATAACATCCGGAAATGTCATCCTTTAGTATGTTGTAATAAAACTATATAGCGCCTGTTTAAATATGAACTTTGATGATTAATTAAGATCTTGTGATGAAAACAATTTCTTGGGAGGTCTTGGGCAATTCTTTTCCAGCAACCAAAATATTTGATGAACTATTCTTTGTTTTTAACATGTTTGTTTTCAGATTTTCTTTGTTCTTTTCTTATCATTATTTGATGGTACGCATAATCACCATGTGCTGTATTTTTTCTTGATCAGTAGTACCAGCTTGTATGTATCTCTGTTTGTAGCAAATTTGGCTAACTAACTTCTCAATTTTCCCAACTTTTTCATTCACCATTTCTTACTTGGGATTTGGATTCTCTTTCCCCATCATCATCAAGGTAGAAGTTGATTCCCATTTGTTGAATCAAATAGTCGAAAAGAGAATCGATTCCCTTTGTGTGCTGAACCAAACAAATTAAAAGAAATTGGGAATCATTCTTCCTTTTCTTTCATTTATCTTTCTTAGTTCCTTTCTCTTTCTCCTGGTTGAATCAGATGGCCCCTTAGGACTTGATGATGGCAAATGTCGACCTGATTTAACTTCCAGCAATATTGTATTTCTAGTTACTTGTTCTGCCAAAGGCATGTACCAAAACCTGGAACTCCACTTCATCTTCTTCTCATTCTTATTTACAATTTATTTTCTTATCCTCTTCTCTCTCTTATCCTACTTTGATAAATGAATTCCTATTTCAGTTGTCGTTTTTTTAGTATCATAAAGACCTTCAAGTCTTCGAAATACACGGTTTATGGTGAAACTTCAGAAGAAAGAGTAAGAAATTGAAAGAATGGTTTGAAGGAAAAGGAACCTGCATTTCTGCAAGTGATAATTTCCCAAACCGCTACGTATTTGACTCAACATTATCGTGTATCCTTACATATAACGTTATTGACAAATTAAAGTAATAAATTGGAAAATAAAAAACTTGTGGCACAAGACCGATTGGGTGTCGTTAATGGAAATAGTATTCTATGTCAGGGATTGTGCCCTATAAGCAATTGTGAATTGTTCTATTTTATTTAAAGCGATATTTATTTTTCAATTTATGTGCTTATCGTATGCATTTATATTACATCATTCTCCGTTATAGTTAAGATTAAGGGTAAAAATTCAATATTAAGTTTGTGATGAATTAATTAATGTATTGAATCTTTATCTAAAACATCACCAATGTGGTCCTAGAACTTTTGAATGTGACCATCGATGTAGAGACGTCCACTTG
Source organism: Salvia rosmarinus (assembly GCA_036937905.1). Taxonomy (NCBI): domain Eukaryota; kingdom Viridiplantae; phylum Streptophyta; class Magnoliopsida; order Lamiales; family Lamiaceae; genus Salvia; species Salvia rosmarinus. Next base: position 15,640,532 of record CM072818.1, read on the forward strand.
GGGGCATTTATATATGTTCGATCATATAGAACTTGGACCGCTTTAATTTGATAACTTCCTCCAAATTCCATTAAAGAAAAGGATATCCCATTAAATCACAAGATTATTATATATCAATAATCTTATTCCTGAGTGATTATAGACTCCTTTTTATTTTAGTTTGTTCTTAATTTGATCGTTACTGGCCACATGCTATCGTCTGTTCTGTTCAGACTTAATAATAAAAAAGGACTCCTATTTATTTTAGTGTTTTCTTAGTTTGCTCGTTTAAAGTTTGTTAGTCAATTTAAACTTGGATTCTAGATTCATACTTAGATTAAATCGTTGAGAATGTAATTCATAGATATGGAATCCATTGATGGTTCTATCATCTGTTAATTCTCGAAATGAGTGGTTTGAGATCTCGTTATAAGTCACTTATAAATTAACCGCTCACTACTGAACTAATGGTTGATGATGAAAATAAATAATTGAAGAGGTTAACGAGAATTACGTCTTCGATTGTCTATGAAGATTAATTCATATGAAATGATTATATCAATGGACTGCTCAATTCGTAGAGTAAATATCTTCTATAATTGCTTAGAGTGCAATTTAGAATTTATAGTGGAGCAATACCGAATTAATTAATTGAATAAATTAATTAAAGAGTATTGTTTATTTGGTTTATTGAAGCTCATAGTTATGGGTCTATGATACCCGATTCGTCTTCCAGTTTATGTAATGGTTTACAATTTTATTTGTAATAGATTTTCATAAAATATGAGCTTGTATGTAATTAGTCAATTAAATGAATATTTGATATTCCACAATGTTGACTGTGTAGAGAATCAATTAAAATATAGTAATATGTTTATTATATTTGCATATTAATAATTATTATAAGAGAGAATTTAGAATCATATTTTAGATAGAAAACTGACTTGTATTGGGTACCTAAACAAGGTTATAAGACAAGAAAGACTAGGAGTCCAGGCTTGTGATTTCAGTCATTCACGTGAATTAGCCAGATTACTTTTGTTGTGTTCGTATTTTAACTTGGTTAACATTTACTTTTTATGATTATAGAATATATGATTGAGTATTTTTATTTTTGTTATTATGATTTTTCTAATCATATATTTTTAATGGGATATAAATCAAGATAAATTAGCTTAAATAATATAACTTATCACGGGTCTTGGAATATCACAAGTAACTAATCCATCAAAATAAACAATGAATATCATATACTATCATCCTCCCGTTCTAAACGGCTCATTGCTTTTGAGCATGAAAATAAAAGATAATTGTGTTTTGTGTGTAAAAATTAATACACGGAATTTGAGATACTTTTATACGTAAAAATGATTTATTTTTGGGTATAGACCATTTAGAGTGGGACATACCAAAAAGAAATATGAACACTTAAAATGAGACGGAGAAAGCACTATTCTTATTCATATAAATTAATCATCAAAAGTAAACGCTCTCTTAATATTTCATCTCAATTTTTTCATTTCATGTGTTGAAATCATACAAAAATTAAGTTAGGAACTTGATAGTATTAATTGGATTCCCAAATACTACCGTTTGAAGGAAGGATCGAATCGAAAAGATCGTGATGTCTGCGAGCTTCAAGATTGAAAGGTAGAAAGAGATCAAGAAGACGAAAAAGATTAAAAAATATATTTTGTAATCTCGTCTTTAAAATTGAATAAATTTATTCGCATATAAATTTATTTAGACAATTCACAAATTAATTTTACCGAATTTCTCTTGTTTTATTCTATTTTCTTCGTTTTATCATATGTAGGAAAAAGAAAAAAATTATGTGAAAAGAAAATTATATTGAATTTATATAGTTGTAGCAATCTATATGTTGAATACCATTTATTCTTGTAATGAAAATGATAGGGCGGAGAAAATTGTCACAAAATCCAAATTGAATTGGCTTCTGATACCAACCGCACTAGAATCTTGCAAGCAACAAATAAACAATACAAAAAGTAAAGTGACTAACCCAATTACGTCACGCATCAACATCCCCCAGATTATTTGTGTATTTGTAATTTGACACTAAAATCAAAATAAATTATAAAATATGACTTTGTAAGTTTAGTAGATCAAATCAAATTATATCAGTATCAAAATAAAATCAAATTATATCAGTATAAAAAAAAATCAAATTAAAATGTATTAATACGGTTTGGTATGATTTTTGTCTGTAGTTTATACATATTTTCATTTTTCCTACTTAATAATAATAATAATAATAATATTTAAGACCCTTCAAATATTTAAGCCCCTTCAAAATTGAAAGAATAAAACTAAAAAAGTAAATATCAGCGGCGACCGTGACTACCGACGTTGGGTGACTAAGCTAAGGTTTAAGATTTTGATTCTAAGTTTCTAAGTACATTGAATGACTTTCGAAAATAGTTATGGATATAAGGTAATATAATATTATTTACTTAAATCATCCAAAATATTGATATATACATAAAGTAGCAAATTAGCAATATACTCACTCCGCACTCCGTCCCACCGAAGATGTGTCCCACCTAAGATAATCTGTTTTCTTTTAGGAAAGAATTAATCCTTCAAAAGTTGTGAGTCCTATCTACTTTTTATCACTTTAACCACTTTATTCATTCTTCTAAATAACCGTGCCGAAAAGAAATGAGTCGTCTTGAACGGGATGGAGAGTAATAATAATAATAATAATAATTATTATTATTATTATTATTATTATTATTATTATTATTATTACATCACGATTTGCGATGTGGTTTGGTTTAAACCAAATCTAAACCCTAAATCATATTTTTGTAAAAACATAAATGTTCAAACTGTAAACTATATCAAACCGCTTCCCTATCAAGACGATCCTTTGAATTGAAACATGAAAGCAACGTGTTACCTAAACCCTGGAGGCGCGTGCCGTCCCGCCACGCGGCGCCAGTCCATACCCCGCCCCGACCTCCCAATCCCATAGCTATAAATAACTAGTGCTAGGGTTCTAATTTTTTAAACCCTCCCTAATTAAGCTAGGTCAAATTGATCACTTCACACGCCTTCTTCGTATTTACAGAAAAAACATGGAAGCTGCAATTTCTCAGCCCAGAACAACAGCGAATCAGTTTTGCGCCTTCTCGCCCAATATTGGGGCTTTTCGCCCTAATGTTCTGTCCTTCCCGGTTCGAATCAATCAGCTCAATAGTTCTGTTTTGAAAGTGATGAAATGCGCGAAAGCGGATTCAGCTGCTGCGGAGAAGAAATTGGTGCTGGAGAATGAAGAGGAGATGGACATGGAGGAAGAAATGAAGAATTTGAACGGGAAGTGCGGCGGGATTGACGGGATAGTGGAATTGATGGAGTGTCTTGAGAGAGAAGCGATAATGGGGGAAGATGAGGGGAGAGAGCCGACTGATTACAACCGGAGAGCCCTCATATTCGACCGGAGTTCTAGAGTGTTCCAGGCGCTCAAACAACAATCAAAGACACAAGGCACCACCACCTCCGCCGCCTCTTGTGTTTGACTGATTAAGCTGCTCTCTGTTTTTGTTTCATCTTTGTAGGTGATGTTGTTGGAGTTCAGTTTATAGATAATGTGATTATGATGATGATGATGATGATGTAGAACTCGATTTCGATGTGTTCAATGTTTGCTTGATTAATTTGAAGTAATGCTTATTGCCAGATTCATGGCCTTATTGTTTCTCGCTTGTTGTATCTGTACAATAATACACAAACCTCGACGAAATCTCTTGAATTTCGCAACTAATTTGCGAAATAACCCAAAACCTCGATCAAATTTCTTAAATCGAGCAACTAATTTGACAAAGAACCCATCAATTTCATTTTTACGCAATAATCCAAAACCACAAAAAATAATGTGTTCAATTTCTAAAATAAAATGTGATTAGTATTAATGCATGAAAAATAAGCTATAGTAAGAATCTCCGACAAGAATTTGCTATATTAGTAAATATAAAATTTACATCGATTAGATATATAAATTTAGTGAATGAATTTATACATTATTCGAAGAAAATAAAATATTTTATCATGTAAAACTCTTTAGAGGAGTAATCTCCCCCTTATAATAATAGTTTTTCTCAATTAGAATAGAATAATATGACTACATAATTTCCACTTCACAGTAAAACATTATTTCCATCAAAGATAAACACGTATATACTTACACTATGATCCTTTTTGATATTACACAACGCCTTGGCAACTGCAGACCGAAAATTCAGAATCCATGACTAAATGATGCAAAGTAAACAATATTGTTAAAATACATGCACCAAAATTATGGTCCTCATAATAATGTCGTCACCCTCCCACAACAAATGAGCTATGCTCTAAAAACAAAAACCTAAGAAATGAAACAATCAAGAGAGCTAGAGGTGAATCAGCAGAACTTCCAGTGGTTATTGCAGTTTACACACGTTACGAACGTCGTCATGGGTTCATCGGCACTCCTCGTCTGCATCTGATAGTAGGTACATTCCTTCTTCTTGCACCGGCCGCATCTGAACTCGTTCGTGCTAGCCTTGGGAGCAGCTGCTCGTTCACTGTTGAACAACGCCTTCTGCTTTATTTCTTCATTCTCCATCTGCCTTGCGTCGCTAGCCATTTGCTCGGGCGTCAGTTCTAGAATCTCGAGCGGCTCAAATTCCCCAATCAGGACTTTCCTCCGGAAATCTGGATTGTTTTGATCCTTGATGTTGAACATCACCGACCTGTATTTGAACTTGTGCGGGCCGTTGGACTTGCCCCACTTCTCAAACATGGCGCTCTCCACTTGAACAGCAACTCGGTACGGATCATGTTGATCAACTCTGTGTTTCAAATCAGCGCCAGCCTCACTGGATACTTTGCACAGTGCTTCAGCAAGAATTTCCCGGACTTTGTCCCTCAACGGGTCTTTGCAGGATACAAGAGATGATAGTTTTGGTGGGCCAGTAGGAGTTGATGGCGGTTTCGCACTGCAGAACTTGCTCTGACCTCTTCAGTAGCATTTTTGTTTTCTGGACTTGACTTTCCCAATGTTGGCGCTGGAGGAACTTCCTGATTTGATGGATTTATCGGAATTTTCCACCTTCAATTTCTTAGGTGCTGGAGAGCTTTGATCTGACTTCATTGAGTTTGTCCTTTGAAAATTCTTCGCCCGTTAGCTTCTGAACGAGGAGACTCAGTTTTCATGGAATCACCATTTTCACCATTCCGTTCTTCTTGTTTTCATTGTTTCTTTGACAATTATGCTTTTCCAAATCTCAACCACATCAGTAGCCAGCGCTTTGATCTTATCACTTCTATGTTTAGTCAGTTGGCGGAGACGTTTCCCAACCTGAAATATAAGTTTAATAATGCAAGGGAATCAAACTAGAGTGTAATGCCATATAAATGACAAGATCCTATGGTGCAATTGCTAACTGCTCGATCAATAGACTGGAACCGGACAACTCAGAGTCCGTAACATCACCTACCTCACTATAATCTGCTGTGAGTATGCGTGTGTGAGAGTGAGTGCGTGTGCAAGTAAATATTAATGCAGTAGTGCTTAGGGGTGACTATTAGGGTGTCAGGTAATCGGGTACCCGATACCCGACCCGAAATTTATCGGGTATTGGGTACCCGATTACCCGAAAATCGGGTATACGGGTTGGGGTCGGGTAGTGCACAATTATTTTATCGGGTATCGGGTATACCCGTCGGGTATTCGGGTATACCCGAATTATTTAATATAAATTCATTAATATATATATATATATAATATATTATATATAAATTTCTGTATAAATTTCTTATATATATAATATATAAATTCATTATATATAATTTATATATTTATATATATAAATTTCTGTATAATATATATATTAAACAGGTTACAGGACCTTAAGAAAAAAAAATTCGAATTTGCAGCTCCCAAGAATCGATCCCAGGACCTAACAGCATATTAAAGGGCAAGTCCAACGCTGAAGCCAGTAGGCTAAGCTGCAACATCGAATATTGAACGGTTAAGTTTATAAATAATGGGTAATTTAGGGTATCCGAATACCCGACTCGGTTACCCGAGTCGGGTATTCGGGTACCCGACTAAAAAAATCGGGTCGGGGTCGGGTATCATATTTTCTGTAAAATCGGGGTCGGGTACCCGATTTTTTCGGGTAGGGTACCCGACCCGTACCGAATAGTCACCCTAGTAGTGCTCATATAACACCCAAAAATAAAAGCTTCACACCAAATGTACCAAATGCGTCAAGAAGAAATTGCACAAAGAAAATAGTAAAGTTTCTAAGCATCTCAGTTCAGCTTACTGAAGAACTGCAGGCAACCATCACGAGCTAAAAAATGCACAATGTCCATATTTCTATAAATCACACTTTTGATTTTTTTATACTCATTTCTTGTAGCCTCTTCTCTAGAATGCTAGGTTCTTACGCACTCCTATTTTTTTCTAATAAAAAATAAAAATATTGCTTAATGTCTATACTTCCATTTAAACTGAGAAACCCAGAATTTAAACGAAAATACTATTGTGAAACTTTCTGTTTGTCAAGGTTGACAGGAGACAACTTATGAAGGTATATCTATTCTTCAGTGCTCTGCATAAAGAAATTAAGAATATCTTTCTATCAAGTAGAGTAAAATAGTCACATGTATTTAATGGCTACACACCAAGTTTGTCATATGTGCCCACCAGAAAATTTTGACACAGGATGATACCGGGTGTTCAAAAGGGTAATTACTTTTGCTCCTGCTGACAATAGTTAAATCATCTTATTAGATATTATTGTATTGCAGGGAGACATGTCTTCTGAAAGGTGATTTTGGTGATTGATCAGTTACAGGCATGTGGAAGGCTTCATATCATGCATTCTAAAGTTAAGTTAGGCAATTTTCAAAATTCAAAGCATGATCCATACATACTTTATATGTATTCATGCAAAAACTTCTATCCAAAGAGGTAAGGAAGTCTAGGTTTGAAGACAACCAAAGAGGTAAAATGTATCTGGGCCTTCTAATACTTTACCCAACTCTTGATCATAATGGAAAATACTCATTTATCCTCAAATATAAAACTTGGACCAAAATTATTACGCAATTAACTCGCACTTAACAAATTGAACGTATCTTGTCGAATTAAGTAATGAACTGAAAAGATATCGCCTGCAAAGAAATATCAGCAACTAAAATATAACTATCAAAATGATGTCTAGATTCATAGTCATCTCACATGTGATTAGACAATGCACATTCTAAACTCACATTGAGCTATTTTTGAACATTCACAATATGAATCACAAGGCCACCTAGGGTTAAAACCCATACTCCTCCGTCCGACAAAAGTTTACATTGCTTTTGGTGGCACAAGTTTAATATATTATAATGAGTGGAGAAAAGGCCCCACATTATAAGCATAAAAGATGACCAAAAGAGAAAATGCAAGTTTTGGTGGATGGACCAAAAGGAATTAAATGCAAGCTTTTGGTGGACGGGAGAGTATTTTTTAGGAAGTACCTAAGTAGGTCTAACCGTCTAAGATTGAAGACAAATAATAAAGGGGAGTAACCACATTCGGACCACCTACTCTCAAATTTTGAAACTGACAAATAGACTAACTAGCAAGCTTCTCCTGCCAAGCTTCATGGAAAACGGTCAGTAACCCTTGCCATGTGGAAACGGCCATTACCACTTGATTAAAATTAAACTTGGGCCCAAACTTAATTCCGTAAGAAATCCAGATTTAACAGTGTCATGTGCAGTCTTGCAAATAATGTCCAAAAGTGGAAAAACATTTCCCGTAACGCTGCATTTCTAAAGAAAATCGAATTCTTTGGATGAAATACAAGTTTCAAAAGTGATTCAGCATGTGATTAGATTAGCAACAGCCTATGAAGCACCGGTACGTGAATCAGCCAACCGTCCCCGGTACTGGGGACGAATACACCAGAAATACGTATTTTTCACTCTTTTTAAAAATAAAAATAAAAACATCAAAATACGTCCAAAAAATACACGTATTAGATGGTCAAGTACGTTTTGGGCCAAGTCAAGTACGTTTTGGGCCAATTAAAGATGAATTGTAACTTACCCATCAGCCCAAAGCCCCCAAACATGAAGAACCCTAATTTCAAGAACGCCTAATCGAGCTCCAAGCTTGAAGAACTACAATCGCCGTCGCGCCACCCAACACCGCGCCTCACAGTCCCGCCCCGTCGAGCCTTCTCATCGCGTCGACCGCCTCCCTGCCGCGCCCCATCGCGTCGCAGCTTCCAGTCGCGCCGCCGATCCTGTGCGTCGTTCCACACAAACCCATCTCTTCTCGCGCGCTTTCATTCTTGCAGGGAAGTGTTTTAGTTCGATTTTCCTTTTATTAGTCTATCTTGGAGTATTAATTGAGTTGTTTAATAGTTAATTACTTATATATATTATTAATTTATTATTTGAATTGAATTGCTTGAATTGATTATTACTCCCTCCGTCCTGCTTAAAGTGTCTCATTTCTTTTGGGCACGGATATTTAGGAGAAATGTATAAAGTAGTTAAAGTGTTAAAAAGTGGGTAGGATCCACACTTTTTAAAGGGATAATTATTTCCTAAAATGGAATGGGACGTTTGTAATGGGACAACCCAAAAAAGAAAGTGAGACATTTTAACTGGGACAGAGGGAGTATTTATTAGTGTATTTTGCGCCACCATGCCCTCTGTTTTGTTTAATTTTTAATTTTCAGTTTTGTTTATTTAATTTTTTGTTTTGTAAGTAATATGTTGTTAATATATTGAACTCAGTTGCTTCTTCAAACTCATCAGGAATAATTTTCAAAATTTTGATGTCTGCGTCTGCCACTAGTTCATCGGGCTCTACTTCTATGACCTCACCTTCATCTATAAGTGCAAATTTAGATGGTCGTAAACCTTCGTGGAGATATGTCACAATATCAGGCGGCACAGAAGGCAGTGGTGGAAGTGTATCTTGACAATGTAATTTTTTTCATATGCAAAAGAAGACTTCGTATACCTGAGTTTTGTGAACCATTTATTGAAGCTGGGTAGTGGGATTAAGGCCTGCAACAAAGTAACTGACAAAGATATCGCAGATATGCGTAAACTGATAGATGAAAACTAAAGAAAACAAACGGCTAGCACTCCCAAAACCGTGTCATTGCCACCATCTTCTACAATATTTTCCAATGAACTTTATAAGGGTTCTGAGTCAAAGAACAGAAAGGAGAATAGTAGTAGGTTGTCACCTCTTGACAAAACTTTCAACATTCAAGGTTGCAATACCTTAAATGCTTTGATTGCAATGTTCTTCTATGCATCGGGCTTGCCATTTCATTTGGCAAGAAGTCCTTATTACATGAGTAGTTTCTCGTATACTGCCAACAAAAATTTGACCGGCTTCGTGCCACCTGGGTACAATCAATTGAGGACATCGCTACTCCAGAATGAAAAAGCAAATGTCGAGCGTTTGTTGCAGCCCATTAAAAATACAGTTGTGAAAAACATTCTAGGCTTACGCCTCAAGGCCTGCCTCAAGGCAAGGCGCTATCAAAAAGTATCAAGGCTTAAGTCTTTTGCGTTGTCCATGAGGCTTGAGCCTCATAGGTTCGAGGCGCACGCCTCAGTGCTAAGCGACTCAAGGCTCCTCGAGGCATAAGCCTCGCAAGTTTAGTCTTTTTTCAGAATTTCAAGTGTTTTAGGCTAATTTTTAGAATTCAAATAAAATTAAATCAAAATTCCATAATTGTTAAGTCTAAAATTTAAAGCCTAATACTCGATTAAACATTCAACCTTAGCAATAATTATTTAAAAGAGAAAACACAGAATCATACAGCGGCTCCTCAAAAAATAGAAACGTTCTCTCTTCTCTCATCTCGCCAGCCTCCTATTCGCGCCACAATCAAGATTGGAAGATGGCGAAGTTGATGAGGTTGACTTTATTGCTTGAATAGTTGAATTTTCTATGATTTGATGTTTATGAACATTTTATGCCTTTAGTTTGATATTCTTGAGAGTTATAAATTATTAAATTTGATGTTCGGTTTGCTATTTAATGTTTTTATGAATTTTATTTTTGTCCGAGAGCTACGCCTTACCTCGCCAAGACAAAACTCCTCATTTATGCCTTAAGTTTTTTACAACATTGATTAAAAGCACATGGCATGAGAAATGAATAAGCATTGTGAGTAATGGATGGAGTGACACACATAGAAGAGCTTTAATCAACTTCATGACAGTCATGGAAAGTGGACCAATGTTTTTGAAAGCAGTTGATTGTTTTTGAAAGCTATTTAATGTTTTTTATGAATTTTATTTTTTGTCCGAGGCTTAAGCCTCACCTCGCCAAGACAAAACTCTTCATTTATGCCTTAAGTTTTTTACAACATTGATTAAAAGCACATGGCATGAGAAATGAATAAGCATTGTGAGTAATGGATGGAGTGACACACATAGAAGAGCTTTAATCAACTTCATGACAGTCATGGAAAGTGGACCAATGTTTTTTAAAGCAGTTGATTGTTTGGAGAGATTAAAGATAAATTCTTTATCTATAATTTGATGAAAGAAGTTATCGAAGAGGTTGGGCCGGAGAATGTGGTTCAAGTAATAAAAAATAATGCAAAGAACTGTTCGGCTGCTGGACTGCTTGTGGAAGGATTGTATCCTAACATCGTGTGGACACCATGTGTTGTTCACACACTCAATTTGGCATTACAAAATACATTACAAAATATTTGTGCAGTAAAGAATATGGAAAATAATCAAGAAACATACGAGTTGTGTTCTTGGGTCTCTGATGTTGTTGCAGATGTTAATATGATCAAGAACTTTATCATGAACCACGAGATGAGGTTAGCAATTTTCAATAAATCCGTGACTTTAAAGTTGCTTTCAATTGCCACAACTCGGTTTGTTTCCGTTATTGTAATGTTAAAGAGTTTCTTCTAAAGATAAGCCTGAGTGCCATGGTGATTAGAGATCAATGGGAGTCTTATAGAAAGGATGATGTTGAAAAGGCGAGTTTCGTGAAACTGAAAGTATTAGATGAAATTTGGTGGGATAATGTTGATTACATACTTTCATTTATGGCTCCTTTATATGACATGCTTCGGGCTTGTGGCACTGATAAGCCGTGTCTTCACTTTGTTTATGACATGTGGGATTCAATGATTGAAAAAATGAAGCATTCAATGATTGAAAAAGTAAAGCACGCAATATACAAGCATGAAAGACTTCAACTCGATCAGTCGTCTAACTTCTATAATGTGGTTCATGCTATCTTAGTAAGTCTTTGGAACAAAAACAACACTATCCTTCATTGCTTGGTTCATTCACTAATCCAAAGTAACAAATTAAACTTAAAAATCCAATTTATTTATATTTACTAATAATAAAATATATATCTTTTCATTCTTGTTTAGATATTATAGTCTCTAGCTTAATGAAGACTCCTCTCGAGTTGCTCCACACAGAGATAACGAAGTAGCCAAAGAAAGAATCAAATGCTTGAAGAAGTATTTTCTTGATGCTAGAGATAGAAAGATTGTGACAATGGAGTTTGCTAACTTTTCTAGCATGTCGGCAAATTTTGCCGATTGTGACTCGATTGATCAACGTTATGATATGGATCCCAAGAGCTGTTGGGTTACTTATGGAACAAATGTGCCTATGCTGTAAAGTTTGGCCTTGAAGCTATTTATTCAACCTTCATCTTCATCATGCGCAGAGAGGTATTGGAGCATATACTCTTTCATCCACTCTTTGCGAAGAATTAGATGACCCCCAAACGTGCTGAGGATTTGATTTACATTCATAGCAATCTTCGTTTATTATTTAGGAAAACACCCGAGTATTTGAAAGGAGAGATGAAGTTATGGGATATTGGAGAAGACAACTTTGGTACATTTGAAGATGTTGGGGAGCTAGAGATTGCACAATTATCACTTGATGAGCCCGAGTTGGAGAGTATTGTCTTTACTGGTGATGGAAATGAATATTCGATTGATGAAGAGGAAGATACAGATGAGGAGTAGGAATCAGTTTATAGTGGATTGAGTTAGTGTGTTTATTTTGGATTATGTAATATTTTGGATCTATGGTACTAATTTAGTTTGTTTAATGTGTTTGGAATTGGAAATAAGAAATTTTCTTGTACTAAGACAACCATTTGTGTATTTTAATTAATTAGTTACTTAATATTTATATTATTTTTCATAATATTAGTAATATATAAACATATTATATAATAAATTAATAAAAACATATTTTGAACGTATTCGTATCTTGATTTTTGGAAAACTGACGTATTATCGTCCCCGTATCGTATCGTACTTCATCCCTGTCCCCGTGCTTCTTAGGCAACAGCTGAAGAGTCAGTCTAAACCATCTAAATTTCTAGATTAAACCATGCAGGATTCTAACCTAATATTTATGAAACATGACGAGGTAATGAAACGAAAACCACCACAGAAATGCACTCAACACAACATTCTGTGTACATGGTTCTGCATTGCCAGGATCATCATAATACGAAAAACAGCATAAGTGAATAAGTTAAAACACTTAAAATACCTGTGTGGATACAAGGACTTGATAATTAACAGGGAACTTCTTGAGTTGTTTCAATGCATCAAGGCATCGATCCTCTTCCCCGGGTGAGCTCTCAGCTGCATCTGCAGCTCTCTTCACCGACTCGAACAGCTCACTGAGCTCCTTCTCCATTATTCCTCTCTATATCAGATGTCAAACAGTAACCATATAAAATTATTTTTATAAAAATAAACAAAAAAATGGACCATTAAATTACAAAAGAAAACAATACGAAAGAAAAAAAAAATCAATGCATCAAAAACTTTTTTGGGTAATGTTGTAATGAATTCTAATTAACAATGTGTCTTCAAATTCCCCTAAACAGAGCTTTCACAAATATATAAACAAACATTTGACCCAAAAAATATCCATTCTTGCAATTAGATTACATAATTCCAACATCTTCAAAACCATAAATCTGGAAATTGGTACATGAATTAAACTTTCGATTCAAAAGAAGATGGGAAGATTAAAAGAAATAAAGAAACGGACCAGAAGTGGAAAAGGCTGGGTCCTTTGCAAGAATTACACGCAAAACAAACATAAAAAAAGAAATTCAAGAAATAAATGATTGATATCGAACCTTGATTAAAAGGAATGCAGCATTCAGCTATGGCTTCCGACGGAGACGAAACCCTAGTTTGGGTATAGCGACTGAAGTCTAATTTTTGTATTGTGTTTGTGTGAATTTCTCGGGAGAGAAAACAAGGTTGTTGAGTTGTGAAACATATATATACGGCTGTGTTTGGTCCAAGGATATCCCAATCTAACGGCCAAGAATCCTTTCATTGCTCCAAATATTGATAGATTGTTAGGGAAAAGGTCTCCGATTCTAGATAGTACTCGACACGTGACTTCATATTTTGTAGTCACGTGATTTGGCCACGATAAAATCTTAGGCAACTCTAGTTATAATTAATGTTGGTTGCAGTGAATATTTACATTTCCATTCGTATTTTTGTCTAATTCAAATCGATTCGAAAATTCAAATTTTGAGAGAGAAAAAATCCGATTCGAATCGAATATCCGAAAATCCGAAATCCAAAAATCCGATTTTTTTATAAAAAAATTCCGAACCGAACCGAAAAATTCAAAATTATGAAAAATCTGAAACCAATTTTTGTTAATTCTTATATATATTTATATTAAATTTAAAAATATTTAAATAAAATATTATTTTTATAAAATTATATATAATTCGGATTTTCGGATTTAAAAAATTCGATCCGATCCGAAAGTCCAAACTTTTGAAAAATTTCAATCCGATTCGATCTTAAAATCTAAAAAATCCGAACCTAATTTTAAATTTTGGTTTGTTTCGGATCGGATGAGCATCCCCTAAATGTTGGCAATTCGTATGTGTTGGGTAGTTATCGTGTCGATATAATAATGACACGATGTGATAAGATCAAATCTGAATATGGCGGTTAGAATTTGGTCATAGGAACACAACACAAATTGTATAGACATAGACACGAGTCGAATACAAACACAAATATGATACGAATTTTTTCGTGTTGATACGACACGATAACGATAAATTCAAACTAAAATTAAAAAATAAATTAATAATAAAAATATATAAAATAATTATGAAATTAATATTAAAAATAAATAAACATTATCGGATCATACAAAAAAAGATTATGATACAAATACAAATACAACATGAAATTTATTTTGTTACATGAACACGACACGAAATTATTATGTCCTTATCGTGTTGGCATGGGAAGGACATGAACATGATAAAGCTGAACATTAACTCATTAATTTTGTACGTGTTCGTGTCATATCGAAAATTATCCGTCCCAAATTCTAAGCATAACTAGGGTGATAAGTCGAACCAAATTGCAAAAAATCAAATTAATTGAAATTAGGGTAATTTTATTTTTATAAATAACTTATTTTTCTTTCACACTCATTTTCGTGATTAATAAATGGAAGAAACAATATAAATTTAGAAAATATACAGGCGTTAGATCAACAAAATTTTGTAGCTAGGATTGATTTCTAGTTATTAATATTGGGAGGGTTTCTAATAGATCCTATCTCTATATCTGTATATACACATAAATATATAGGAATATATAGGATTGGATTGTGGTACTACTCAGTCTTTATGTAGTATGATATACCCAATCTATATCATACATTTTGAACGTATAAACGCACGATAATTTGACACATGGAAGCCATTTTTTTATTTTTTTATTTTCGCAAAGGGAAAAATAGGGACATAATTCAACTTCTCCCTCCTCCTTTTTCTTCTTCTTCTTCTTCGATTTTTTAACGACTACGAACAGCGACGACGATGACGACAATCAACAGTGGCGCCGACACCGTGAGCGGACAATAGTGGGCGTGAACAACAACTAAAATAGAGAATTCTCGTCAAAACAAGTTCAAGCATATAACAAAACAAAATTCATACATATAACAAAACATAAACCTGCATGTGTGACCAATGAGCGTTGGGAGTGTGAAAGCATGCATTGTGCGTCGATGCATCACGAAACATACTCATACTCATACACATAACAAAACAATGTTGGTCAATGGCTCCTAGAAGTGCACGAGTGTGTATTAGGTGTGCGTTTTCAACATGAATTAAAATCAAAACTCCCGTGTATGTTTATATTCATTTATGTGCATAAGTCTATTCAACCATATACATGATCTGTTTTTCTATATCACATAATAAATCAAATTAATAATCGACTCTTACTATAACAAAATCAGTTAAAATAAACAATACAAACTAATCTTAGCATATAAAATAAGAATAATTTTCAATCATTCAATCGTGAAGATTTACAATGAATTCATCACTTTGCTACATGAATTTGTATACCTCATGAGAGGCGAAAGTCTATTTTCTATTTAATTCAAATAATTTTACGTTGAATTCAAACATTTTTGCAATAAATTCAAACGAATTCAAAAATTCGTAATTATACTATAAGGCAGACATTTTTACAACAAATTCAAACGAATTCAAAAATTCATAATTTATACTATAAGAGAGATTTTTACTGTAACCACTTCCCTCGTATAACATGTACACAAGATTTCAGTAACCTTTTCTATTGTCTTAACACAGCTAATATATATCAACAAAAATTAGCAAAGTCTTGTATTAGATATGTTTTTAACTCGTATATTCGAGTTTGAAATAATATATCATAATGTGCAACATATGTAATTTATAATGAATTTTGAGACATAAAACAAAGATATGTTTGAAACAGAAAGAAGATATGTTTCTTGGAGAAGAAAAGGAGAGATGTTCTTGGCACAAATTGTTTTTTTATGAAGAATGTTCTCCTTGTTCATCTCTCTGATCGGGCTCTAACTTTTTTTTTTTCGGCTGTAGTTTTGTTGGTTAGGCATTTTCCTGATTTTCTATGCTATTTCTCTGATATGAACAAAGGAAAACAGCGCACTCAGAATTTATAACATGAGCTTATTCCCTTAATCAAAATTACAATATCAGCGATTCTATACATAGCCTATTTTTTCCCTTCATAATCCTATTCATGAAAATAATAAATTATCAATTAATATATTATTTCTCCCGTCCATCAAAAATTTGTATTTAATTTTTTTTTTCGTCTGTCAACTAAAAGCGTGAATTTTCTTATTTTGGACATCTTTTTACATTTACGATATAAAACATATTCTCCACTTACTAAAAATTAATTAAAACTTGTACCACCAAAAATAGTACAAACTTTTTGTGGACGAAATGAGTATTTTGCTCCTATACTCCCAAATAGTGGATCAAATGAGAACCATTTTTTTTGTAAACTATCGCGAGGCAATGCGTAAGATGTTAAAGATTATACATTAAAAGGATATAAAGTTATGCATGACAAAACTTTCTAAAATTATTTTGTTATGCAATAATTTTAGAATATTTTCGTTATGCACAACTTTATGGATTTTATTCATCAACTTTATACGTGCGTGCATAGTTCTCAAGTCTCAAAAGATGAGTTCTTCTTGAATCCAACCTATATATATATATATATATATATATATATATATATATATATAAGTTGGTTATAGAGAATAACCTCTTAAATAAGAACTAAGAACCAATAACCACCTTTAGATTAAATAAGATCGGACGATTAGTAATTATTTAATGATAAAAATAATCAAATTCCTAAATTTTTGTTATTTGGATATTTCACATTCTATTTTTCGTTGTTCATATAATTCATATTGTTGTTCATGTAATTGTAGTTCTTGTGCATACTATCCATTCCAATTCATTGTTATGTTCACGTAATTAATAGTATTGTGTATGTAATCGTAGTAATTTTACATATGAGAATAATTACGGAAATCAATATATAAAATTCCTTGATTTTAGGGCTAAACAATTATCATTAAAATATGAAGATACTAAACTATTTATAATTAAACTTGACCCTTAAATTATAAAAATGAACGGACCACATTAGTTCTTAGTTCTCAAAAAAATTGGAGTTATCATTTGATCCACTCCTATATATATATATATATATATATATATATATATATATATATAGAGGTTGGATCAAGTTTTTTGATAACTTAAGAACTATATACATACGTATAAAGTTGATGAACAAAATTATAAAGTTATGCACAATGAAAATATTATAAAATTATTGCATAACAAAATAATTTTAGAAAGTTTTCATTATACACAACTTTATACTTATACATCATCTTTACACGTCTTATGCATAATTTGCATAGTTCTAAAAAAAAATGTTTTTCTCATTTGTTCCACTCTCTCTCCCTCTCTATATATATTTTAAAATCTTTATAAAATATGTGAGTCGGCCCATGTTCATTTACCAGGAGAAAGGGGCAAAAAGATATTCACAACAAAATTTTGTGATGCATAAAAAATAGAGATTAGATCTAATAATCAGAGGAAGATCTTGTTATCAAACTTGCATCAAATGTTCTTTTTCCACTAATTATGCTTAGGCAATTGCAGCTCTGAAATATGAATGACAAAAACAAAGTTTGGACTACATACAATTCTTGATGTATTCAGGCCCAAGCATCTCGGCAGAAATTTCAGGAAAATTCAGACTTCAGATATTGGATAATGTGCTAATAACACAACAGGTGCAGACAGATTTTACTCAAATTCGGCTAATTAGCATCATAGAGATTGGAAGTAACACAAATATTACGACAGGGATATTATACTCAATTCTGCTAAAGATATCTCAACAACAAAAGGAACAGTACAAGTCCAGGTAATAATTTCCTCAAAAACTTCAAATCCCAGATTCAGACATCTTCGTTGATGCCACTACTATCCGTTATATTAGGAAAACGTAGAACACCATTTCAACAACTCAGTTTACCAAAGTATTCAATGAGAGCAGACAATGCAGGGGGCAAAATCAATAAGTTGTGCAAATTAATCCAAAATCAGACTTCCAGTACAATGTAGCTTTTTCTGTGAAAAGCATGATTACATAAAATCATTATTATTCCATAAACGCTGCTCAGAGTTTCATCAGAAATTCACATCAAAATGGTTGAATGTGAGATTAAACGTGTTGCTCTTCACTTCTCTTCAGGCTCAGGTTTCTCAAAAAGTCTTCCTCAACCAGTCAAAAGGCTGCTCAAATCCCAAAAACCAAGGAAAATAAGATTGCATTAACCAGGACTTACAAATGCTTATGCGAAATCATATAAACAGATCTCCTGAACGAGAAAATTACTTGGTTCCATAGGATATGACGCAAAACAAAATTTGGTCCAAATGTTTCGAGTCCCAATAGATCTTTTCAAACAAATTTGGTCCCATGAGGTTCTTTCATTTACACTTTAGTCCAATTCCAGCCAAAAACTTGATAAATAACCATGTACGTGTTAAGGTGCTTGCTAATTTAAGATTTAGTCCCGTAAGAACGATTTTTTGGCTATTATAGTCCCAACTCCACAAGATAAAAATATATGACCAAAAAGAAAGTGCTAATCACATAATTTTTAAATTATTTAAATCTTAGAAACTACTAATGAATGGAAAATAAACAAATCGTAAAATTAGGGAAAAAATATTAGAACACCATAATATAGTATTCATAGATTCTAATTAATAATAAATCTCAAATAATGTACAGAAGGAACCAAAATGACGTGAATATTTTTCAAACCAATTAGTAAATTTTCAGATTTACCTAAATAATTTTGAGATTCAATTGAAAAT
Organism: Salvia rosmarinus; assembly: GCA_036937905.1. Lineage (NCBI taxonomy): Eukaryota > Viridiplantae > Streptophyta > Magnoliopsida > Lamiales > Lamiaceae > Salvia > Salvia rosmarinus. The sequence goes on from CM072818.1 coordinate 15,659,355, forward strand.
ATTTTATTATGTGAAGAATTATTATTTTATTTTTATTTTAGATTTTGTTTTGGTAGATTTCAAATTTATCAACAATTTTTTCGATCTTGTTTGTATACTACTGTACTTTTATCTTCCATTTGGAAAATTTTGAACTTATCTAAATAACTTGTAAATTTTAATTAGCTATTTCTATAATTACTAAAAAGTTTTCAAGACTTTATTTCTACATTTTTTAGCAGTTTTGTATACATTTATATAAATTTAGTATTTTCTTTATAAAAATCTTATGGGATAATGGGACTAAAAGTGAACTAGACCAAAAGTGTGATAGCCATGTCCTACAAAAACAAATCTCAAAATGGCAAGCATATTGATGATGTAGGACTAAATTGTCGAGAAACTCATCGGATAATGTAACACCATAATGGAAGGGCCAAACTGACTATGAGTTCTTTTATGAGGCTAATAGTTGACACAATAGTGCCAAAAGTGTAAACAAACACTATTGAGTCAAGGTTATCCATTATAAATAACACATCGCAATGCAGATGGTTGCTTTTACCTAGAAGTAAAACTGAAAATGGAATTAGTTATTGATGACTGTATTGGAAACCAGTTTGATATGCGGCCCAGTAATTTTTTACAGAAGTGCATATATCAGAACCGGACATCATACACCCACAATTTTTGAATTTTCTTGGGGGGCCCAATTAATTATAATTTTAAAATCAAAATTTAAAAATAATACTCTCTCCGTCCCATTTAAAGTAGTTAAATTGATAAAAAAAATGAGTAGGACTATACTTTTTGAAAAAATAATTACTTCCTAAAATGGAATGAGACATTTGTAATGGGACAACCTAAAAAGAAAAGTGGCACATTTTAAATAGGACAAATGGAGTAATAATTTAAATAATAGTGTAACATTATTTGAATGGAGGTAATTGTTTATACTAAATATATTTATTCTTCATTATATTTTAATATCTTACAAAAATAAAATAATAAGATTTACTTACAAATAATTAAACAATCAATCAATAATAGCTATAAAAATTAAAATAATAAGAAAATTATAAGTGTTAATATTGTAAATGGTATTATCTTACAAAACTCAAATCTTGATTTTCTTGTACCCATTACAAATCAACAATTGAATCTAAAATTAATTCACATATAAAACTTATTAGAATAAATTTAAATAAATATTACTAGTGACTATTATAATAAGTTTATCATAATCTTTTTTAAAAAATTGATTGATCATTAATTTACATATAAAACTTTATTATTTGTATATATTTTTTATCTTATCAATGTAAAACAAATTATAGAAAAAAGAAAGACTACAAAGTTGAGAAATAAAAAAGAAAAGAAAATAAAGAGTACAAAATAGAGAAATAAAAGAAAAACGAAAAAAGAAAAAATAAAAAAGAAAGGAGAAATGAAGGACACAAAAGGAAGAAACAAAAAGAAAGGAAAAGGAAAAGGAAAAGGAAGAAAAAAGAAAGGGACAGGAAGAAAAAAGAAAAGAAAGGGAAGAAAAAAGAATGCTGGAAGGGTTTCGAACACGCGACCTTGGAGTGAGAGGCGAAACACTTAACCAGTTACACTACAACAAATTTTGAAATTATAAACGGATATATAATACTAGTAGTTTTCTAAAAAAGTTGGGGGGCCCATGGGCCCCTCAGGCCCCAATGTGGCTCCGCCCCTGACTATACCCTACTGAAGATGTCAATTTCTTCAGCAAAGCTTACAAGCCAAACTTGGGATACACTTAAAACACTAAGTTCACTTTCAAATCCCGCTGATGCAAAATAAAAATCCCTCACCACATGCAGCCAAGGGTCACAAAGTTGATCAAAACAAGGAAATCAACCAAGTGCTGACTAATAAATAGAAGAAACAGTGTCTCATGACCGACAAGACATATCAATAACCAAAGTGGGAGTATACCACATCTTGCATACCTTTCATTAATAGTCCCATAAATAACTAAACATGTATAGCCAATATTAAGCATTCAACACTGAAATAACAACTTAGCATTTTGCTTTGTATATTCCACATTTCCACTTTAGATAACATCATCAGGCTCATTGAAACGTAAAGGTCTAATCTTGACAGGAACCATACTTTCAGATGTTACACTAATAGACCAAGTAATGAATTAGGCACTACTTTTACAGTTTTACCATCTACTATGATGATGACCGCCAAAATAGATAACCACTGGTACTTGGTAGTGACGCAAAAAGATAAATACGGGAAGAAGTGAAATACATCTAATCATCTTGTATGACATATTCGTGGATGGAAACACTAGAATGGATATTAGGATGAAACAAAAAGGCAGATGAAAATTGGGAACTGTGTTCAGCTTACTATATATTGAATTGAGTTATCGCAGGCCTCACGATGATAACTACCCAAAAGAATCTTCTCATATTTTATGCTATATATATATGGATTAGGTAGGAATAGAATTATTTGTAAGAAATAAGAATAAATCTATGCCATTGATTTTAGTAAATCAATGATCAATATTAATTTACGATGTGACAATGTTTATATATATATGCTACAATTTCAATTCGCTGGATTAATTTAAAGGTTATATTACTAATTTTGTTTTATGTTAAACACGGTTATTTCCTTGATTTTAAGGATCTGTTGTAACTTCTTATTTTAAATAGATTATACTTTAGTGAAGATATATTAAACGTCATGTGCAATCCTTAATCTCTGCGAATTAATTTGTTATTCAAGCTACATAATCCATGGAAAAGACAGGTATAAAAATTCATGTTATAATTCGGACTTGTTTTTCGCTTGTTGCACTGGTGGAATATATTCGTAGCATATGTCGTTTATTTAGTGCCACATGAAGTTTTGTGCTAAAGAATGATTAGTTTGTGCAACAATAAATTAAGTAGGTATATATTATAAATATGCTACAGATTGTTTAATGAATGTTATAATCAATATTCCACCTTTAGTTCAAAAAGAAAAAACATAAAACATTTAATTTCACAAATATATTTTCATTATATATGTGCTATATGATATTTAGACAGTGCAAAAAAAAGTTAAATGTAACGAAATTTGTGAAGATTTGGAAGATCCCTATAATTAAGGAAGGCAGCGAGATTTCGGGGATGATTTCTTTTATACAATTTTTAGCCATGTTCGACCAGATACAATAAATGGACTTGACATCAACAAATAATTTTAAATCCATCAGAACGATTTAATTTGATTAAATCTGTGGTTAAAATTATTTCTTATCTCTTACACATATATGCATTCTCAACATAACCAACCCATATATATAAGTCTATTTGCATCTCTCTTTCTTATTATTTCCATATTTCCCGTGATCACATTTCATTTTTGCATATTAATTGAACAATGGCTAAAAACGCATATTCTGGACCCCATCCCACCCCAGTTTATCTAAGCGAAAAATTCAAGCATTTCTTATTTGTCTGTGTCTGGGGAAAAAAAAGAGTGAATGTCAATTTCCGCATCCTCGGAGATGAGCATATACAAAGCGCAAGATCTAGTTCAAACAAAAATAACACAAATGCCTACCAAAGGTAATTACAGAATCAAATGATATAATGTTAAACAATACAGGCACCAGTTGCAGATCGTAAATCACAAAAAACAGGGAAAGGAAAATATAGGTACCTGAACAAGGTAGATAGCGGCGGTGCCGGCGGTGACGCCCCATAGGGCGGCGGCCTGTACGTCGGTAGACTGGAGGCGGGGACGGAGAAACTTGAAGAGACCCGATCCTGCTGGTGGCGCCATATTCAGGGAGGAGAAAACCCTAGATCGATTGAATGATGAAATTGAGGGAGAGGAACGGGAGTAAAATGTTGAAGCGGAAAAACGACAACTAAAAATGGGGTTGTTCAACAGAATAAACTAGGTCTTCTCTCTTCAAGCACCTCCGGAAAAAAATGATATAAAAGTGCTGCGTTTTTATTGTTTTGGCCTTGTCAATGTCATCCATTAATTTTGAACATAGGATAATAGTTGTAAACTAATTTGGCTAAATTCGGAATTTACAAATTATCAAAATTTGTGTATAAATTGCCATATCTTTAATTAATTATAAATTTGTGACTTGAGATCGATTTACCACCTCTGTCTACATACTTCTAATTAATTAACATTATCCTTAATTTTGGCCACTTCAAATTTTCGGACAACCATATCAACATATAATTTTTTTTAATATGCAAAACTAGAATTTATCCAAATTTTAATAATTTACATGTTATTATCTCTTTCTTACTTATTGATTTATAGCTTCAAAATCGTTCCTCAATCTACCCGAGTACGATTAGTCTTATATCACTATACAAATTAAAGTCGTAATTTTCAATCATTTTTAACCAATCCTGGTTTTATTTATTTTAAAAACTGTTTGGCTATATAAAAATATATACTCAATTAAATTATGAATAACTTGTATTATTTTTAGTAAATTTTGGCGATGATTAAGTCTCGCCGGCCGACCGCGCGTGGGCTCGCTATCGACGTTAGCCCAATTTCGTTTGGGGCATTAGTGGACCCATCGGTTTGGGCACATTAGTGGACCCGTCGGTTGGCCATATCCCATCATAGCCCCTCGAATAGCCGAGGGACACGAGGCCGAGGTGGAGTGAAAGCTTGCCCGCCGTGAGGTGTGGCTTGGTGAAGTTGTTCCTTGGAGTTGTTGTCCTTTTAGTGTGATGGTCTTCGTGCCGGGCGGGGAGATGTGGCATCGAAGGAAGTCGAGGTCCGATTTAGATATCGCGCCTCTGCGTTTGTTACGCCGGCGTGCGGCCCAAGTGTTTCTCTGTGGTGGGCGCCGATGTCCGACCCGAGCGACCGCGCTTTTCGGGGATTCCGTGGTGTCTCGGGCCGCACAGACTCTGCGGCCTGGTTAGCCGAGGTCCGATCTGGTTGTAGGCTTTCCGTAAGTGGCTGCAAGCGGTGACGGCGCCGAGGTCCGATGTGGATTTTTCGCATTTGTGGGAAGGACGGGGCGACCGAGGCGCCGCTTATCCGGAGGACGCCGGGGTCCGTATGATGATTGCTAGGTCGATGGCGGCCCATCTTATCTGGCGACGCCATACGCGTCGGCGGTAGTTGGGCACTCGAACCGCGTCTTGGCGTAACGCACATCCAATCACGTAGCGCGTGTTCAATTTAAACGGCGAATTTGCGCGCCTAGTCTTATAAATAGGCGCCAAAGAGGCAACTGCTCACTTTCTTCTTCTTCGACACTTAAAAATTCGAGAGAATTTCGAGAGATTCTACGAGTTGATCCCGATTTTTCTTCAAGTAGCCGTATACTACCGAAAAGTAAGTATGTTTTTTCATCTTCTTCTCGCCTCGAAAGTTCCCTTCCGCCTCGGGTTACGGGCGTGAGTTGCCGGTGTAAGAGACTATATGTGCTACAATGGTTTGGGTAGGTGCAGGGTCGAGTTCTAGTATTCCGCGGTATCCTCCGTATGGGATGGTATGAAGGTGGGCGGCGAGGTCGGATTTGACATTGGGAACTTTTGAAGTTGTTAGGAGTACCGGATTTTGGGAGGCGTGGTGGTGTGCGCCGATCCGGACGATAGAGGCGATGGCCCTCCGGAGGGTTTGTTATCGCCTATGTAGGCAGTTTGAGGCGTGTCTTAGGTACCCTTTGTCCCCATTTATCTTAGCCTTCAAGAGTATTTCGGATCCCCATTTGTCAATTGACCCCAATTCCGTTAGTCGTTGGTGGGGTGGGGCTCTTTGTTATGGCGCTGTCGGCGAGTTGTCCTTCGAGGTGTTGATGCGCTTTTAGCGTGAAGACCATAGGAGGGTGTACTATCCGTCACCCGGTTGAAATTTAGGTAGCCGTCCTCTCAAGGTGTCCCATCGCGAATAGGTATTTCTTTCTCGCGGGTTGAGGAGCCGAGGTATGAGTGGGGTATCGACGCGGTGGTGGACCCGAAAATCAAGCCCTTGGGCCACATGGAGGAGGTGTTGAGCGGCTTGGTGAGATCTTATCCATAAGTTACAGAGGACGACTGCAAGGCCGGCCGAGTGTTTTCGGTCCAAGCGTCGGGACCGGTCCAGACGGGGTGAGGCATCCCCTTTTCTTAGTCCTTATTCGCTCTATTTTCTTTGGCTTATGTGTCTCTCTTTGATGCGGTGAAGTTGAGGGACGAGGTTGGCTCACCATCACGCGAGCAGGAGCCAAGAAAAAGCAGAGGCTGGTCGGACCTAGTAGGGGCAGAAGAAGGTGGACAAGATGGGCCACCGATGAGTGGGCCGAGCCGGGTCCAGCCAAGATCGGAGTCTCGACCTCGTGGCCGCCTGAGTACGGGTACCGCCCCAAGCTTGGTCGCATCCCTCCCGAGGTACGTAGCTTCTTCATATTAAGATTTGTTTGCTTCGCAATCGGTTATTGACTTGCATCTCCTTTTCGTGGTGGGAGCTCGATGACGGGACCCCCGCAGTCTTTTGGGAGCCGCAGGTCGCCGGTCTTGTCACCGAGAGCTCACCGACAAGCAAGCACCGAACGGATCTTGCCGCCGCGAGGCGGAAGCCGAGACCGCCACGTCCGCCACGAGGGCGGAAGTCGAGCCGCCAGGCTTCGAGGCCGGAGGATTCTGCCGAGGCCGCCACAAGAAGAGGCCTTGGGCACCGGAGGTTGCCGTGAGGTCGAGGAGCTCAAGAGGAGCCGGCCGGGCGAAGAAGGACCTCGCAGACGAGAGGAGGCGAGGTCGGCCGACCAGGACCCTTGTTGAGGGCCTTCGCGGTGGGCTCATCGAGTCGGAGAGCTTCTCGGCTTTCATTGCCGATCTCGCCGCCGTGCTGAAGCCGAAGGTGGTGTCGGATCACCTGGGGAAGCTGGCGGCCGCCATGCCTGATTTTGATAAGGTCAAGCATGGGTGGACCGAGGTCGACCCAAGAGAGGTGGACAAAGCTTACGCCCGGGTGATCTACTGGCCGACTCCTTCCCAAGGCTTTGAGGCTCGGCATCCAGCCTCTACCTCCCGATCTGCCGAGGTCGTCGCCCAAGATAAGGAGGACGAGGATCGCGAGTCAGGAGCTCCTGCCGAGGTCCCGGCCAAGGCGAGGCGAGGAGGAGGCGGGCGGAGGAGGCGGGGTTGGAGCTCCCACGGAGGTGGGCAGCCGCAGGAGCATCGGTCGTCGCCGAGACCGCCATAGCCCGAGGTTAGTGGACCGATGTAATAGCGTGAATCGCCGGGTCGATAGACCACAGGCCTTGTAATAATTTTCCCTTTTTGAGTAATAAACGCAATATTTTCAAGATTTGTGTTGTCTCGCTTATTTTCGATTACACACCTAAATGGATCGGACTTGACCATGAATTGTCGACGGTTAAAAGAAGTCCGAGGTGCCTTGGCCGAGAAGGACGAAGAGGTGCTTTCTGGAGGAGGCGGCAGCCGACCGACCCAAGTTTTGCCACAATGGAAGTCACCGGCCGTCTCACGATCCGAAGAAGAAGTTGGGACGAGGTCGATCGGGAAGTGGCCCGCTCGCCGAGAACGAGGCGTCGAAGTTGAAGTCGCAGGTATGAGTCCGGGGCGACATATCCGCCGACGCTATCCAAGGACGTTTGATGCAAGGAGGAACAACTTGAATCGATCGCGGAGAGCTCGCTCGGTTGTCGGAGGAGCATGCAGAGTACGAGAGGCGTCACGAGTGGTGGGACTACCATATCCGAAGTCGACGACCGAGTCCAGAGCTTGCTTGGTGGAGGGCATGGTCTTTGAGGATGAGGAGGGCCCAACAAAGAAGAAGTTCAAAGCTGCGTCAACTCCGTGGTGAAGTTTATGGAGATGTACGACATCGTCCGAACGCGTCGCATGCCCGGCGAGGCGGCGAGGCAACAATGGCTGCCGACCCGATCATAGAAGAACCCGCAGAGGAGGCGGCCATCCGATCATGCCGGGTTGTCGAGGTTGATGGGTCCGGCAGGGGCGGATCATCGAGGATCCTCGGGAGCGGACGGCGACCGAGGACCTCAGTGTCGGGGAGAGCCGGGTGGGGGCGAGGTCGCACACACGGCCGGTGTCCCGGCCGGGGTCGGGTGTGACCTCGGGTGCGCCCCCACTCCCGGAATGCCCGTGATTGTGCCTTCGCCACTTGAGTGTCCTAGGAGCGGGTGAAGATGACTGAGTCGCCGCTTGCTCGGCCGCCCGAGCCCGCCGCCGAGCGCCGGGAGCGGTGCCGTGGTGATTCTCGCCTTATCGACCGGGTCGAAGGCACTGAGTTCGTTCTGCATACATCGTCGGCCCGGAGATTTTATAGAATTGGTGCTGGCTTGGTCTGGCGGGAGTGAGCCCTAAGCCCGAATGAGGCTATGTATAGTATAGACCTCAGATGTAGATATAAATGTATTTAGACTGCTTTCAAAGTGTATATTTTCCCTCGAGAGGTACAAACATAACTTAGACTTCGCTTTGGTCGTAAATGTATTTATCTTGTATACATAGGTGTGTATTTTCCCAAATAAAGGGGTATAAACGAGCTCAAGCCCGGTTGTCTCAGATATGGCTTGGTACTTTGTTTGTAGTCGTTAATGCATTTAGACTTTGTACCGGAGTGCATATCTTCCCAAATAAAGGGGTATGAGATGGCGAGATCGGTCGGATGTCGCTTGCATGTGACGCCCAACTTAATGGGTAATCAGATGCTTTGGCGTGTAGACGCCCAACTTAATGGGTAATTTGTACGCTGCGTGTAGACGCCCAACTTAACGGGTAATCAGACGCTTTGTGCAGACGCCCAACTTAATGGGTAATCAGACGCCACCCTACTTGGTGGGATTTTCATCTTCGTAAGGCGCCCCTCGTGAAGGTTTAAATGTGGTGTATCCAAACAGACGTTCACATATGTATGAGACTAAGTGAAATATTCATTATAAAAGCAGTGTTTTATCGAACATGTAATCAACATCGTACTTTTGGCAAAGCAATTAAGGAACTAACATGATGCCGACTTTAAATCAAGCTATGTAAAATACCTCCTTAAATGCATAATGTGCAAGTTCGGGGACAAGTGCACCGACAAGTGAGCCACTTGTAAGCCCTTTGCCGAGGTCCTCGTGAACGCAGACGGCCTTCCCATGCCGGATCCGAATTGTTAAGACTTTCGACCCCTCGGCTTCATTATTTCAGACGGGCAGCCCACATGGAGCGTGGAGGCTTGACCCGCTTGTTGTGGTACCGTGCGACCGGCCTCAGATTGCTTCGTTTATGAAGGCGAGCTCATGGCTTCTCTCGAGGCGCCAAGGTCGGCCCGCAGTCTTCCTCGTTCCCTACCGATCGAAGTGGAGAGTGCGAGGGCTTGGGCGCCGATCTCGGCCAGTATGACGGCCTCGCATGCAGTGAGACCGGGCTAAAAGGGTCTCCCTCCGCGCCGTCGAGGTGTGGTCCCAGAGACCGAGGACTTGAGGAGATTTTCACCGATCGCTTTAGCTCGATCCACCTCTTCTTCAATCCTTATACGATCGTGCGGTTCGTTACCCGGCCCGACCATTCGCATGCGGGTGTGCGGCGAGGTGAAGCGTTGATCGATCCAAGCTCTTCGCACCACCTCAAGTTTTGTCGACGAATTGAGTGCCGTTGTCCGAGACCAGGATGTGCGGTACGCCGCCGCGGACTATATTTTTCCACACAGGTTTGAATCCTTACGCCGTGAGGCTCGAAAGTGGCTCGGCACCGACCCATTTTGTGAAGTAGTCATGGCTACGACTAAATATCGGTCGACCGGTGCTCGGTCGAACGGGCCAACGATGTCGATCCCCACCGCATGAAAGGCCACGGACTGCAGTCGCTCAAATCGCCCGAGGCGCTTTTCGACCGTGGAGTGAATCCGCACTTTGGGCACTTCGACGAGCTCGGCCGAATCTTGACGAGGGTGGCCAAGAATATCCCGACCTCGTCTTCTTTGAAAGTGCTCGCGACCGACGTGGCTTCCACAAGACCACCGGTGAATTTCGTTGAGCACGTAGTCGGCTCTTCCGCCCGGCATCTCGGGAGGGTCAAGGTAAGACTTCCAGAAAGAGCGCCTCACGCACGAGATATACTCGATTTTGCCATCATTTTTCGCTTCGAGCCGATCCGAAGGTAGTGCGCCGTGTTCCGTGGCTCTTCGTGGAGACATCCAATCGGCTCTATCTCGGTGACGATGCCGACGTGGGACTCGCTATGCTTCGAACGAATCTCTCCATCGGTGGACTTGTTGACGACGCAGCTAACTTGCGAGGACGTCCACCTACTGCTTTCCTCGGGATTCGGTGGACGCCAAGTACCGAACGAGGTCAACATCTCCTTTCGCTTCTCGGTATTGTTTCATTCGGTCCTCCTCGCCTCAGATTTGCTTAACACCGATTCACGACGACCAGGAATCGCCAAGATTTGGATCTCATCCACCTCGCCTCCTTAGCGCGGCGTGAGTCCCGAGATTGTGGCCTCATACTCCACCTCGTTGTTGGTGGTCGGGAAGGTAAACCGGAGTGCGAGGTGACTTCGCTTATCCGGGGCGAGGAGGAGGATGCCCGTCCGCCGCTGTCTTGCACGATGCCCGCCCACGACATCCGCCAAAGAACCATCCGGTGGTGTTAGCGGCTTCCTCCGCCGTGGGGGCGGAGCTGGAGTTACCGCCGGCAGAGCCTACCTCGGTGAATTTGGCCTCAACCGGAAGTCGGCGAGCTTGCCTTTTACGGCGTCTGGGTGAGTACGAAATGTCGTGCTCGCCGAGCCCAGGCCCACTTAGCTATACGTCCGGACGACTCTGTGTTTCAACAAAACTTGTCTCAAGGGCAAGTCGCTTAGCACCGGACTGAGTGGGCTTGGAAGTAGGGTCTGAGGCGTCGTCATGCTCACCAGGCCGCCACTTTTTCGAGGCCGAGTACCTTGTCTCGGGTCCTCGAGAGCTCTACCGATAAAATAGATGGGAGTTGTCGCCCCACCTCATCCCGCACCAAGATCACACTGATGGCCTCGTCCGAGGCGGCCAAATATAGGAGAGAGATTCACCTTGCTTGGGGGACAGGTCGGCGGTCGGCGAGGTACTCCTTCACCATTGCTGAAGGCGGCCCGGTGTTCTTCCCGCCAGCGAAGTCCCGAGCCTCCTCGTGATTTTCAAGAACGGGAGCCTTTCTGCGGCTCGAGAGAAATCTGGCGAGGCGGCTAGGCACCCGGTGAGTTTGTGGATCTCACGGATGGTCCTCGCACCTATATGTCGAGCACCGCTTTCACCTTGGTGGGATTGGCCTTCAGCCTCCCGAGAAACCCAAGATCCCAAGAACTTGCGGTCTTCACCATAAATGTACATTTCGGGGTTGAGTTTGAGGTTGGCCGACCGAGGAGTTGGAGGATGGTGCCGAGGTCGTCGCGCAGCCTCTGGATTTTCGACTTTTGACTACGATGTCGCCGACGAGACCTCGACGATCTCCCGATGTGGTCTTTGAATGTTGCATCCACCATCCTCGTAAGTAGCCGGCGTTTTGAGGCCGGCGGCATCTTCCCAGACGCAAAGACGCCAAGTCGGTGATGAACGCGGTCTTTGCGCGCCCTCCGCTCATCAGATTTGGTGGTACCCTCAGATAGATCCGTGAAGTTCGAACATCTCGTGGCCCACCAATGCCTCCACCTTCTTGTCGATATCGGGGAGGGTAGCAATCTTTGGGCGTGCTTGTCGAGGTCGGATAATCGACGACACGGGCCACCCTCCGCCGGGCTTTTGGACCACGATCGATTAGCCATCCAGTCGGTATTCGACCTCGAACAAGATCTTCGCCTTGAAGTCGAGTCACCCGTCCCTTATGACCGACCGCGCCCGCCGAATATCCTTTTCTTCTCACGGACCGCTTGGTAGCCGGGTCGATGTTGAGGCGGTGAGTTATGAGCTCGGTGACACTCCGGTCATATCGAAGCGGGGACCAAGCAAACACGCCCCTATATTCTCTCGTAAGTCGATGACGTCGCCGGACGTCCACTGGGCCCCGGTGCCGACGGACGACCTTGAAGGATCGTCGTCAGATAGTTGGAGGCCCTCGGTCCGTCATCCCGGTGTCGGCCTCAGAGGCTCGGTAATTGCTATGCCAGGCAAGGCCGCATCTTGAGTTGAGAGTCGTAGGCATTCTTTTGCCGCCGCTTGGTCTCCTCGACGCCGAGCACTCCACGGGGTGGGAATTCGACGGAGGTGGTATACCAACAGACGGCCTTGGTGGCGTCTGACCAATCTCTCCCGAGGACGATGTTGTACGGAGAGGAGCTCGGACCGGGAAGAATCGGATGGCCTTGGTGACCGACTGGAGCCCGCCCTACCGCGACCGGCGGTAATGACCCCTGGCCGGATCGCCTCGAGTGAAGCTCGTGAATGGGAGGCGCGGAGTACCGAATGCCTCCGACCTCAAGCTTGTCCGCATACGGAAGATGATGCCGACGGAGGTCTGGCGTCGATATAGACCCGGTGGACGTTTTGTCGCCCACCGCACCGTATCGTGATGGCGCCCCGGTGCGGCATGATCTGGGCACGGGTCCTCCTCGAGAACGTTATGTTCTCACCATCCCGAGTCGCTTGTTCTTCGACTCTTCGGGCCGACCTCGGCGTCGTTCTTGTGGACGACCTCGTCCCGGCGGGCGATCCGAACAACATGACTGCCCATAGCGTTGGGACCTTCGTCCCGCCGCCTTCAGTTGGGTCGCCACCGGGTCGGCCCAGATTGTCGCCACCTCCGCTCCTTCCGCTCGCTTTCTTCTGACCACCGTCCGAGGTATTTTCGAGGCCCTCCTTTAACGAGCTCGCCGATCCGTGAGCCTGTGTTTCGCAATCCTCAGTATCGTGACCATACCGCTTGGTGATAGTCACAATACTGTCGTGGACCTCTTCGATCCCCTTCATAGGGCGGGTTTCGGAAGAGCTCGCGTGAGCTCAATATTTCCGCCTGATTTGAGTAGGGCGCCTGCCCTGTGGTGGGCCGAGGTCCGAGCCTGACAAAGGGCCCTCTCGATTTCATCCGGCGCCTCGCGATCGGCGCCTCGACCCGGCCATCCGCTTTTTCTCTCTGACCGCCGTCCTGCATTTCCCGCTTCTTCCGATCCGACTCGCCTCGACGAAGTTGTCCACCGTGTTTCAAAGCTTACTCGCCGTCTTTGGTTTCTCCCCGGTGATTTCTTTGTTCATTGCTACGGCCGGATCCCATTTTCAACGCGTTGATGATGTAGAGGTCGTTGTCGTCGCCAATTTTGAGCGACTCTTTGATGAACCTCGAGACTAAGTTTGACATCGCCTCGCCCCGCCTCGCGGATTGTGAGCAGTCGGAGGAAGGGTCACGGGCGGCATCTTCGATGAAGCGCCATTTGAACCGATCCACGAGGTCCCGGAAGCAGTATGTCGCTCGACGGAAGCGAGGTGAACCAACGCCGTGCGTTGGAGACCAAGACTTCTGGGAAGATTTTGCACATGTGAAAATCTTCCATTCCTCGATTCGCCATGTTGGTGGTGAGGCGAAAAGAAAGCCTCGGAGGGTCTCCGAGGCCATCGTAGCCGCTATATTGGGTGCCCGATCACGCGGCAAGTGGCGTGTCTAGAATCTCCACGGAGAAAGGGAGATGATCCTCCCGCACGGTCGAACCCCGGAGATCGCTGCCATCTCTTTCTGGAGGGTGGGGATCGATAGCGACGCCATCGCCCCTCCGGGGGGTTCGACCGTCTTTCTTCCTCTCTCGCTTTGCTCCGCCTCCGGTCGGCATGACGAGGTGGAGATCGGCCCGCGAACGGCGAGGACGATCGATGATGGCGGCTCGCCGCGGTGGCGGCTCCGCGAACGAGGGCGGCTGCAGCGCGAGCGGCTCCAGGCTGTCGAGGCTGATGCGCGTTTTCGCTATCACGCCGAGGTGGGATCCGCTATTTCGGATGGGGAGCGACTTCGGGCGGCGTGGTGTTGATCCGGCCCTCGAGGGCCCGCCTTTGGTCCTCCGTTGAGGAAGCTTTGAATCGCCAAGATGGCGTGGAGGAACTCGCTCGCGGCTCGGCCGAGGACCTCGTGGGACGAATGAGCTGCTTGCTCGCCCTCGCTGAGGTCGACATCTTCCCCACGTTGGGAGGCGGTCCGAGGTGTATGGAAACATTTTCCATGTTGCCCCTCGTGAGTGTGGCGCCGTGGCGTCCGCGATCTCCTTTCCGCGACGCCGAGTGACCACCGGTCGCCCTCGGCCGGTTGTTGTTGCGTGGGCGGCGGTTGTGCGTGTTCTCGCCATTTAGTTGTAGAGGAACGAAGCTTTCTTATTCGTGGTTCCCACAGACGCGCCAATGATGAATCTAGCTATGTGAGTGTGCGAGATTTATATAAAGCAATAAAGAACACCTGTGCTTTTACGTGGTTCGATCGTTAATGAGATCTACGTCCACCAAGAATGATTCTCAATACTTTTACTAGAGCTTTTCGCATGCAGAGTATTGTTCATGCCTCAGATTCAAGAAATTGCTAACCCTTCTAACATCGCTTTTCCTTCTATTTATACAGCCCGACCGCCATCAGAGGCGCGCCCGACCTCCATTGGTCGTGGTGTGACTCTTCCTCCGCATGCCTTCCATCGCCGGAGCGGGACCTTCGCTTACGTGCGCCACGTGGAGGTGGCGCCGACCTGGTTCAGGCGCCCTCCATTGGCCGTGGATAAGCGGTTAAGGCCAGGTTTTGAAGCGATGATTACAGTCTCGCCTTGGGCCGACCAGCGTGGGCACATTTATCGACGTTAAATTTCGTTTGGGCTATTAGTGGACCCAATCGGTTTGGGCACATTAGTGGACCCGGTCGGTTGGCCATATCCCATCAAGAAAATTCCTTATACTATTTTTACCTATAGCTTGAACGATGTTTTCAATCATTAAATTATATAACACAGGTCTGAATGGAACTTAGAACTTTGGGGTGTATTGATGGCATTAAATGATTTATATAAGTCGACATAATTAATACGACAAAGATTTTGATCGCAATCACGTGAAAAAAGAAATCGAAGAAGGAAGAGGAGTTTGGAAATAAAATGTAACGAACCCATAGTACTAAAAACTTACAAGTATTGTGCGCTTCTCCCTGGTGAAATAAAATGATTTTTTTGCTCTAAATTCATTTTTTTGATGGAAGAATCTGAACCCTCTTGAACAAAATCTTACATTGAGCTTGACATCTGCTTGCTTTCTCTCTCCTCAGTTTTGATTGGTTTACGGCCTTTGTGTGGCCCCCCGATGATGCCGAATCTCTCGAACTGCTTCTGCCTTGCCCTCGCCCTCTCCTTCTCTTCTTCCGACTTGGATGAGTAGCAATACGGGCAGCAAACCCCGTACTCCCACTCCGGAGCTTCCATGTCCGCATCCCTCACCGGTTTCTTGCATCCATAGCAGATTTTGTACGTCCCCTGGACCAGCCCGTGCTCCACAGACACTCGTTTATCAAACACGAAACATTCCCCCTCCCACAGGCTCTCATCCTTGGGTACTTCCTCGAGGTATTTCAAGATTCCACCTCGTAGATGATAGACCTAGATAGAATAGATCAAGGCACTTGATCAATATCTATTCAGTTAGGAGCACAAAAGGCTGGTCTTCAAGAATATCTAACCTCTTTGAATCCTCGGCTCAGGAGGAAGCTCGAGGCTTTCTCACACCGGATCCCACCAGTGCAATACATGGCCACCCGGGGCATCTTCTTCTCCATTTGCTCATCTGTGATCTGTTCCGAATCAGCTTGACCAATCCCATCATCTGGTTTGTTTAATTTGAAACTGTCATCCACCCACATCGGGAATTCTCTGAATGCGGTTGTACAAGGATCAACTGCCCGCTTAAACTTCCCTATCCTAGTTTCATAGTCGTTGCGTACATCTATCACCACCTGGACAGTGCAAATTTATGCAGAAGATCAAATTGTTAGAGAATCCCCATGAGAGTGACATCTAACTGTACGAAGTCCACATAAAAGAGTATTCTCTTCTATATGTGATTTCATTGAGATCAATGCATTTAGTGCAGAAATATGTATTACTAGTCTACGGTGAAGATAAAAAGTCAAGGCCTGCACTTGGTGCTACAAAAATCAGGAACCAACTTAATCCACAACTTCGTCAACAAATAAGAAATAATTACCTTACTTCAACTACCTGAATTTACGGTATTTACCAACTATTACATTCAATAAATTAATATTTGGACAATAATAGGTTTTGGTGATCTATACTGCCATTGTGTTTCCTCTACAAAACCCAACTTTTACATCTTAACTAGTAAATTTAACGAAATTTAACACATTCGGACTGGAGTCGCATCTCAGAGAAACTCCAGACAGAATAGGTGAATATACTTGGTATACAGTTGCAAAGTTATATACTCTGACAAGGGAAAGCATTACAACCAAGTTAACCTAGACTATGCTATACATGCAATAAAGATTTAAGTACCGTATCCGGATCGCTGATCAAGTTGTTCCACTCCCTGGGGCTTACATAGGTACCGACTCTCTCAGTTGGTGATATAGATGGCATTCCTAGTGTGACTATCTGCAAACAATGCACAATAGTTGTAGCTAGCTTCTAGTAAAAATTTAATTCAATAACAAACAAATATTAGTAGCTCCAGATAGTGTAAAGCCACCTCTTTTGAGCTTGACCTCACATGATCCCATCGGAAGGAGCATCTTCCCGGCAGCAAGAGGAGAACTCCATATGCCCGTGGTGGATAGCTTCTTCCTCGGGACTGACAGGGACTCAATACAACTCAGCCCCTTTAGTCGGTTGTCAGCTTGATGAAATTAAGCACTTCCTCCACAGAATCACAGGTTCCGCATATGCTTCCGCTGATCCCTTCTGGTGCGAGGATTATGCCCCCTGACACGCGCTGAGGGTATCAGCTTAGTGAGGCATGATTCATATAAAAAAGGTATGTAAATTATACAGGTAATTCAAAAAATGCTATTGCCAGAAACTTTGTCTGTCTGTGTTGGGTGGCGGAGCTAAAGCGTGGACAAAGGAAATGAATGATCTAACATTGTTATCAAACTCAATTCGCCCAGACTGCTCATTGCACCAGATGGTGCAATCAGCTCATCCTACCTTCTTTGTCAAAACCAAGACAAGATTTCCTTGAAGGCCCTAAAATGTTCAAAGGGGATCACAAAATGCTAATGAAACCGATACATAGGAGTCCTCCACGATATTTCTTTTGAACCTTGACATATCATTAATCACTACTATCTCTATCAAGTATATGCAATATCTTCCAGAAATAACAGAAATCGTCCATTATTCTCAAAATTGGATACATAGATCCCTCAACATCCATAGCAAGAGTTTTTACAAAAGAACATTTGATTCAACATACTAAAAAATCCAGCATTTTTATCAATTAAAGCTCCACAAGCGCATGAATATACATTGAAAAACCCAAATTCATTGTCTAAGTAATCTATAAATACTACACAATAGAGAGAGAGAGAGAGAGAGAGAGAGAGTCTACCAGCTGCTCACAGAGCTCCTTCAACGGCTTTCGCAAATCAGCATGGTCCGGAAAGTCGGCAAACTTGTAAAAAGAAACCACCACTAAAGGATACTCCACGCTTTCAGCGGCGGAGGCGGCAATTGAGACGCTGCTGGTAGCGAAGCTTCTAGAGAGAGAGGGGCTCTGCGAGGGGAAAATGGCTTGAGCAGAATCCTGGAAAGGGGGAAAATTTGGACATTTGGAGGGTATTTCTGTATTGGATTTTGTCATGGCGGAACGAGGAATGGAGAGAGAGGGATTTGGGTTTGTTGAGGAAGAAGATAGCATTCTGAGCGCCACCGCTGAAGCACTTCTTTTGTTGAAGAGGATAGAGTAAGGGTGTATCGAAACACTGTATGCAAATAAAACCATTCTCTTGTTTGGAGATTCCAACCCATAGGACTTCCAACTTCTCTCAACATCGACTACACTTAGGAGGCAAGGAGAAATGATAGTCGCATTCTGGTGTCTCACGCCTTTTTGCTCTTTTTATATTTCGATTACACAATCGTATTGTTATAATATCGACCTAATACAAGCATGAGCCGTTGAAGGCTATATATACAACATAAAGATAGAAGAGACAGGGGGAAAGGGTGAGGATGTGAAGTTATTGATGCATAAATACATCAAATTTGAATCTATTTTGATTTTTCTCATAAATTTTAAAAATTATCACAAAATTAATCACTCCAGTGGTTTTACCACGATTTTAAATTTAATCCAAATTAAATCTGACTTGATATCACAAAAAATTATCATAAACAAAATGGTTAGTGATATAAACGACATAAACTGGAACCAGAAATGAAACAAACGAGAAGACTTGATTTGCATAATGAGGGTTGATGCGATGAATCATAGAAATAAAAAAATTTGATTTATTTTGATAGAACGATGATGTTTTATGTTCTCTCTTTTACGATATCGTTTATATCACTAATTGTTTTGTCTATAGTAAATTTCTCAGATGTTAAGTCAGATCTAATTTGGTCTGAATTTGAAATAGTGATAAAATCACTTAAATGATTAAGTTTATATATTTTATGACAATTTTTTAAAGTTCGTGAAAAAAAACCATTCAAAGTTGATTTATTTATGCGTCAATAACCTTCTTTTTTATATGATAATCCAAAATAAAATCATTTGGGTTGTCACATCATTTTTAATTTAAAAAATCAAAAATATTGAAAGTTTATGTATAATCATTCAAATTTTAAAGTTTATGTATGTATCAAATTTGTGTATTTAGCTCTAAATATAAATAGGCAAAATATAATTATATAATACTCCATACTATATCACAAAATACGATCACCTCATATACAAGTATGTGAATAAAAAACTTGCCAAACAAGAAAATGATTGAAAATGACTATGAATATAACTTTGCCGAAAAAAAAACTAAATAATATCCCTATTTTTAAGGAATTCGACAGTTACCATTAAAATTGAATTTCTATACTAGTTTCTCCTTAATAACGTCTAGAATTATCTCCATAAAATCAAATTAATCGTAACCACATATCCTAAAAAATCAAAGGTTAAATTGATTTCTAGTTAATAATATGGGTAAGGTTTCTATTTGGTCCCCACTCCATACATATATGCATATATCCATATATATATTAGACCTTTTTGAATATAATAAAATTTATTTTAAACAAAACAATATGTAGTTAAAATAAAATAAAATAAAATTAGATTGAATTGGTGTCATTGATGGAGTATGAAAATAATAAATTTGGTTTTGATTGTATATTGTGTAGGTGGATGATAGAGAAGCAATACTATAAGATTGAATTTAAATGGATTGTGAATGAGATTAGTCTTGATAGGTGTTTCAAGGCATCAAAAAATGTATACCAAAGGAAGTGGACATAGTTATTATCATCATCATCATCATTATTATTATTGAGGAGAAAACTATAATGGTATTGAAAATATACATAAGGATAAATTTGATAGTTTGACATCATTTTTACATAAAATTTCAAAATAATACTTATTTATGAACAAATTTATTTTCAGATTAAGATATCTATTAAAGGAAAGATGGAACAAATAGCAAAATCCCATTATCTAGAGATTTTTGTTAGCAAGTACTGTTCTGAAATTTATTTTGCCGAGTGTGAAAACTGTCAGAGAAATTCAGCTTCGTTGAGCATACTTTCTGTGAAAAGTCAGTTTCAAGATATCCACTACACTTTTAGTTGAAAATGAATTATCTAAAATATCTAACATATTTTACTCACATAAAACAATTGATAACTGACATTTGGCTCCAAATCAGCTATGCTATTTCTTTGATGTTTCATGAAGATCAAAGACTATGTACTGCCCAAAAGAACAGTAACTGACAGATCCTATCTTCTTTTTTTGAGATCAAAAGAAGCAATAGTATTAATCAGGCAAAGAGTTCACAAAAGCTGCCAAAAGTCCAGTGTGGACAGAAACACAATGAGTAGGGTCTGCATGTTTAAAAACGGATCAGCAATGGAGTTACGGTTCCTCTGAATCTCACACGTCTCTTTCAATGACTTAGCGAGCAAAGTCTCTTCATGGTATAGGAGACACCATGCTTGCTTTCCCAACATGGCTTGATTGAATGAGCTAATGTCCATGAATCTCATCACTCTTCTTCAAACACAAACTCCTCCAATGGACTCTGTCAATGAGCCTCTGGTCTCTTCGAATTCCTTGCTGTTGGTCTCTTCAAACTCCCAGGTGATTAGCGAGTCCGGTACCTCTTCGCTGAAAGAGAAATCAGATTTTCAAAGCTAACTTAATGGCTAGAAACAATTTTATGGACAACGTTACAAAAATTAATAGGACGATAATCAGACGCACAAACAGGTATCGTATCGGCCAAGTTTACGGACTTCCGGAGGTCAGCCAAATTGTTCCATAGATCACACCCTTCTGTCTTCACATTACCGAACACAGTGAAGTCCCATCTCTTAAGAGCCTTGCCCATGTCTTCTAGCCTTTGTCTGGCATCCTCAGGGTAATGAAGAATATCTCCATTCTTCCACAGTCTGTCACACAACTTTTTATACCGATCATGTTTCAGCCACATGGCCTCGAATATAAAAGGGCGTCGTCTATGATTATCTGTCTTTGGCATTAGGCTCGAGTTAAGGAGTAAGAGGCAATGGTCTGAAGACTTGCGTAAGAGGTGGTGGATCTCATATTCCAAGAATTTCTGGACCAAATCAGGAGGGGCAAAAACCCGATCCAGTCGTTCATGTATATGTTCATCACCTCATCTGTTTGTTTGTCCACGTGAAGGGTGTTGGAAGTTAATGGGTTGTGAGTGGGAATTGCTAGTAATGAGGTTCATGGCCTTTGGCCTTTCATTTCCAACTCTTGATGTTAAGAGTTAATGGAATATTGATGTTTGTCATCAATTGTGACCTTAGAACATCCCTCTTGGAGTGCTATATATAGTGCATCATTCTAGAGTTAGAAGCATAAGCAAAAAACATTCTATTCTCTCTAGCAAAAGCAAAGCATTCTACTGCATTCTTAGCTCATAGTTCTTAGTCTTCGAGTTCGCTCGTTTCCGTCAGTCACGGGCTCGACTTGTTTGTGGTGCTACTACATCGAGACGAAAGTCGCTACCTTTGGGGACGAGCCGCCAATCGTGAGCACTACCGAGGCGTTTCGCCTTGCGGGCGTAAGTTCAACTCGCGACTTATTGATAAGTTCTTGTTTTCTTCGACATCTCATTTGTAATAGTTATTTTTAATCATTTCATTGTAATTTTGCACGATATTGTAACCAATATTCAACTACAATCGCAAGACGAGAAAGTCTGCCCAACTCTCTGTTCAAGTTACCTGATCGTGCAAATTGAAGATGTCGACCAATCCAATGAGCGCCCGCCACCACTCAATCCGCTGGAGCCGAGTAGTTCCACCATGGCTCCAAAGGTCGAACCCCGCATTCCCGTGGCTCAACAACCGCCAATTTTCACCTGCCGACTTCAAACGTCACGATAAGATGATGTTTACATCACCACAATGGGGCTTGCTAGCTTCTGCGGAAGACGGGCCGCCTATTCCTTCCGAGGAAGAAGCGGACGAGAAGTGCGATGAAATACGACACTTGGTATCATTTCGACTATCCGTGTCGGAATATGGTGTTAAATGGGCTTGATAATAGCCTATTTAATGTATTTGCGGTCAGGATACCGCCAAAGAGTTGTGGGAGGCACTTAACCAAAAGTATCCGTTGAGGAGGCTAGACGAAGAAGTTCGTGGTTACCGTGCTCACCGAGTTCAAGATTGTGGATTCAAACCGATCATGCCTCAAGTACACGAGTTTCAAGCTCGTTGCACGATGTTCACGCCAAGGTATGCCTCCTCGAACAATATTGCATTGCAATTTTAATTGACAAATTGCGGAAGGATGGAAAGGGTTCAGATCTTATCTTAAGCACAAGCGAAAGGAGATGACCTCGAAGCATGGTTGCTCGACTCCAAGTCAAGCTCTGCTAAGGAGCGAGAGTGAAGGCTAAAAGTCCGATGGAGGCTAAGGCAACTGACCGAGGAGGACCTCAGCGAAGCGCCTCGTCCACGATGAAAAGGCAAGGGAAAGAAGTAGTCGCAAACCCCATTTTCCGAACGTACAACCGTGATAAGCCCGGGCACATGGCTAAAGACCGCCGAAAGCCTAAGACAAAAGATAAAGGCAAAGGCCGCACAACAATGTTGAGAAGGACTTGACACTGGGACAAAGATGACTTTGTCGCCATGATAACCGAGGTAAACCAAGTCACAAATCCTACCCCTACTTGGTTTCTCGACACAAAAGCACTGCTCACATTTGTGTCCATCGAGACTTGTTCTACACCTACAAAGAGGTTGAAGATGTACGTGACCGAGGCAAGTGATCATACTTCCAAGGTGCTTGAGTTGGTACCGTTGTACTTCAACTTACCTCCGTGTGGAAATAACTCAAGGATGTGTTGCATGCTCCTTCGATCCGCAAGAATCTCATCTCTCAAGCGCCAAGTCGACTAGAGCCAAATTTGATATAGATTTTGGAGAATATGTAATAGTTAGAAAGTTTGGAAAGACTCTCAAGGGTTATGTCTCCAAGATCTTTTCAAACTCGCAGTTAGAGCTTGTAAGTCTTCTAAGGCAATTGCAAAATTAATGAGAATGCTTCTACCGCTTACTTGCTTGAGTGTTCGATTTATGGCATTGTAGACTTGGTCATGTTAATGTTAATGCTATAAAGAAACTCGCTAACATGAACTTGTTAAAATAGAAGTATCTAAAACACAAGATAAATGTGAAATGTGTTGAAGCAAAATGACCAAGTTACCTTTCAAACCGTTGAAAGAAGCTCAAAACCTCTAGAATTAATTCACACCGATGTTTGTGATTTAAAGTTTGTACAAACTAGAGGTGGTAAAAGTATTTTATTACTTTTATCGACGATTGCACAAGATATTGTTATCTTTATTTATTAAGAAGTAAAGATGGAGCAATTGATGCATTTCAAACTTCAAGAATGAAGCTGAAAATCAACTTAATTGCAAAATTAAGGTTGTAAGAAGTGATCGAGGTGGAGAATATGTTGTTCGCTTGTCGAATTATGCAACGAAAGTGGTATAATCCATCAAACGATCGCTCCTTATTCGCCTCAATCAAATGGTGTAGCTGAACGCAAAAATCGAACTCTTAAGGAGATGATGAATGCGTTATTAATAAGTTCGGATTACCCGTAATATGTGGGGAAGTCGTTTACACACCAACTATATCTCGAACAAGATTCCTATCAAAGGAAGGATGTAACTCCTTATGAACTTTGGAAAGGAAGGAAACCTTCATATAAATACTTCAAAGTGTGGGGTGTTTAGCTAAGGTTGAAGTATCATACAAAACAAGTTACAATTGGACCTAAAACGTAGATTGTATCTTTATCGTTATGCACTTAATAGTAGTGCTTATAGATTTGTTGTGCACAAATCGATATACCGATGTTCATGTGGAACAACAATCAATCAAGGAACGCTATATTCTTTGAGAATATCTATCCTAATAAGGATAAGAATAGTTCGATTCAAGTAAAAGAATTGAGGAAGATTCTACCAATTCTCATACATTGAAGAAAGTGAACCTCAAGTTCTAAGCAAGTTTTTACGGCCCCGCTAATAGAAAACGACCTAGGTCTACACCAAGACGTGCAACCTAGACGTGGTAATCGTAAGAAAAGCTAAAATTTATGGACCGGATTATGTCGTTTTATTGTTAAACGATGAACCGTTATCGTAAAAGAAGTTTTATCGTGCATGTATGCAGATCTGTGGAGAAGCAATAGACATCGAGATGTAGTCTATTATGTGAATCATACTGGGTGTTAGTAGATCTTCCACTGGTTGTAAAGCTTTAGGACGCAAGTGGATCCTAAGAAGAAATACAAGTCCGATGGCACTATTGATAAATATAAGGCCGCTTGTAGTTCAAGGGTTTAGACAAAAGTCGGGTATGACTTCTTCGATACCTACCGCCGTGACTAAACATACTTATTAGAACGCCGCCGCTATTCCGCTTTGCAAAATCTTGAGATTCATCAAATGGATGTAAAACAGTTTCGTATGGAGAGTTAGAAGACGAGATCTATATGAAACAAAGGAAGGTTTTGTAGTACCGGCAAGAGCACAAGGTATGCAAACTTCAAAAGTCTTTGTATGGACTTAAGCAAGCGCCATCGAATGGCATATGAAATTTGACAAAGTTATGTTGTCAAATGGTTTCAAAATCAACGAGAGTGACAAGTGTGTCTATGTAAAGAATTCAATAACGATTTTGTTATTGTTTGTCTTTATGTAGACGACATGTTGATAATGGGAAGTAACTCGTGTGATTGGAGAAACAAAAGAATGCTTAGTAAGAACTTCAAAGATGAAAGATATGGGTTTCGCGATGTAATTTTGGAATTAAAATTTTAGAACGCCAAATGGAATTGCTTTGACACAATCCCACTATGCCGAGAAAGTGTCAAGAAATTCAATGCAATGGATAAGCCTATTTCCAAGACTGGGACTCGAGTGTTCATTCGACTCAAATAGGGTGAACCTATAAGTCAAGATGAATATGCTAAGATTATCGAGTTTGATGTATCTCACAAACCTGCATTCGACCGATTTAGCTTGCTCGTGAACAAATTGAGTAGTTTCACACTAATCCAAGTAGAGAACATCGAAAGCACTTGAACGCGTATTGGGTTACTTAAAGTTTACCCGCATTATGCGATTCATTATTCTAGTGAGCCCACTGTACTTGAAGGGTATAGTGATGCTAATCGATATCCGCCTCAATCGACTCGCTTTCCACAAGTGGATACGTGTTCACTATCGGAGGTGGAGTCAGATTCGAAGTCCAAGCTTGATCTCAGATAGCAAGGTCTACTATGGAATCAATTCATAGCTTTAGATAAGGTTGGTGAAGAAGTTCGAATGGCTTAGAAATTTCCTCGAGGATATTCCATGTCAAGCGAGTCCCGCGCTTCCGTGGTTGATTCACCGTGATAGTCAACTGCAATAGAAGGGCACAAAATATATATTACAACGGTAAGTCTCGACATATTCGCCGACGACACAATACCGTGAGACATTTGATCACGAGTGGGGTTATCACTATTGATTATGTAAAATCAATAGATAATCTAGCGGATCCACGACAAAAAGCATTAATCGAGATCAAATGTTTAAACCGTTAGAGGAATGGGTGTTAAATCCACATCTTAAGGATGATTATAGCGAAACCCAACCATGATGATTGGATTGTCCGAGAACATGGTTCAAAAAGGACAACGGTTATAAAACTGTGTGATAAACACTCAAACATGCCTATTCTCCGAGAACAAAGGAGTGTTTGTAAGTCCGCAAGTGGTGAGGTTAAGTTTTTAACTTTTAACGACTCTTCGATACCTCAAGGAGGTCAAGTATAGCGTAATACTTGGTTGTAATAGTCACCTATGCAAGTGTGAAGTGGGCCGCTTCAAGTGATACACTTGTGAATCCAAAGGGTGTTCCAAGGCCATAATGGACACAAACGTAAGAACGGATGAAAATTGAGATGATATTGTGTCAATATTATTGTCTCAAGATACACCATGGAGGACTAGTTCAGGTGAAATAACCACTATGCCGCCGGTATGCTCGATAATTTCGACTATGGAAGGTTCAAGGCCACAAGCTACCTTTCCAAATGCAATATCGCCTCGAGGACTGAACTTTATGCTTTGCATTTATATGGCATTTCCACTCATGTGGGGATTGTTGGAAGTTAATGGGTTGTGAGTGGGAATTGCTAGAATGAGGTTCATGGCCTTCGCCTTTCATTTCCAACTCTCGATGTTAAGAGTTAATGGAATATTGATGTTTGTCATCAATTGTGACCTTAGAACATCCCTCTTGAGTGCTATATATAGTGCATCATTCTAGAGTTAGAAGCATAAGCAAAAACATTCTATTCTCTAGCAAAAGCAAAGCATTCTACTTGCATTCTTAGCTCATAGTTCTTAGTCTTCGAGTTCAGTTCTCGCTTCCGTCCAGTCACGGGCTCGACTTGTTTGTGGTGCTACTACAATCGAGACGAAAGTCGTTACCTTTGGGGACGAGCCGCCAATCGTGAGCACTACCGAGGCGCTTCGCCTCTGGCGGGCGTAAGTTCAACTTGGCGACTTATTGATAAGTTCTTGTTTTCTTCGACATCTCATTTGTAATAGTTATTTTTAATCATTTCATTGTAATTTTGCACGATATTGTAACCAATATTCA
This sequence comes from Salvia rosmarinus, assembly GCA_036937905.1. Taxonomy (NCBI): domain Eukaryota; kingdom Viridiplantae; phylum Streptophyta; class Magnoliopsida; order Lamiales; family Lamiaceae; genus Salvia; species Salvia rosmarinus. Next base: position 15,685,684 of record CM072818.1, read on the forward strand.
ACTACAAAGGGTTCCCCTTGGAAAGCCAGGTTCATCTGTTAGCAATCATCCACAGCCTTTCTGAAGTCTTCCAATCTACTATCCGATTTGCGGTGTCTCCCTGCTTTCTCGTAATGGTACAGAATCTCATTGAAGTCGCCCCTGCATATCCATCTATTACTAGCCTGGTTATCGACATCCCTCTTAAGTTCCCACGTCCACCTGTTCACTCCAATCTTTAATTCCACAGAAGTCCGAAGCAGTCTTAGTATCATTCCCGTCCACCTTCGCGAAAATATTGTGTTCTGAATGCGAAATAATGTCGATCTCGACGTCATCTCTCCAGAGTAGACACAGTCCGCCCTTCCTCTCCCCATTTCAACGATCAAAATCAACTGCCAGAGCGTTATCGAAACCCACTCTTCGTTTGATGTTGCTCCATTCAGTCTTCAAAAGCTTGGTTTCCATGAGAAAAACCAAGTAAGTTGACCTTCGACTCTATCAGCAGCTGTGTTCACCTTGGTGATGGCGATGGGGCCTTTTTTTGATGACTTCCCAAATCATTTCATGCACCGCCCCCAAGTGTGATCATGTATATCTGTCATTGAAGGTTAGTCATAAAAAAGATATATATGCAGGCAGATGTGAAAAAAAAATCAAGATTAGTTCTGGTTGACCACTAGTGAGCTCAGTTTTCTGTGCTCCTTTTGTGTTGTGTATAGGTCTAGATCGAGTCTTTTTGTGTCTTTGTTTGTCATTTTCGTGTCTAGGAGGGCACAGTGAAAAATGGTGTGTTGCAAGGCAGAAAGAGGAAGAAAGAAGGGCAGAGTGAAGCTGCATCCCACGAGAGAGGTGTTGAGCCAAGGTGATCGCAAGAAGACGGTCCAGCATCTTAAGCCGCAAGGGAGATGTCTAGGGCAAGGAGATATGGACATCAGCTTGACCTAGTTTGTACCGTGTCGGATTCATAATTCAATGTTGATGGCAAGAAAACAAGGCAAGGCGCAACGAGAAACAGACTGATCGAGGTGTGCGGAACAAGGCAAGCGGAGGGTTTGACAAGAACCTTATCCAAAGAAGCAGATAATGAAGGATTTCTTTCATTCCTTATGGAAGGATCTGACTGAAGACGCATCAACTCAGATAAGGGAAGCCTCTTTGGAGCAAGCTGAAAATTGAGGAAGCTGGTCGGCAATTCGATGCTCAACCCTACCACCAGACTTTGAGCCGGGCCAGAAACTCTAGCCCAGGCGCACTTTCTATTTATGTTGCATGGTTGCAAGCCAGATGCATCAATTCGATTAGCTAGCTTGCCTTCATTTTTTTATGAGCGATTGGAGGAAGAGACAAGTCCTACATGCAATCTTTAGTTCATTTTGCTATGTTAACCAACAACATTCGGTGCCGGTCGTGCTACTTCATTTTCATTTCAATAATTAATCCCAAATATGTTTTCCTTTATATACATTCCATTTATTTATTTCATATCTAGTTAAGCTTTTAATTCTGAATTGGGATAGATGAGTTAAGCATAGAGTTAGAGGATTTGGGAGGTCTAAATGGGCAATTAGTCTTTGTGTAGTTGTGTTCTTGAATTGTCAAGTTTGATTCAATATATGATTTATCATTATTAGGTTAACCAACCGGCCATTATTTAATCCGGATAAGAAAGATCGAAAATGAGTCGATTTATAGACTAGGTGACTTCCTACTTGTGTTTGAGAGTATCACAGGCACGAATGAGTGGTGTAGACTGTTGTCTGCTATTGGCCCTTGGGTCTATCTTCGGCAAATGTTGGGAATTTAGGATCATGACATGTTTTTCTTAGTTTCCAATACGGACTGAAAAGATATGTAAAATTATATCTTCTCAATAATAGCCACTGATGTATTGACCGTAATCAACTCATCTCTTAGGGAGCTAAACTTTTCATAGACAGGTCTTAGTCTACGTGAGAACCGATTTGAATATATCAAGTCAGGAACTAACTCAGATGGACCCAATTAACTTATCAAAAGATAATCCTCAAGCTCCGAAGCAATCATAACGAGTCAATAAAGTCAAGAGCAATAAACAACAGACTTAAAGTCAACCAAGTCAAAATTATCATATGGAAAAGCTCAATATTGAAAGATCTAAAGTTTGAAGAAGAATCGGAAAGATTGAGGTCATTGAAAGAATACAGAGAGCTTGAATAATGAGGTAATGTGATGATCATTGTGGCATCAAATAGTCTAAGTCAAACAGACATCAAATTCTCAGAGAACCTGAATGACTCAAGTACTCATTCAGAGGATCTGAAGCCAATCGCAGATCAGAAGGTCCGAAAAAAGAAGTCAGAAGACTTCCAATGAGTCAGCACGGGTTCAGGCGTGGACTCAGCTGAAGACCGACAGAAGCTGATGAATAAGAGTCAAACCCGTTGATATTTTGGTAAACACATCTATTTGACTCACTAGGCAAAAAAGCACAAAATGACTAGTCCTATGTTTATATTTTTTCAGATGAAGTTTGAGTTTAAAAAGGCTAATTTTTCAATAACTATTTCGAATTCAAATCTCTATAAATACGAGACTTTCTCAACTAGAGAAAAAGACTTGATATTGGTTGTCTTAGAAGAAAGAAGACACAACTCCACACCTCCAGTTCCGACTAGACTTGGACAGATTTCGAGCTATCCAAGCTTAATGATTTTACCACTTTGCCTACGGTGAAACTACTTAAATCAAGTCTCTTTAACCTCTAAACCGCACTTAAATGTGATATTTATATTAGCGCTTAGACGGGTGAACTCATCTTTAGTATTTTCTTCAATGTAAAGGCTCACTTGAATAGTTAGAAGATATAGGCGAAACCAAGTGTCATGATGACTTGTAAGGATAGAAGTTAGACTAAAATTGTGAGTAAGCAACAATTTGTAGCTGTCTGTTTGAAAGGAAAGATGAATGGGTAAAGTTGTTAGCAAATAAACTAGAGGTCTTAAGTAGCTATAAGGTGAATTGGGTAAAAGAAAAGATAAGAGATCATAGCCTGATAACCCAAGGAAGGATGATCTCGATGGTTATTGAGATCTAAAATCACTTTCCTTTAAAGTATAAATCAAGAAATTTCTAAAGAGTAGGGAATCAAGTCTACCCCGATTGAATCACAATCCAACAAGAAGTTTATCTCTCAATATCGCTCATCGTTTAACACAAACAGATAGTAGGTAATTGCTCAATTACACAACACATCAATTCAATTGGATACGTGCAATCACAGAATGCAGTCAATTAACAACGCGATTCGAATCCCTGACCCTGGATAAGGAATTTAGCTCGTCATAACAGAATGATTCACACAAATGGAAGAGCAATTCATATTTAAATAAAAAATCTTGAAATAGATAGATTGGTAATTCTTATAATCCGAAGGGTAATCGTTGTTCTCAATCTTCAGTTACAAGTTCTTCTTCACCGGATAAGTGAGAGATGAAGAGGAAATAAAGAATCATAAAAACTAAATATCTCCGAAGAGGCGTCTGATTCTTACATGTTGTTCATTGTAAAGGTTCAATCGGCCATAATTGGAACCTTACCTTGTAGAAACCAACCCTCAAAAGTAATAATAGTAGTTTTGCGGAAGTGGGAGTAAGCAGAAAGCAAGTGGTAGAAGCCGTTGTCAAAGAGAAAGGTCTAGGCTTGGTGAAAACCCTAGCCCGATCGAGGTGTGTGGGATGCTTATTGATGAATTTGCCACTATAAAACAAGGAAATCTTGGTGTCATTCCTATTGAATAAAGGGAATTAGGGACTTTAATCGGTCAAAGTGGATGTAAGGGTATTTCCCAAATCACTATAAATACTACGTTGTAATTTGAACTAAGCCTCATTCTGAAGAGTTTGAGAACTTGACACTAGCTTTGTTAATTAGGACTACTTTTCAGTCAAGCTGACTCAAAACTCAGACCAAATAAGTTATTTGTTCGAAGAAGTTTTATACATGTGTATTCTACGTACTCTATACACCTATTTGACTCTATACAGGACCATCACACATTTTTCTCAATATATTCAGATCGACCTGTTGATTTCATACTTAATTGACATACATGTGGAAATACATATATACCATCCAGTTATGAACGTCAATTATAATATCAACATAAAATATCAAATTATAAGCAGTTGTTACTCTATTGAACTATTATCACCAAATAAGCACTAATAGACCAACAATAAGTACTAATAGACCAACAAATTGTTATCCCATTGGTACTATTTGCATGATAATAGTCCCAATAGTGCCAACAACTCTACTATAATTGATATTTTTATGTTGATGATTATAATTGACATTCTTTAACTTTACTACTATATAACCGCTACCAATTGACATTCCTAATAGTAGTTATATAATAAAGGTCATATATTCCTAAACATGACAAATAAAGCCTGATTTTGAAATATGGTTTAGATTTATTTAATTTTTACTTTATTCATTGAATGATTTATGTTTTTTTCTTATATGTGGATATTCTTACATCCACTAAAACTCACTCTATATTTTATAAGGAATTATTTTTATTATACAAATGATGATATTAATAAACATAGATTCCATACATCTAACTAATGAAGTACTAGTATGTATAAAAGCAAAAAAAAAAAATGAGATGCAGCTATATCCGGCCAAAAAGATGTGGTCTCATGTGTGAACCTTCAGATGCATGCAGATTGATACTTTACTCAACGCAAACCAGATTTTATTCAACGAAATGATATCATAATTATACGATAAAAGAAACGATATTTTTCTTAAAAATAAATGATATTTTAATTCGTCCACACTGTGTGGACATATATATATGAGTTTTTGTGGGCCAAAAAAATAGCATGCTAAAATCCTATGGAAATTATCTTAGAATGAGACTAAAATTTGAGGAGCTAAAACTTACAGTTGATACAGTTTAGTATTTGGAGACTAATATTTGGACTCCAATAAATCATTTTATCCTATAATACAAGTATAATCTAGACTGTTGTTCCATACTTCTTTGTGCATATTATGATACCCTTTTTTCTATAGGGGTTAGATCTTCGATATAATTTAATTAACCAATATATTCTTGATAAACAATTAATAAGCTGGTATAGATAGAAGTAATAGATTTATAAATGATGGGTGGAGGGGAATATAAAAAATATTTTTATATATATTATAATGATAGCTAGCGACTATGAGTAAATAGAACGGAGTACGTTATGTACATCGAACTTGATCTAGAAAAAAAATTGTGGAAATTTTTAACTCAATACTTTTCAATTATGAAAATCGTTTACTTGACTAATTAAATTCAATTTGTTACATATTAACGCAAATAAATGAACAACTTGTCAACATATAGTTGACAACTTATGACATATTATACCAATTTGAAAAACCAAATAAATGAACAACTTGTCAACATATAGTTGGGTGGCAAATTAATAACCACACGAAATAGGTAGGGCCTGATCCCCAAACCCAACGACCTCAGCCTTTTCAACAAATTATTTCAATAATTTTCAACCTTATATCTCTTTGCATTTTGGTCCAAAACTCCAATTCAGTTGTCACTTGTTTGATTCAGTCATAATTTGATTTGAGGATCACTTAATTGATCGAAGTAATCACATTTATTATAAATGTCTCATATTTTTTTTATTCTGATAGGTTAGTTATTATAACAGAATTGTTTAACAGTAACATGATTTTAAGACACTATAAGATTTATCTAGGGGTGTGCAAGCATTGAACCGGACCGAAAAAACCGACCGAACCGATTCGGTTCGGTCGGTTCGGTTCGGTTTTTTAAATGATCGGTTAGCGGTTCGGTTTATAAATTTTGGTGAAATCGGTTTTCGGTTCGGTTATCGGTTTTGAGTTTTTGGTTCGGTCGGTAACCGAACCGAACCGAAACTATTAATATATATATATATATATATATATATATTTATTTATTTAACATTAATATACTTAAAAAACTGAAATAAACCTAAAACCCTAATGTGAATCCCGCGTCCCTCATTCAGAAACTGAATGTCATTCTGCCTGCTCCCAGTCCCACGCGTTCGCCGCCTCCTCCTCCTCCCACCCGTCCGCCGCCTCCTCCCACCGCCACTCCAGTCGGCGTCGCCGCCTCCTCCTCTCATTTCACTCCCTCAGCGCCGCGCCACCGCCTCCCTACCGTCTCGGTGTTGGGCCCAAACACAGGACAGAACGACTCAACGCCGTGACGCCGTCCACCGCCTCTTGCATATCTTCTCCGCCCACTACACCAGCCGCGCGTCATCGCTGAAATCATAGTGCATTTTCTTCACTTTCTCTTCACAATATTTCATGATCAATCACCACAGATCTGTTGTGTTTTTTCCAGTTTTGTTCATGATCAATCACCACAGTCGCCGGCCTTCAGATCCAGTTTTGTTCAATCTTCACAATCTAGATTATTTATTATTTTGTTCAATGATTTTTTTTTTCCAGTTATAAGTTTTGTTTTTTCATTTGTGGTCCACGGTCTTCATTTTATTTTTGGCGGCCTTCTACATTAGGCTATTAATTTAATTGACAGTTGATGTTTGATATATATATACATCACATATATGAATATTTACGTGCTTGCTTGCTAGCTAGATTTTCTTAAAATAAAATATATGCAGCAGCTCCTAATTAAATTGTTGTTCTTTTAGTTTAAGTAAACCAAAATCGGTAACTTAATCTTGAGCTAGATTTTTAGTAAACCAAAATCGGTAACATACAAAAAAAAATAGTTCGAAGATGCAGCAGCTCCTACTTGAATATTTATGTAGTTTTGCTTAACTACTTTGACTATAATACATAGTTCGGTTTTTTTCGGTCCGACCGAAACCGAACCGATTTTTTCGGTTCGGTTTTCGGTCGGTCGAACAGTTCCGATCGGTCGGTTCGGTTCGAAAAAATATAATTCGGTTCGGTTTTCGGTTTCTGGATTTTTGGTCGGTCGGTCGAACCGACCGACCGATGCACAGCCCTAGATTTATCACAAAATTTATTATATTTTAGAAGTAATCACAAATTTTAGTTACTTCGACACATGTATCGCATAATAGATACTTATCTCCGGACGTCACAATTTTATTTAGCGAAATTTATAAGTGTTACATGATCCAAAACTTATGTTAGTACTAGAAAATTTTTGTTGTAGTGAGTAATCAATTAATTGAGTTTGTTTCCAAATACGGGATGAGTCAACTTTTTTGATACAAAATAATACGTATCGATAGCCATAAATTTGAGTGAAAATTGTACTCCTTCCGTCTGGTATTGTTAGCTCATTTCTTTTTGCATATAGATGAAAAATAGTTATGTTTTATGTGTAAAATAATGTGTGTCACAAAATTTGAGACACCTTTTAGTGTAAAATTGTTCCTTTTTTGGAACGAGCTAACAATAACAGGACAATCCAAAAAGAAAAATTAGCCAATAATAATGAGACGGAGTATTAGAATACTGTCAATGTTTTTCCTACAAATTCTTGATTTCCAACACAACTCGTCTACATGTAAATTAAGAGTTTGTTCTACGTTTAAAAGCAAAATCAATTTATTAAATATTAATTTGTGCTCATCTAATTAAAGTGTGATAAATTTTTAAAAAAACCCTTATATTTTAGGCTGTAATCCTCAATATATGTGCACGTGTAGAATTTTCAAACAGTGGAAAGTGCCATTCTTATCAGTTCTACATTAATTTTACAATCTCAATCTACTTTATAAAAAAAACAAGAATCTCTGGAAATGATTCCCAGCAAGCATATTGTAAATTCCAAAAATTTAATTGATAGCAAAAAAGGTAGGTTTTCAAACGTTGGAACATGCCATTCTTATAATTCTACTTTAATTTACAGTCTCAAGCTATTTTGGAGACACAAAAAAAATAATATCACCGAAAATGATTCCTAGCAAGCATATTTTATTTACCAATATTGGGCAAACAATTAATTGATGGAGAGATCGGACAGCTAAGCCATTTCCTGATGATTGGATGCTGGGTCTAAATCATGTCGAATAGAGACAACATATAACTATTCTCTGCTCATTAAATATGTTATTTTTGTATGGTTGAAAATATATAAATTGTAATGTATGATTGTATCATTCAAATAAAGGAAAAAGGTTTTATGAACAATCATATCAATATGACAATAGCTCTGACCTACAAATTAAGAAATCTCTTAACCACCTCTATTAGAATACAAGTATTATTTTATTTCATCCAGTGGAGCAAAAATTTATTTATTCACAAAGATTAATATAAAACGGTTATAAAAGAAATTCAATATATACCCCTGTATAAAATATGTGCTGTTTGTTTTATTATCATTATCTAAAACTTGATATACATAATCAAATGATTTCAAGGCCTACTAACATTAATCCAACTATTAATGAACTCGATGTTAGAAAGTGTCAAAGTTGAATAAATAAAATGAGTAATTTGAATGAAAACAAAATAAACTCCATGGATACGTGTATTAAAACAAAACAAGGCTCGGAAACGCAAAGCACTTATATTTTTATATTTTGTTTCATTATATTTTATGATTCGCTCGAGGTACATATAGGTGTATGGGAGAATAAACCAGTTAGGTAATTTTTAAAAAAAAAAATCTTTTCACAAGATTGACTGGCTATTGTGGCGATGAATTGGTTGGATAACCAGTAGACAAGATCGTATCGACATGGTGGTTAGTTCAGAAAAATGGAGTATTATACTAAGTGATATTAGTTAGCAAACCTACTTACTGTTGAAACAGCTGATCAGTTAGACTGATAAATGATCCGCGTAAGAAATGTGGTGGTTACTGTATTTGCCTTACTGAAAACTTGAACTGGCTTAAAAACACTTAGTTGAATATGACTTAGTTAGTTATTAGTTTATTTCATCAATATCAAATTGATACTGATAGAGTGTTTTAAATCGATGTTGTGCTGCTGTGTGCTGGTAATGTTAGTTCACTAATATATAATGAAAATGCGATACATAATGTAAAGAATTGAAAGTAAAAAACATTTGGTTTTTACGTGGTTGGAGATATCGCCTACTACGCCCACAAACTAATTGCTCAGTCAATCTGCTAACTTGGGATTTGGTCTTATTTACGGGTACAAGATATAAACCTAGATACATAATTAACCTTACTGTATCCTGTCGAACTTAACGTTCTTCCTACATTTGCTGGTGCTAGGAAACCTCTTACTGCTTACGAGTGCGATCGACCTAAACCTCTTGCTTATAGGTACAAGATAACCAAGCTTTCAACAACTAACACTTCCTTGCATACTTGCTCAAACTTCTACTTAAACTAGGAGGGTTTTGTAGATAGACTTTCCAACTAAAATCTGAGTTGTCACAGGCGACTAACTTAGGAAATCTAGGCTTGAGATATACAAATTAGTATCCTAAACTTAAGAAAATGTATGCTGAAACCTTAAGCTGATAAATATATTTGAGCTTTTAAGGTTTGCTGATAACACTCATTCTTCGAAATCATTGTATGATAGTTCTTGAGCTTTGAGCTTTTGAATGCTTTAGAAAATTTGAATACGCAATATTTCAATAACCTTCAAAGGTTGGATTATGCACATATTTATAAAGGGGACGATGAATAGTGTCATTGGAGGGAGCACCAATTACATCCTTCTATTTATCGTTTGATTTCTTTCCATTTGAATCCTCATACATCATTGTTAGGGTTTGCATCACCGTACGCTGTAACTCTGCAACTCTAAAAAGGTCTTCTGGCATGTCAGGTTGTTCTGCAGATACGCTATGACACGTGGCTGAGTCAAACACTCAAGGCTAAAATATCTCTGTGTTTTTTCAGTTGAGTTTATTTCATATTTTATCAGTACATTGACTTCAAGTTAGGTCACGAGATCGCTCGTCTTTCATCGCCGAATGAACTCGATTTTATCGCTTTAGAAACCTGAATCAATATGACGCTTTCAATTATGACGTAAAAATAGTCAGTTCAGACTTTTCATCAGCCAGCTTTGACTTGGTATCGTCAACTTTGACTACTTGTCACCAGCTTTAACTATTTATCAGTAACTTTGACTTCCAGTCGCCAGCTTTGACTTCCCAGCATAGGCAGTCAGCTGATGGTATAACACTTAGTCATATCCTGACTTCTTTGCATCCAGCAGCGTCGAGTCTTCAGTCTACGATTTTCAATCCTCAATCTTCTGACTTCAGTCTTTAGTCTTCGACTTTACTCCAGTAGCTTTGCTCAACAGTATCGCTATACTTCAGTCTTTCAACATCAGTTGGCTCGACTTCGCCTTCGCCTTCAAGATGCATCCTTCAGTTGAGCTTCTATCAGATGCATTGGTAACGATACTCCTATCATTATGGCTGACTTCAGTACTATTTGAACTCCTTCATACTTGGGCTTGTCCAAGCTGGTAGTTCTTCTCACGAAACTCAGAACAAAAACGGCTAACCTGCAATGTGAGTAGCATAAGTTACATCCGTAGGAAAACATATGTTAACCCTCGCCCGAGGATCCATCTGGGTGTTTAATTCACCATACATTGATTATAAACCCAGATGCGCCTATATAATTAATCGCAACACGTAGGGTTTTCACGTGTTTACCTTTCGATCCAAGAGGTCGATGGAACGAGATGAACGGATCGAACGGATCGGACTCGTGCTTTGACCTTTCGGATCAGATCCCGATCGCCCAATCTCCAATGTCGAGTGAGGACGATCTATGGAGAATGCACCGGAAAATCACCCGAGCTCTCACAATTTTCGAGAATCATACTCTTTTTCTCTCAAGAGGGGGACGAAAATCTTAGGTTAATTATGTGAGCATTAACCTAGACTTTATCTCATACCTTATATTTATAATGCACTACCTTAATCCCATATGGAAATTACCATAATCCTATATGGAAATTACCATAATCCTATATGGAATATTACCATAATCTTAGATTATTTCCATACTCTCGTGATTTATTACCATAATCTTATATGGAAAGGATCTATGCATATACCATAAATATAATAATATCTTGTGGGATAAAGAGAATAAAATCTTGCCTTTGAGAGCTATAGGGCGCCGATTTCCACAAAGGTTACTGGCCCTGGATGGGCCAAATTTGTGGATCAAATGCAAGGAATAAAGATGGGCCTCAAATAAATTAATTATCTTATGTTCACCTGTAACATAAATTAATTTATAAACATTCGATCATGCCACTAGAGAAAGAATGTCGACTTACCCTTTATTACCGGTTGAGTCGGGCTTGCACTTAGACATTACGAATCCCCAGATTTAAGATATCGAACGTCCATTAATCATTTCTAGCAATGATCGCTTAAAACGACATAACTTCATTTCTTAAGTAGTACCACTCAACCTTATTATTGTACTTGAGCTAACTCAACCGCAGTAGTTTAGTACAATAAACCTTTTGAGCTCCTTAAGGGACGCCATCATCCTAAACGGATACGTGACTCGACATGATAACTAGCGTGACATACAAGATCGCCACCACCCAAGACGCGGAGAATTGGTTAGAACATATAACCCTCACTCATAACAAGTCAAAGTGATGGTCACCATACCACCTAATACCTTATCGAGGTTTAGATCATCGTAAGTCACCGAGATCTTGGTTCTTCACGACGGTCGAAAGAAGAACACATCTCACCGTGATCCTTCAATACGCTCGAGACGCATCAAAGATAGACAAGCAACTAAGTCAAGTCACTTCTTATCTATATCGCAGCCTAAACCGACAACTCGCCCTTAAGTCGTCTCACCGTGAAACTTTTATATCTCATTGCTTCGACCAATCATACGACTTCTCGTGATCTTCTACACACCGTATGATCTAACTTATATATGAGATAAGGGACACGATATATGCAATCAAGTATTCAAATCGATAGAGATTGTAATAGTGGTAATGAAAACATTGTATACAAGCTCAACCAAACCGCTTTCAAGATACAATCCAACAATCTCCCACTTATACTAAAGCAAACTTTTAGTATACAATGTGTCTTTCTACTAGCTATTACAAACAACCATCACTTTGCTTCTCCCACTTATACAAAAGTTTTTTCTAAGTGGGTGCCATCGTTTAATCCAAGTCCTCTAACGTGTCCATCGTAGACTTTTGCGGCGGCTTTTCGTGAATGGATCCGCTAGATTTTCCGTCAGATCAATCTTTTCAATCAAGACGCCACCTCGCCTAACGATTTCTCGATGACATGGTACTTTCTCTCTATGTGTTTGGTCGCTTGTGGGTTCGTGGTTCCTTCGAAGTTTCACATCGCACCGAGTTATCACAAGAACTATGATACTCTTGGGCAAACCAGTACCAAATCTAGATCCACGAGGTAGTTCTGAACCATACAGACCTCCTTAGAAGCCTCCAAGCGGCTACATATTCGGCTTCCATGGTAGAGTCCGCAATGCATCGCCGCTTTGCACTCCGCCAGATACGGCCCACCTCCCAAGGTAAACACATAGCCCCGAGGTCGACTTTTTCTCATCACGGTCGGCTTTGAAACCGAGTCAGATAACCCAAAGGCATTAGACTATCTCGCATGGTAAACCAGCCTATAATCTCGAGTCCTTTCGTGTACTTGAGTATATGCTTCATCGCAGCCCAATGAGCTTGTCTGTGGTTAGATCGATATCTAGCTACTATGCCTACCGCATAGCAGATATCGGCCTCGTGCATAGCATTGCGATATGAGACTTCCACGACCAAGCGTAGGAACTTGTCTCATTTCCTCTATCTCCTTTGTAATCATACGTGATCGCGTTTTAGATAAAGGAACGCCATGTCCGAAAGGTAGCAATCCTTTCTTGGCGGTCCGCATACTAAAACGAGTAATCACAAGATCAATGTAAGACGCCCGAGATAAGCTCAATATTTTCTTCTTGCGATCTCGTAAACCTCGATCCCAAGAATGTACGCCGCATCTCCTAGGTCTTTCATTTGAAACCGATCGATAACCAACTCTTTACGCCTCGATAATGTTTCACGTTGTTGCCAACTAGAAGGATGTCATCTACATAAAGTGCAAGAAATACCACATCACCGTTGACATCTAACCGATACACACAACTCGTTAGCAACTGGTAAATCCATAGGACTTTACTACCTTGTCAAAGCGTAAGTTCCATGATCGGAGGTTCGCTAAGTCCATAAATGGACTTAAGCTTCCATACTAGATGCTCTTCACCCTTTTCCACATAACCTTGTGTTGTCGCATATAGATGTCTCTACCTTCCTCAAGGTAACCGCTTAGAAAAGCGGTTTTAACATCCATTTGCCAAACCTCTAGTTCAAGTGGTCGCTATGGCTAGAAGAATTCGATGGACTTGAGCATTGCTACGGTGCTAAAAGGTCTCATCGAAATCGATGCCCTCAACTGAGTGTACCTTTCGCCACAAGCCCGGCTTTAAAAGCCGAAACTTCTCCATCGGAATCTCTCTCTCAGATATCCACTTACTACCCATGGCTTCCTCGCCATCGGTAGAGGTGTCTTTTCATATACATCCATAGTCGTTATGGACTCCATTTCTAAGTCCATAGCGGTGTGCCATGATCTTGCATCAATATCAGATCGCCTCCTTGTATGTCCATGGGTCGATTATCGCATGTTCGTCACCGGGACTAAACCAAGATTCACCCACGAACATAAATCGCTCGGCCGACGAACAACCTCCCACTATGACGAGGTTCTACAGCACAATGGCGGTGGGTGCAGATACTTGTGGTTCTCTAACTTGCACAACTTCGTGGTAGGTACCACTCATGACGGTCGGTATCTCAGTGGAACTCGACCCACTTCAATTTCTTGAAGTATCTCGTGTCGATCCTCCCACTAGACTCGACATCTCGCACCTTCGCCTAATCGATGGTGGAATACGATCATTTTCAATTCTGAAGAATGATTTCAACTTTGGATTTATGATTTTTCATGTAGTCTTCTAAGAATCGAGCATTAGTGCTAATAATGACCTTCCGATCCTCAGACTATAGAATAAACCACCTTCGCTCCTCTAGATAGCCAATAAATGACCTTGCGCCGGATCTAGCCTCCAACTTGTCGCCTTCTTGTTCAAAGACGCAGCCGGATCGCCCATATCCTTATGTGGCTTAAACCAGCTTCGCGCCCAAACCACAACTCAAAAGGGTCTTTTCGATCGACTTGGACGGTACTAGATTTAGCAAGTATGCCGCCCTCTAAGGCATACCCCGTAACGAAATAGCAATGTTGCATAGCTCATCATTGATCTAACCATTTCTAAAAGAGTCCTATTTCTTCGCTCGACACACCATTTTGTCAGGTGTGCCGTTGAAGGCTGTTGGGATGTAATCCCACACTTCACTAGATAGTCCATAAACTCGTTATCGAGGTATTCGCCACCGCGATCGACCACATGACTTGACACTCTTACCTAGCTTCGCCTCCACTTCCGCCTTAAACTCTTTGAATTTCAAAGCATTCGTGACTTTGCGTGAAGCGGTATACGATCCGCACTCGAGTAATCACAATGAAAGTGACAAAATACTGCATTCTCCACGAGCTTGTGTGGACATTGGTCCACACAGTCGAATGGACTAACTCCAACATTTCTTTCGCTCTATAACCCTTCGCTTAGCGGTCCGGTCGACATCTTACCTTCTATACAGATTCGCAGATGGGAACCGAGTAACCGTGAGATTACCCAACGCCCATTCTTAGCCGCCTGATCCTATTTAGATTGATGTGACCTAATCTAAGATGCCAGAAAAGTAGAGTCATCTCACTAAGAAAACTTTCTTTTAGGGTTTGATGAAGATGCAACATAGTTATAGGTATTATGTTTTGCGAGAAATAGTGTAAAGCTTAATTATATAAGGTGCCAACACGTATAACTTCGTCATTTCTTATGATAGAAACACCACTATAAAAATAATGTAATATCCATGAGTAAATAACTCAAACAGAACAAGGTTCCGCCAGAAAATCCGCACATATAAAACGCCTTTCAAAACTAAAACGTTGTCCCAAAACATAAGAAACATCTCCAACCGCAACAGCTTCGACTTCGCCGCTGCCCATGGAGATCGTTATCTCGCCATCAAAACTCCCTTGTCCGCAGAACCCACGCAGGTGTAACAAACATGATCATGGGCCGTATCTACTACCCAAGAATGGGTAGAACAAGTCGCTAAACATGTTTCACATTAAAGCAAACGGCGCACTCGAGCCTTGAGCATAGGGCACTCTGGCCTCCAACGCCCGCCCACAAGCATCAAGCACTTGCCCTTCTCCTTCGCTTCTTCTGCTCCGTGGCAACCATGTTCTTGCTCCCATTACTCCCACTATTTCTCGCCTCTACCACCTTTGGTACCCCTTTTCTATTTCCATTTTGCGATGAAAATTTTGGGCCCTTAGATGTGCTAGCAAGAGCATGTGCTCCTTTCCCATAACTCCTTCCGCAAGAACGAGATCATTAAGAACCGACTAAGTGTAAACTCGGTCTTGCTCATGATCGCATTCACGCCGAAAGTTCTCAAAAGACTGGCAAAGGTATTGAGGATGATATCGACCTGGTCACCACAATACCTCCTCCCAACCGATCAAGACTATCCATGAGATGAGTCATGGGAGACATGTTCATGGACCGAACTTCCTTCTTCCATCTTACACGCCAAGATTTCTCTCATTGTGTGGAAGTCGATCGTCCGATCCGACCGCCCAAACTTACTCTCGAGACTCGACCAAATATCGCCGCGTCTACCATCGATCGATGTCAGTACTGCAAAGCTTTCGACATCGTAGTCATCATATAGATTTAGCCATATTGTTTGACTTATTCCAAAGTCTGACTGACTCGCTCATTAGTCGATGCGCCGTAAGGGCATCGGGTTTAGGAGTAGTGAGAACAAACATGTGTTCTTCAAATGATAAGAACATATTCCATGTTTCGCTTCCACTGATAAAATTTGGACCGGATAACGGATTTTGTGCGAGCATATTGATAATCGCGAAGAGACATATCTCAAACGATAATGTAAACACATAAGCATACGATCGCAAATAATTGTAATAATAATATTGTAACCTTTTGATAAAACAATATTAATTGAAACCTCCAATCGCCCAAGGAATCCCACATGCAAGCCACGCGTGACGCGTATACATGAACCCCCGACTGCACTAAAATATACCTTTAGTCGCTTAATTTCAATCAATGTCAACTTATCCTTATGACAAATGAAATTAACGATTGACCTTACTAGACCACATTACTATCGCAAGAAGGGACTTCATGAAGTTGTACTTGAGGTGATGTCTAAGCAATGACCACAATTTTAATAGAAACTCGAATTCTTAGAATCGACATACTCACTCGGACCATACCGCTCCAATTCAAATTCTTTTGTTATCTCATTTTATATCTATCTCTAGAGAACTTATGAAAATCGCACACGAAGCCACGCGCTGTGGACGCTATACATGAAACTCCCACTTCTCAATAGATTTAAAATATTTTATTTAGAAATCTCATCTAACAAGCTTATGATAAACAAGGCAAGCAAGCCAGCGTGTGGACGTTTACTCACGCAGGCCTCACTTTGTTTAGAGATCAAAAAGGAGGTCTTGACATTTTAATTTGAAAATTAATTTGTCGGGTTGCTTGCTTAGTCTTTTATTCAAAAGGTTTGTCCATGCAGATCACGTAATCTTAGCATGCTTTTCTATAGAACTCAACATGTAAAACATGCTCGCAGTAATTCTAAAATATGCTTGATAAACGCGATAAACCTAGCATGCTTACTATGCGCATCCAATTACATAAAACACTTAAAGGTTTGTCAACGTAATATAAACATACATAGCATGCTACCGCATAATTTAAACATCCACGACATGCATATGAACGATAAAAATAAAATAAACGCTCATCGGGCTCTAATCGTGAAACCCGCACATTTAAATCTAATTTATTACATAGATTTACAAAGCATGTAAATAAACTTTGAAAACGGGCCTCGCGCACGGCACGGACCGGATTCAACAATGGGCCTCGCGCACGGGCACGGACCGAAAACTGGATTGGCTGGAAAACGGTCCGGGCGGTCGGCTTAAACGGCCGGGCCGCTAGGCCAGGCAAGTGCCCGCCCACCGCCCAGCCCCATCGTCCGCCGCCGCCGTGTCCTCGCGGGTACTCGCGGTCGCTAAGGCGATCGCGACCCGACGAGCAGACGTAGGTGGCTACGCCCGAGCGCCAACGCCTTCCGAGACGCCGCCGCCGGCGGCCGCACCGCGATCGCGAAGTCCGTCTGCGCTGGGTTTCGCGAACGCGCGCCTGCCGCCCGCTAGCTCGCACGGCAGCGCAGCCTCGCGGGTAATCTCGCGATCGCGAAGCTCGCCGCTAGGCGCCAGGATCTCGCGAGAACGCGCTTCGCCGCCCGCCCTCGCGATCGCCCTCACGATCAGCGAGGCTCGCCGCATGAAACCGCCCATACGACCGCCGAGAGACTGCTTTTCCCGTCGTTCGCGCTTCTTCGTTTTTTCGCTTCGTTCTTCTTTACGTATAAGATTTACGTAATAAAATCTAATCTAACCACGGATTTTCTCGTGGTGTAAAACAAAACCAACAAAAACAATAAACGAGCCACGATGAACTATGTAACCACAATTAATTAAACGCACGTAATAATCAAACGCGAATTAATCCAACAGAGCCAGATTCGATCCTGTGCTCGATACCAATGTAGGAAAACATATGTTAACCTCGCCCGAGGATCCATCTTGGGTGTTTAATTCACCATACATTGATTATAAACCTAGCATGCGCCTATATAATTAATCGCAACACGTAGGGTTTTCACGTGTTTACCTTTCGATCCAAGAGGTCGATGGAACGAGATGAACGGATCGAACGGATCGGACTCGTGCTTTGACCTCCGGATCTGTATCCCGATTGCCCAATCTCCAACGTCGAGTGAGGACGATCTATGGAGAATGCACCGAAAAATCACCCGAGCTCTCACAATTTTCGAGAATCACACTTTTTTTCTCTCAAGAGGGGGACGAAAATCTTAGGTTAATTATGTGAGCATTAACCTAGACTTATCTCATACCTTATATTTATAATGCACTACCTTAATCCCATATGGAAATTACCATAATCCTATATGGAAATTACCATAATCCTATATGGAATATTACCATAATCTTAGGATTATTTCCATACTTTCGTGATTATTTTCATACTCGTGATTTATTACCATAATCTTATATGGAAAGGATCTATGCATATACCATAAATATAATAATATCCTTGTGGGATAAAGAGAATAAAATGCCTTTGAGAGCTATAGGGCCGATTTCCACAAAGGTTACGGCCTGGACGGGCCAGCCAGGATCAAATGCAAGGAATAAAGATGGGCCTCAAATAAATTAATTATCTTATGTTCAAATTTAACATAAATTAATTTATAAACATTCGATCATGCCACTAGAGAAAGAATGTCGACTTACCCTTTATTACCGAAGTTGAGTCGGGCTTGCACTTAGACATTACGAATCCTCGTATTTAAGATATCGAACGTCCATTAATCATTTCTAGCAACTGATCGCTAAAACGATTAATAACTTCATTTCCTTAAGTAGTACCACTCAACCTTATTATTGTACTTGAGCTAACTCAACCCGCAGGTTTAGTACAATAAACCTTTGAGCTCCTTAAGGGACGCCATCATCCTAAACGGATACGGTGACTGACATGATAACTAGCGTGACATACAAGATCGCCACCACCCAAGACGCGGAGAATCTTGGTTAGAACATATAACCTCACTCATAACAAGTCAAAGTGATGGTCGCAACTCATACTCACCTAATACCTTATCGAGGTTTAGATCATCGTAAGTCACCGAGATCTTGGTTCTTCACGACGGTCGAAAGAAGAACACATCTCATCGTGATCCTTCAATACGCTCAGACGCATCAAAGATAGACAAGCAACTAAGTCAAGTCACTTATCTATATCGCAGCCTAAACCGACAACTCGCCCTTAAGTTGTCTCACCGTGGAAACTTTTTATATCTCATTAAGCTCGACCAATCATATGCACTTCTGTGATCTTCTACACACCGTATGATCTAACTTATATATGAGATAAGGGACACGATATATGCAATCAAGTATTCAAATCAGATAGAGATTGTAATAGTGGTAATAGAAACATTGTATACAAGCTCAACCAAACCGCTTTCAAAGATACAAATCCAACAACATCAAGATGAAAAATATCAACATGGTTTTGGGATCTAATCAAAACACACAGTTAAGATAAATTTTTTCCAACAATATCATATACAATTATTTTCATGGTATCTATTTGTAGTATGTAATCTCATCCAATTATTATTTAATAGATTTACTACATTTGTTATTGTTTCCATGCAATTTAGGTGATGGGACATCTCTAAAATGCTTAAAGTAGTGAGGATGCTTGAAGGTGATATGAGTCATATGACCTCATTCATATCAAAACATACATCAAAATTAATGAATTGTGTGACTTTAAAAGTTTTATTCTAATGCACAATAAAAATAAGGTGGTGATTTGGCAACATTGTTTAGGCATGAATATACTGAAGCTGATATGCAGCAATGTGGTTCCACTTTTAATACACAAATACATCTATATACACTGAATTAGCACGTACGTAGATCTAGCAATTTACATAACAGACATAATCAGTGACATGATATTGAGAGAAGATAGTGACAGAAAATATGATTACCGATATTTTTTTGTACTCTCTTCGTTCATCAAATACATTTATTTTATTCTGTTTTGGTCCGTCAACAAAAATGTGCACTTTCATTTTTTGGAAACATCGATATCATAATTTTTATCCTAAATTTACCCACTTATTTAAAAAAAAAAAAAAAATCTACTCATGATTCACATTTTTACTCATACTATCCATTAATATATTCATTTATTATATCTATGACACATCTTTTAATCTCACTACCAATTAATCTATTTATTTATTACCTTTATTCACTTGACACTCATTATAATTTATTAAAAGTGGTACTACCAAAATCAAAGAACAAATATGATATACGGAAATATTTAATTATTGTTGTAGGCACGTTAGTGAAATGTAAATAATAACAATGCGAATTTTAAATTATAGTAATTTCATTTTCCCACTCTTTCTTTTTCTGGTTTTTTAAATTAAATATATAAATGTTACAATTTTAAAAATGAAAATTGCCACATAAATAATGAACTATGATATGTTTTGTAATTTTAACACCACTTTCGAAAGTTTTTAATCAAATGCATAATTTATACTTTATTTTTTCGCAACTAGAACTCGCTTATGAGTTCGCATTTGGATATGTGGGGTTTTCAGCCATTTGACTTCTTGCTTTTGCAAATTCCTCGAGGAAAAAAATCAACCTCACATTAGGGAAATTTTGGTGGTCGAACTGAAGGCTGAAAGCAATTAACAAAGGAAATTTTGAGCATGCAAGTCGAGTTCAACATATATGTAATACCCCGTCTTTTTAAGCTTCGCTTTGTATGGCACGCTTTTTGAGAAAAGGTCAAAGGTTGACTTTTGTTTCGTGATGCGACCATCACGAAACCTCGGCGCATGAAGAGTGTCTTATGACTAATTCATGTACACTAAGTATGCGTGTTTTCGACCACCCATGAAGGTTCGCACTGAAGTTATCGAAAACCGGACTTTTCATTGGTCTTTAAAAGCATATCTTGTTTATAGTATTGTGTCCGGTATTTTATTTCGTGTCCATGGGTACCAAGTTTGCTAAATTTGGAGTCCGTTTGCAAAAGTTGCGCCGGTTTTATGTTGGAAAAGTAACATTACAAGAAGAACAAATTTCCCTGCTTTTTCCTATAAATAGGAGGCTAGGGCCTTCATTTTCAACGCTCATTTCCTTCGCTCTCATGTTTACTTGAAGAGCCGAGCAGCTCTGTGTACGCCGCGAAGTCACCTGGAGGAGTGGGGATCGAGCCGGGAGGCAATACGGCGGGCGCCATTCTTGCCGCCGAGCCACCACCGCCGATCAACCACCCCGCAGCCCGCTTTTGTTTTTGTCCTTTCTTGTTTTGATTCCGCCTTTTAGTAGATCGTATAGCATAGAACTCTGGATTCTAAGCGGACGAGACGGAAAACGGCCGAGGTCACCGATTTGTTGAAACCGCCGCCCATTCCGCCGATTTGGTGGCTGTTGTCACGCTTGGCGGCCGACGGCCACCTTGCCACGGGTCCTTTAGGTTTTGAGTTCCTGCCATGATTCTACCAAAGTACCGATTCCGCTTTTTCTTTTTCGCTTCGCATGTCGGATGTTTTCCGCATTTCGAGTTTTCTAAAGGAAGACATGCCCGGTTATCCATTTTCAACGCCGCTTGTCATTCCATGTTTCGTTATGCATATTGCTTATGTTTCCATTTTCATGCATCGATTTTGATGGTTTATCCTAGATCCGAGGATAGGCATCGATTTTAAGCTTCTTCACCGCTAAGATTTGAGTCAACTTGCATGTACGCATATTTCAAGGTACCCTATTATAGATCTTGATGCCCCAATATATTTTCCTTCAAGATCGAGTTGATTTGAAAACCCGAGAGTGCCAAATGTGGGTTCTGAAAGTCGAAACCCTAATTTTGCTACGATCGCCGCTCGATCACGTTGTTGCTTTGCTCTCGTGGGAAGCGACCCCAAAAGTTGTTCCGCCTTGTTACTGTGTACCTACCAAAGGCGATCGGCGAAGTCATCGGATCCGTAGATATCTCCCTATTGGACGTTTTCATTCTGCTCAGTCGGGTTATATATGCTTATTTTGAGTTATTTACTCGATATTTCAAAATAAAACATGTACGCCAGAAATGTTTTTTGAAATTATTATCGCTCTCGATCCAAGATATGGTTCTATCATGGTTGTGCACGGATCTCTATTCGCGGGTTGATCACCATCTCGAGTATCGATCATAGGGGATAGACCCCAACACGTGGTTATGGTTCCGCGGATAGACCCCAAGTCCACACGGAAATGGTAATGAGGTGGTTATGGTTACGATGGGGATTTGAATCAAGTCCACACCAGTTAGCCTACCGATACGCCCGCGTACGACCGGATATGTTCCGTCGAATGAATGTCATGTGACGGGTTTTGGCAGGATACGCCCGAGCCGTGGTTCATGGTTCTATGATGGGAGTAACAGAATAACGGATCATGTATCAAAAATGAAAATCTATTTTGCTTACTTAAGTGATTTACGCTTTAAAACCTTCTAAGGTAAGTGCTCAAACACGCCTCACGATTCTTTTGATTTATGATAAAACCCCACCGAAAGTGCGCTTAGTACTCACCCCAAACTCTTTTTCAAATCTTTCACGTATTGATGGAGGCTGGACGGGCGACCGAGGGGTGGAGCTGGGTTCTTCATGCTATGCTCCCGATGTTGTGTTATATCACGCACTCGATAATTATGTATTCTTGTCCTTATTTGCTTTCCGATTGGGAACAAGATTTGTTATGTTATTCTCATTGTGAGTCTCGATACGAGCATGCTATGTGGTTGACCGTCTAGTTGACAGGATGTAATGCTATTTTGCTTTCTTGCATTACTTATAATAAACCAAGATCATCTTTTCCCGAGGTTATGATATCGATATTATTCTCGCTGGTGGATTGTTTGCACCCCTCCCTTCGTGATATGTCCTAGTTATGTATGAGACATCGTCCGATTTCATGGTCACATCTTCATCGTATGTTATATGTATCCTTCTTCCCGCTTTAACCCCCACCCCTAATCACACCCCGCATCCGTGCCTTCCTCGAATGGGGCGTGATAGCCTGTATCGAGCAATGTTCTCGGCCCCGACATCTATCTTTTCTTATCCGATACCGCTGTATCGAGCAGCTCGGCTTTGTATGTGTTCATGTTGTTTGATATCAAAGCGCTCGCTTGCTTTATATCATGCGTTTGAAATTGAGTGTTTAGAACTTGTTCTTCTAAACTGCTCATCGTGCATGCCTACCCTCACCACCGTCACCGCCTCCTTAAAAAGGGGATGAGGTATGTGTTTATTTGTCGATGCTTTATGTGGCTATGTGATGCTTGATATGATCTTGGTTTCACGTGTTTTCGCTCGTAAGAGTTTACGATGTAAACGTGATATGGATGAGACGTGGTTGGATGGTGATGTGGATGTGGAAGTGATTGTTGATGGAACAAAAGGGCCTCGTGTGGTCGTGATATGAAAATCGTTTATATGATATGATGTGATTAATGTAATCACGTATGGTTGATGTAAGTCTATGTGTTTACATAGCAATATATTGTTGATTGAAAATCTTGTTTATTTTGATAAACGAGTACTTGTAAGTGAATCCTGTATTTGCTTACGTGACTATATCGATATTGATATTGATATGTGTTGAAATGAACATGTGTTTGAAACATGATTACCCAGATGACTGGGATGGTAAAGGAAACGTGAATATTTGTTGTTGTTTTATGGTGAACTAACATGTAGGTTTATGGATATTCAGTGGCCCAGACAACGTTGGTTAAGATCTCACAGAATGGATGAGCATATCCGTAAATTCAGGGAATGTACCCGGAATATTCATGAGCCATTGGGAGTATTTCTGGGAAGATTTGTTGGGTTATGGAGAAAGGTTCGAGACAGTGGGAAAGTGTCAGAATACGAGGCCTACTATCGGATGACCGAAAGGCTACCGACGGGATGGCAGCCAAGGAAAGCAAGGACATGTGTTGTTCGGGACGATCCTATCACGAGGCACCTTACCTTGGACTTTACCGAGTTCGCCGCTCGAGTATGGAGACAAAGGGATGCACCAACGAGGTATACCATCGAGGAGGATGTGGTTGCGAGACACCCGAGGACCGATCCAGATCGATGATAGGGATGATGTTCCAAGAGCCGTTGGGAGAACAACCATCAATCAGCGATCGCCAGCTGCATCAGATACACCACCACTACACCTCCATCGACGATCCTTACCTTCCGGAGGACCCGAACGACTTTGAGGCGTGAACTTCCGGGGACGAGATATTATCCGTCCGGCGCATGGCGGAAGAAGCCTGTGATCGGGATCTTCATGCCACCGAACCGTGACAGCGGGCATCCGGGGAAGGCGACTACGAGGAAGAAGAGGAGGACCCGATGAGAACGAGGAGGACAAAGGAGGATTGGGAGGACCGGTGATCCAGATAGCCGATGACTACGATGAGATCGGGCACATTGAGGAAGCGGCAGCGCCCGAGATGTGGATCGAGGCACGGCTTTCACCGATACTCGAGCAATCGAGCACGCTTGGATGGGATCATACCTAAGAGAGGCTTGCTTCCATGCGGGATCGCTTTCAAGCGGCGGCCAATTCAAGCCACGATCAGAGGAAAGAAGATGAGGAGAGCGAGAATGGAACCCCGGGACTAGGGAATAGTGGATGGATATGGAGGGATGAGATCTAGGTAGTCAGGTACAAAGTGATGGCCGCATCGAGAGTGCTAGAAGCATGGACGAGCGGCATCTTTCGACAAAGGACCGAGTCGATTCTTTTGCTCACATCCGACCTTTTTGGTCGACATACCTTGATCTTGTATTTTGATTGATCCTTCATGGACACCGAATATTATCGATACTAACAGCCTACATGACGGGATGTTTATGTTTGATGCTTATATGTGAGATGAGCTATGCCGTGATGATATATGATCTATGTGATGTGTGATGTTATGTGAAATGCATAACGATGATATGTTAATGATTGCATGATTATATGTGATCGTGCGTGATATGTGATATATGTGACGATATGTGATATGGGTGATGATATATGCTGCGCGGTGATACCGGTTATCTATGCTAAAGCGCTTCTAATGTTTCAAACGCCGGTACGGAATGCCGAGAACAAGGAACCGGAGGAACAATAACGTGGAAGAAGCCCAAGAACCACCTTTGGTCAGCGGCATGCGATCGAGAGTTTTCGCGGGAAGAATCCCCTCGTTCGGCGGCCTCGCGAACCGATCGACGCCGACGAAGCTGGATACGATCCACCGAAAGGATCTTGAATACATCGGTGAAGCGCGTAAAAGCTGAATTGCGCGATCTTCGACTAACCGATGAGGCTGATTTCGGTGGGAATCCGTGAGAAGGACTCAACACCGTGACATGGGCAAGGTATACGTGGGAAGATTTCAGGAAGAACTCATGGAAAAGTACGTGCACGGGCGCTTACTGAGCAGAGAAGGCAAACGAGTTCGGAATCTTCGCCAAGAAGAATGACGGTCACCTAGTACGATCGCCGCTCAATTGTCTCATCACGCTATGCCACGCACTGGTTGGCACCGAGGTCGCCAGGCGCATGTGTTCGTGAGAGGACTCGACCGGAGATCGGAATTTCGCTCGTCACCGTGAGATCCGACGTATGCGCTAGCCCTCGAACCGCATTAAACATTGAGTCAATGTTGCCCCAGAGAGAACAATGCCACCCTGACAGCCATCCGATTTTAGGAAGAGGTAAGAGGAAATGGGAAGATCGAGGAAAGGCAATCGGTGTTCCAAGGAACCAGAGCGATCGATGATTCCAAGAAATCAAGGCATTCAAGAGAGAGAAAGGCAACCTTGGGAAGGAATTTCAACCCATGCGGCAGAGAAAGGAAAACCTTGGTGCCGTAAATGCCAAAGGAATCATTTCGCGAAAGTGCAAGGTAGCACCGAGTGCCATCGTTGTAAGAAGTCTGACATTACGCTCCGAGATTGTTCGTTAGGAGGGCCAGCAGCCGCCAAGAAGGCGTCGGCCCAGCTCCAGCAGAGAATCATGCTCGTCGAGACAAACAACTGAGTGAAGTCACCCTAGGCTAGCAAACCGAAGGCCACCGCAGACCAGCAGGGGGTACGCTGAATCAAGCAGCAGCCTCAAGCTCCGGAAATCTTGCAGTATAATCCATATGAGTGATATACCGTTTTGCTTTGTTTGATCTGAGAGCCTCACATTCTTCGCTTCGAGAATCGTGTGTGAGAGGTTGGGTTTAGTACCCAAGAAATCATGAGTACTCGAAATTAGCATCCCGTCGAGAAGTGCTAAAAAAGAGATTTGCCGTAACCGTGAGGTAGAAATACGGAGCGAAGGTCCATAATTGCATGTCATCGGAATGGAAGATTTCGATGTCATCTTTGGCATGGATTGGTTGGAAAAGCACATGGCGACTATCGTTGTCTCGAGAAGTTGCTTGAATGTAAACTAAGGAGTGGAAGTTTGTTTCACGGCATAAGGATGGGTGTTTGCGTGTAATGATCTCAAGACCAAGGCAAAGTGAGGATGATCGGGAAGGAAGCTCACAAACTTCTTGGTAAGTTTGACAGGCACGGCGAACAACAGAAACAGCTTGCAAGAGGAGCCAAGGTGTGTGAATATCCGGGGACGTGTTTCCCGAGGACTTGCCAGGGTTTACCGCTCGATAGACAAGTGGAATTCACTATTGATTTGGGAACCGTGAGCAGCGCCAGATCAAAGGCACCATACGTAATGGCACCTAAAGAATTGCAAGAACTCGAAGCTTGAATGGCGGAGTCGTTGGATCTAGGTTTTATCCGACCTAGCGTGTCGCCGTGGGGGCCTTGATTCTGTTCGTCAAGAAGAAGGATGGGTCGAAGAAGCCATCGTGAGGCGCAATGAGGAGACAATTCTCGGAGAAGATGCGCTTGAAAGCAAGGTTAGAAGATAGCAAGGGTTTCAATGGAAGCGAGAGATAACGCGCTACTATTCCGAGGAAGGTTATGTGTGCCACTCAATAGGAATTGAGAGATAAAATCATGAGTGAAGCTCATGAGGGCACCGTATCTGACCATCCAGAAGCACCAAATGTACAGAGACCTTAAAAGGAACTTTTGGTGGGAAGGGATGAAAAAAGGATGTAGCAAGTTTTAGGAACGATGTTTGGCTTGTCGCCAGTGAAAGCCGTACAACCAACGTCCGTCAGGGATTATCAGAACCGCTACCAATCCCGTAATGGAAATGGGATCATATCGGTATGGATTTTGTGGGGAGTTTTCCAAGTTCAATGAGATAAACACCGCTATATGGGTTGTCGCCGAGATGTCGATTTAAGTCACCATTTCACCGATTCGGATGACGTGCTGGGTTAGATAAGCTTGCTCGACTTTACGCCAAAGAAATCGTGACGGTTACATGGTGTGCGGTATCGATTACGTCGGATCGTGACCCGAGGTTCACGCCAAGGTTTTGGAGGAGTCCGCGAGAAGTTATGGGGACCAAGCGAGATCTTAATACGGCATTCCATCCTCAAACGGACGGTCGGTCGGAAGAACGATTCAGTCTTCGAAGATATCTTTGCGAGCAATGCGTTACGTAGAGGAGGAAATTGGGAAGAGATACTACCTTGGTGGAGTTTGCCTATAACAATAGTTATCAGCCACCATAGAATGGCTCCCTATGAAGGCGTTGTATGGAAGGAAGTGTCGATCGCCACTTTATTGGGATGAAGTGGCGAGAGGAAGATGTTAGGACCGTAGATGGTTCAAGACGGGCGGTGAGGTTATCGATCGATCAGCGAAAGATCAAGGAAGCTCAGGGGCGCAGTGAAGTCCTATGCGGACAAGCGTCACGACGATCTTGAGTTCATGATCGAGATCGCGTTTTCACTTAAGGTTTCCCGACGGAGGAGTCGCTCATTTCGGGAAACGAGGTAAGATTACTGACCGAGGTTCGGCTGGACCTTTCGAAGTTCTTGAGAATAGGCCCCGCTGCTTATAAGTTAGCTTTGCCGCCTAGCGCCGGAGATGTTCATGACGTGTTTCACGTTTCACGGTGAGAAAGTACGTGTTCGACCCAAAACACGTGATCAAGCATGACAGTGGTTCTTGCTCGGGATGGGGATTACGAGGAAAGCCGGTGGCTATCTTGGAACGAGAAGTCAAGGAATTGAGGAACAAGCGATTCGTTGGTGGAAGGTGTTGTGGAATCACCACGGAGAGGAAGAAGCTACGTGGGAGTTGGAAGACAAGTTTAATGGAAAAAGATTTGTGTCACGACCACTGATCAAGCCTAATTGCATACTAATGGAGGACTATGTACTGCGCTTCCAGTTATTAGCAAAGTAAAAATGTCAAATTGCACAGCTGAAAGTGGTTCTTAGTAGATTTTGGCAATTTACATTAGTTTATAGCTGGGTCACGATATTTCTCGTTATTCGTTGGGAGGACTTACTGCTAAGTACTTGTATTTTCCTGTAACAAATCTGGATGTGAAGTAATTGTTTAATTAATGTGGCCTCTGGTATGGGAAAGACCGAAAGAGAAAATAACACTGAGAAGCATTTTGGTTGGTTGAGAGAGATTTCATTCTTTACAAGGTCTTCTTTGGCTTCAATTGTTTATGCAAATAATATATATGCTTGAAAATGCAAATGATATTAACTTCCAG